>BSBK01003178.1:0-192500 GCA_027943335.1 Chamaecyparis obtusa | reverse complement strand
CATTTGTTGTATATGGTGTCTCGAGGAGCAAAATGACTTTGACACCATTCAACAATTTTTTTTGAATTCTCTATCATGTTACCTGTACATTTCTGAATTATTAGTTTAAAGAAAATGGAGATCTAAGCTAAAATTATATTATTTGAAATTTATATATACATATATATATTTAACTATTGAACACCATTTGTACCTGCAAGTTCATGTTGGTGAAGTGCACACTTCACACATGCTCCTGCTCCATCATGCTCTCCTTTTCCATGTCCACTTTCAACGAAGTTCCACAAAAACTTAACATTGCATCTAGCATGTTGCATGTCTAGCCAATTAAAGGCTTTTGCATATTTAAATTGCCCTGAAAAATTAAGTTGTACATACATACATTCATGTCATCTTTTAATAATTTAACAAATAATTAAAAGACAATGAAAATAAATTGAAGTATCTAGATACATGTATACCTACACAACCATCAGGCCAAATCCAGTGTTGTGAGACATTTATCCCACGATTCGCAATATCTTCAAAAAACATTGCAAAACAATGAGCCACATAGCTTCTATCATGAACCTTATCACCACTGATATAGAAATGAACCTCCTTGATGATAATGTGTTCATTTGGATTGAGACTTTCTACCCCATCCAAATTATATTGTGCATGTCTATAGGTCACTTGCACAAATATTGCAACCTAATCAAAATGATAATATTGAGCTTGAAGCTCTTTTTGAGGGGAAAATGTATAGTTCTCGGAGAAATCTACAATTGAAAGAATACAACCAGGTGGAAAACAATCTTTGGAATCACGAAACTATTTAGCTTGCCATCGTGCACCATGACAATGTTGGATATGTGGACAAACTAGAGTACGGACTCTGGTCATAAACTCAAGGTAGGGCAATTCACTCTCCTTCAATACAATTTTTTTGGATTCATCTCCGCTCTTTGTTCGATATGTCTCATATTCAAATCTTTTCCACAAAACCGGTGTTGAAACATTAATATTCTCAATTTGCAATGGAAATTTATGCAAATCTCCACAATCACTGCATGCATTCTTTATACACTATACTTTGAACTCATCTGAATCTTCTAATTTATCACATAAAATAGACTTCACAAATTGTGTCGTACTTCTAGGGATGACCATATTTGAATCAAGAACTGCCATAACTTTTTTATATGATTGCAAATATAGATGAAACTCAACATGATTTCGACAACAAGTTTCACAAACCTTATATATGCGTACAAAGCAAGGGTGCAACCTCTCAAACATTCTTTGACATATTTTCACATTTGAAAATTCTTTCTTGAATGCTTCAAATAATTCACTTTGTGTTGTATCTATAAAATGTTTTGGATGTGCAGTTTTCATACCAGTCTCTTCATCTTTCATATGTATTGTATCCCTTCTATTAGAAGAAACACGAGAGTGAGCGGTCCAATATTCAATGACCTATTTTTTTGTATGTTCAGATATTCTATATTTTCAAGGAAGCCTACAAATATTTACCCAATTTTTTTCAATGTTTTCATCTAACATATTTCTCTTCCTGATATATCTTTGAATACTTCTTTTAGATACATTCAGTAAATCAGAAATTGCATCCACTTGTTTTCTCTATGTCAACTTCCTACTAGATAAAGTAGTCATAATTTCTCTATGTGCAGCACTTAAATCAGCTCCTCGACTTGAGTTATTAATGTTGTTCAATGCATCTTGCAAATTTTGAACTATTGTTTGATTTACATTTTTTCCTGAGTTTTTCTTGTTGTCAACACCCAACAACTCCAAAACAGGAGTCATTTTTTTTTTCCTAAATAACCTAACAAATAATTGAGCTCTTGCAACCATACTTTTATTTTTGAAATATTCATCCCAAAGTTTTTTGCAATGATTTTTAATTGTACTTTCAGATTACATTTCCTCAGAAGGAATTTGACTAAAAAATGAATCCTCATTCATCTCCATCAAATTGCCCATGCCAAAAGATCCATTTTCAGCTCTAGAACTACCAATTTGTTCCCCTACTTGAATTGCATCTTCCTGAATATCAATAGGTTCTTCGTGAACTTCAACAGGTTGATCTTGATTATGTTTTGTCTAATATTTTTTGTCATCCTTTGTTCAATCATATTTTCTTAATCTATTCCTTTTATTACCCATTGCAAAAATTGTTTAGATTGAAAAATATAAAAGAATCACTTAACTGGAAAAATGCACACATTTCTATAAAAGCTTACGCTCATAAGCAAACAAAATATATACATATTTATCATTCACAAAATCATAACAATCTAATCTAACAAAATTTCTCAAGGACAATGAAAAAAATATAATTACTCCAAAATCATCAACCTATCTTGGAAACACAATGAAGACAATATTTTCCACAGAATAATTGCAAAAAAAAATTCAAACCCTACCTTAAATCACCACTTGACAGAAACCATGCAAAGAACAATCCAACAACCCTGAAATTTCCCAAAGCTTTCACAATCCTCGAATTCAATCTCAGAACCAAAATCTATAAACCTGTATATCGAATACTAGCCAAAATACTCTTAATAAAGTAAACTGAATAAAGTTTCCAATACATGCAACACTATAAATAGGTAAACTGCCCTATGAAAAATAGAAAAAGAATCAGTTAACTTCAAAACATTAAATCAAAACTTAACATGCAATACCAAAAAATAAAATTAAAATAATTAATAAATTCAAAAAACTATTAAAAATCACTTAATTCAAGATAAAAACCACTTAACTCTTAAAAATAAAATTAAAATAATTTATAAATTTTATAAAACTATTAAAAATCTAAAAAAAAATTCATTTTATTTAAAAAATCGAGTGAATTGTGAAAATTCAAATTTTAGGGGTTGGCCATGCATGGGACCCTATTTGGTTGCCTAATGGGTCCGGCCGTACCCAGTCCGGTTGGACCCCTTCCAACTGGACCCATGTGGAATC
Source organism: Chamaecyparis obtusa (assembly GCA_027943335.1). Classification (NCBI taxonomy): domain Eukaryota; kingdom Viridiplantae; phylum Streptophyta; class Pinopsida; order Cupressales; family Cupressaceae; genus Chamaecyparis; species Chamaecyparis obtusa. The sequence continues at coordinate 189,521 of BSBK01003178.1, read as the reverse complement.
CTATTTGGCAGCCAAGTCAGCAAAAAAGGGTTGCTCTCTCAAGTTCTCCCTTCTGGACCTGAATTCTCTATCAAAATTTACCTTTCTGTAAAATCTAAAAATACCCTTTTGTAGAGCTTGTAGTCAAGACTATGGTCATATAATTTTTATCATGTTTTGATTTCATATAATATATTATAAGTTGAAAATACATCAAGTAGGTATTTTAACATTTAAGAACACGCTCGTTCGAAAAATATTAAAAATAAAAAATCATGTCATAAAAATTAAAACTTTATATTTAATACTAGAGAAGAGAGTCCTCTTCAAGAATATGTAATTTTTTTTTTAATGGTGTAGATTTGATAGGGAAAATTGCACGCGAACTAAAAACTGTTGATTTCAGGTAATACCAACTTTGGATAGTTATAACAGACAAAATATATAAGGAAATCCAATCTTTGTTTGTTTATGCATTAGCTATACATGTGATCTAAAACATATTATGGAATCAAAGGAAAAAAATGTTATTTGCATATAGTTTTTTAATGTGAACTAGACTCTAGATTTTCAGCATATTTCAACAATAAAAAAATGGACTTCAAAAATTAAAAAACTATGTCAATTTTTATTCAAATTTTTTTAAAAAAATTATAAGCGTAAACTTCATCAAATTTTACAGATTTCATTAGTTTACATCATCTTCAAATTCTAAACACAAATACCACTTTTATGTTGTTAAAGTTGAACAATTTGAATGTTGTCGTCCTTTTCCTTTATAAAAGTGTGACACAGGTTTGTACTTTTACCCTTATAAACACTTATAAATACTAATTAACACTTATAAATATTTGTAAATACTTATTCATGTTTATAAACATCTATCCAGATTTGGAAATACTTATAAACATTTATTCACACTTATCAACATGTATTCATACTTATTTACCCTTAAAAACATTTATTCACATTTATAAACACTTATAAATAGTTGTTCACACTTATAAACACTAACAAACACTTCTAAGCATTTATTCACTTTTATAAACACTTATTCACACTTATAAACACTTATTCACACTTAAAAACATTTATAAACACTTATAAACACTTATAATTATTTAATCATATTTATAAACACTTATTCACACTTATACATACTTATAAACACTTATTTACACTTATTAACACTTATAAATATTTATTCACACTTAAAAATATTTATTCACACTTATAAACATTTAAAAGCACTTATAAATATTTATTCATAGTTATAAACACTTATTCACTCTTATAAACACTTAAATATGCTTATTCACATTTATAAATACTAATAAACACTTATTCACACACCTGTAAACACTTATAAATACTTATTTACATTTGTATACACTTGTTCACATTTATAAATACTTATTCACACTTATGAACATTAATTTACATTTATAAACACTTATAAACATTTATTCGTGCATTTATAAATACTTATAAATACTTATTACTTTTCAGATACACACCAAAAGATAAACAAAAAATTAATTTCACAAAATTTCCTTTAAAATACCACATAGAAATAAAACACAAGGATTTTTATAATATAATAAATTTAGACAATACACCATACAAGGTGATCATGTGATAGTTCAACAATACCCAAAGAAAATAAAAATGTAACTTTCAAATATAGAAATAAAGCTCATATAAAATTGATTTCAAAGATGCAACATATTTCACAGAAAAATATGAAGTCATGCCATATTTTAACCACATATGAAATAGACATGAAAATTTATTCAAACATACATGGTGTTTATCCAAACATACCAAATATAAACATGTTTCACAAAAAATAGTTCTAGCACACATTAAAATAATAAACTCAATGAAGTCAAACTACAAACATGCACAAAATGAATCCCAAAGATCAAGCACACTTCACACTAAAGTTGCAATATATAGTATAAGTTATTGTCAAAGTTACTACACTCTTCACAAGAGTGAATGTGAAAGTTCAAATTTATGCATATTTCAAAGTACAAATGTACTAAAATTATTGTTATCAAAGTTAAAACACACTTCCCACTAAAATGAATAAATACTTTTAAATATTTATAAACACTTATAAATACTTATAAATATTTATTCACACTTGTAAACACTTATTAAATTTTATTCACACTTATAAATACTTATTTGTGCACTTATAAATATTTATTCACCCTTATAAACATTTATTAACACTTATAAACATTTATTCACACTTATAAACACTTATTCACATATAGTCATATTTATAAACACTTATAAATATTTATCCACATTTATAAATACTTATATATACTTATAAATATTTATTCACACTTATAAATACTTATAAATATTTATAAATACTTATTAACACTTATAAACACTTATAAATATTTATAAGCACTTTTAACCTCTTATTCACACTTATAAATACTTATAAACATTTATTCACACTTTTAAACACTTATAAACATGTATTCACAATTATAAACACTTATTTACACTTATAAGTTACACTTATTCACATTTATAAACATTTATAAACATTTATAAACACTTATAAACATTTATAAATACTAATAAATATTTATACACTTTAATAAATATTTATAAACACTTTTTAACACTTAAAAATATTTATTCACACTTATAAATATTTATAAATATTTATAAACACTAATAAACTTTTATAAACATTTATAACCACTTATTCACACGTATAAACACTTATTAATATTTATAAACATGTATGCACATTTATAAATAATAGTTCACATGAATAAATATTTTCAAAAAAAATTTCACACTTATAAATACTTATAAATATTTGTAAAAACTTATAAACACTTATTCACACTTATAAACAATTATTCACACTTATAAAAACAATATAAACAGTTATTAACACTTATAAACAATTATTCACACTTATAAACACTTATAAACTTTTACTCACACTTACAATAACTTATAAATATTTTTTAAACATTTATAAACATTTATCCGCATTTACAAACACTTATTCACACTTATAAACACTATTCACACTTTGAAATATTTATTCTTACTTATAAATATTTATATATATTTATTCACACTTATAAACACTTATAAATATTTATTTACACTTATAAACATTTATAAACACTTATAAATATTTGTTTACACTTAACTAAACACTTATAAACATGTATAAACACTTATTAAACACTTATTAACAATTATAAATATTTATTCACACTTATAAATTATTATAAATATTATTTAACACTTATAAATACTTATAAACACTTATAAACATTTATAAAAATTTGTTCGCACTTATAAACATGTAAAACAAATATTTATAAACACTTATTTACAATGAAAAAGTTACACTTATTCACACTTATATATACTTATAATTAATTAATCACACTTAAAAATACTTATTGACACTTTAAAGACTTATTCACAGTTATAAACACCTATAAATTTATATTCAAACTTATAAACATGTATAAATATTTATAAACATTTATAAATACTTATAAACACTTATTCACACTTATAAACACTTATTAACACTTATAAATACTTATAAATATTTATTCACATTTATAAATACTTATTCACACTTATAAATACTTATTCACACTTATGAATTCTTTTAAACACTTAAAAACAATTACAAACATTTAGTCACATTTATAAATACATTTAAATACTTGTAACTATTAATTCACACAAGTATAAATACTTCTTCACAATTATAAATATTTATTCACACTTATAGAGACTTATAAATATTTCTTCACACTTATAAATACTTATTCACACTTATAAACACTTATTCACACTTATAAACACTTATTCACAATTATAAATATATTTTCATAGTTATAAATACTTATAAACGCTTATTCTCATATATATAAACACGTATCCACATTTGAAAATACTTATAAATACTTATTCACACTTATAAACATGTATTCACACTTATTTACCCTTATAAACACGTATTCGCATTTATAAACACTTATAAAAATTTAATCACACATATAAACACTTATTCACACTTATAAACACTAACATACCCTTATAAACATTTATTCACACTTATAAATATTTATTCACACTTATAAACACTTATACACACTTATAAACCTTTATTCATATTTAAAAACATTTATTCACACTTATACATACCTATAAACACTTATTTACACTTATTAACACTTATAAATATTTATTCACACTTAAAAATATTTATTCACACTTATTCACACTTATAAACATTTATAAGCACTTAGAAATATTTATTCATAGTTATAAACACTTATAAATACTTAGTCACATTTATAAATACTCGTAAACACATATTGAAACACATGTAAACACTTATAAATATTTATTTACATTTAATACACTTTTTCATATTTATAAATAATTATTCACACTTAGTACTTTTTCACACTTAATACATATTCACACTTATAAACACTTATAAACATTTTTTTACACTTATAAACACTTATAAACATTAATTTACATTTATAAACACTTATAAACATTTAGAAACATTTATAAATACTTATTACTTTTCAGATACACACCAAAAAATAAATAGAAAATTAAATTCACAAAATTGCCTTTAAAATGTCACATAGGAACAAAACACAAGGACTTTGCTAACAGAACAAATTTAAACCATACACCATACAAGGTGATCATTTGATAGTTCAAAAATACACAAAGAAAGTAAAAAGTTAACTTTCAAATATAGAAATAAAACTCATATAAAATTGATTTCAAAGTTACAACATATTTCACACAAAAATATGAACTCATGCCATACTTCAACCACATGAAATAGGCATGCAAATTTATTCAAACATACATGGTGTTTATCCAAACATACCAAATATAAACATGTTTCACAAAAAATAGTTCTAGTACACATAAAAATACAAAGCTTGAAATAAAGTCAAACTACAAATATGTGCAAAATGAATCTTAAAGTTCAAGCACACTTCACACTAAAGTTGAAACATATAGTATAAGTTATTGTCAAAGTTACTACACTCTTCACAAGAGTGAATGTGAAAGTTCAAATATATATGCATATGTCAAATTACAAATGTACTAAAGTGATTGTTATTAAAGTAAAAACACACTTCCCACTAAAACAAATAAAGTGATTATCAAAGTTTAAACACATTCCACATATAATTAGTATGTTTAACACTTAATCTTTTCAAGTATGAATTTTTAATATATACAAAATAAATATTAACATAAGTGAATATAAAAATTAAAAAACATTTTACACCAATAAAATTAATTTCAAAATTATTCATAAATATACAAATAAAAAATGCCAATTGCCTCAAATAAATTGATGGATTTCAACAAATAAGTCACACTATTGATTGGGAAGAGATGATGAAGTAGACAATGATATCCAATTTGTGAGAAGGAGATTTTTATTCTAATGGAAAATGTTAGGATGAGTGAAGATGGTTTGCAGGCTTAGAAGAATGTAATTCTGGAAATTCAAGGTAATAAATCTATAAATCATTTGAAAGAGAAAGAAAAGTTGAAAATAGAGAAGGAGTGATAGGCTTTATCAGAATAGTCATCATGAATCTTTCAAATTGAATAACAAACAAAAGTGTATTTTGATTATTATAAGTAGAAAAAAGGAAAAATGTTAATGTGGTTGTAGCAGGACGTGTAGAAGATATTGAAAACCCTGAAAATCTTGTTTTTAAATTAAGCAGATGTGGTGCAGGAGAACCTAAGGTATCATTCAAGTGCCTTAAACAATTTTGTCTTTTAATGAATCTAACCAATTCATTGAGTTAATAAGGACTCCTGGAGAGTCTTAGTGATGTTTTTGATTTGGTAGGTTAGTTGTGTTTTTGGTTTGGAAGGTTGAGTATTAATTGACCTCTTAGGTTACACTTAGTTGTTTGTGGAATCTAGATAGGCGAAGAAGAGTCTAAGGTGTTAAAAATCTCAAAAATGTGTGGAGTATGAGAAATTAATCCTAAAATGGACTTAGAAGTATTTTATATCATTTTAGATAGGTTAGATCACTAGGAATACTAATAATAGAAAAAATTACAAAATTGTCAAAAAGTTGTCAAGACAACTTTTGCAACATTGCAAAGTTGCATGTCAAATCTTGTCGTAAGAGATATAATGAAGTAAATAGGTTGTCTCAAGAAACCAACTATAAGAACATAAAATTTGGAGTATATAAACACCCTCAGGCTTGAATTCGAAGGTTGGACGGAGTTAAGTTTTTTATTGAATAAAAGCATCAATGTGTTTTCATTCACAATAGGTATTTCATAAAGCAAATTCACTCAAATGGATTAGCCCTCCATTATTTTTTATTGGATTTTGTTAGTATAGTATTTTTCCATTATTCTTTTTCATTTTGGTGTGCTTGTGTGAAGTTTTTGGTAGGGTTTGTAAATCTTTGTATTTTGCTAGTTCTCTGGCCTATACAAAGTAGAGGTTAGAAAACTGGTTCTTTTGTGATATCCCACCCTTGAATCACCATGGACCTTTGAAATATTATATTGGACCCTATGTATAGTGTATTCTATTAATAATTAGAAAAATATAATTTTTTCCTAATTTTAAGACCTTACCGTAGGCGAGCCCTGTCAAAGTTCGGCTAGGAGCAAGGTAAGTGTTTGAGAAGGATACTTGCAGGGATGGATTTCATGTATGAATAAAATAATTTGGGAAGGTGTATTTTTTCCCTACAGATCCTTGAAAAATATTTTGAACCCTGACCAATCAATTTGATCACATTTTGAATCAATTAGAAAGTGAGACCTAGGAAATCTCACTAAAACCTAATCAATCCTTCATGGTGTGAAAAAGTATTGTGTGGATTTATAGGGAGATCTATTTCCCCAAACCATAACTCTTTAGGACTACATCTAGGTCCTTCTCCTAACCTATTGAGGGTTCTATCAAGACCCTACTCCAGAGGGATACTTTCCACAATCACCTCTCTCTCCAAGACCTCACTACCAAGTGCATTTTCAAATCTAACGCATCTTACTCTCTATGGACTCAACTCTCTAAGTCCATCACCATACAACATAAAAATTAATTTATTTGCAAACTAGAAGAAATGCATTCTAAAGGTTCAACTTCAATGGTTTGAGATGTTCTACATTCCAAGCTTATAGGTTCAAGAGTCGATCTCTTAAAATTTAGGCAAAAAGGCTACTAGCCCAATAGGCCTAATTAAGTCTCCTCACACACCTTCCAAGATATAAATCTGCAACTCTCCACACAAGTACCCAAAAAAAAATGGAGTTTTTGACACCCTATTTGAAGACCTTGAATATTTTTAGGATTTCTAGACCTCACTACATCCATACAACACCTTTCTATTTCTAGGCCTATTTTTAAGGGCTACTAGCTTTTCTCTGATCATAGTGATGAATTTGATTCAACAACACTCCAAAAGATGTACCATCCCTTATCCTTCTTGAAAATAACTCTTTGGATTCTTTTCTTCATTACCTTGTCATTGGATTGAGTCTACCAATCCCACAAATCTTCCATCTACTGTCTATAACTATCAAGCCTCCTAGTCGGGTTCACTGTGATTTTCCTAGGACTTGATGCCAAAATTGGTTACCCTAAAAATATGAAGACAAGACCTGATATTTACAATATTTACACATTTCTCTAGAATTTCCAATAGGGCCAACTGGTGGAACTCATGCTAGAGCCATTTTTTGTCTCTCAACCCTATTTAGACCAGTGAACTGGCCACAGAGGAAAGATTTATTACAAGAAATGAAAAAAAACCTACCCTAAACTAACACACCAAAAGAAAATATATACACAACACTAATTAAACATACAAATATTTATCTCAAACCAATCCATGGTACATAGGATGATCAAGTTTTTCTCACTGTTCCTAGTCTGCAGAGAATGTCAATGTATTAAACTCAAATGTAAAATAAATACAAAAGTTGCCAACCTTTAGCACTGGTTATAAAATGACTTAAATAGGTCAAAAGGTTTAATAAAAACTTCTCAAATGAATCCCTAACTAATTCTACTCTCCTTAAGGAAGTTTACCGATTCTTGTCATGATAACTTTTCAAAGCTGCAAAGTTATCATTGAAAACTTTGACAACTTTTGTTGTCAACCTTTCTTGGATCGCTCAAATGAGTTCCAAATGATCTCAAGGGTACAACTATCCCTAAAAAACCTTTTCTTGCTTCATTTCCACATTTTGGGAAGTCAAATTTACCTTTGACCAACTATACATTATGTTAGCAATTTGACAAAGAAAGCCAAAACTAGGCAAGTCTTAAGAAGACTGTGACAACCACTCAACTAGACTTCCTAAGGACTTGCTAAGACTTCAAACGCACACTTGGGACTCTAATTAGTCCTTATTATTTAGTGACTTGGATAAGGTCACTTACAAGCCCAAAACTTGTACTAGGGTAGCCTAAAGACCTTAGGTGCTCATGTAAAGAGTCTATCTCGACTCCCAATCTCACAACTATAATTTGCAATAATTGGAATCCTTGATTTATTTAAAACACTCACATATATATAAATGATAAATTCTCAATTGTAATTTGTGAATTAATAATATCAATTCAATGTGCCAATCTGAAATTTTAATATTCAATAACAACTTTATTGCAAAATATGAAACAATCGGGCACCTTATGAAATGTGGCTACTGCAAGAAGACACATAACCACCTTTATTATACGCCAGCTTCCTCATGAAATACTACTATTTCATATCATCCAAACTACAGCCACAAGCTCTAATGGTCTTAACGTCGATCAATGTTAAAACCACACATACTCCAGCCCACACGAAATTGTCTGCAACCGCAAATACAAAAGGCACCTATGATTGGCAGACAATACAAATGCGGCCGGGTATTAATGCATGAAGCTTCTATATTTTTTAACTTTTCCTGTGCGTGATCTACAGGCGCTCAAAATTGAACTGATTCCAATGCACAATTCATTGGCAATGAAGCCAATTCAAAGTGTCGATCCCAAGAGAAGGCCACATTTCTCTGAGATGTAATTAAAAAACCATCACTCAAACCATTTCTTCACTTCACAAAATAATAATCATAAGCATAATGAAAAATAACGCAAGGCTGGGCATTTAAATAAGATATAAAATCTTCCTCTTCACACCACCATTTAGCTTCACAATTACACCTTTCACTTAAGTGATATCAATCATCAAGTACACACTTTTAAATTAAAACACTTAAAGTAATAAATTGAAATAAGCCAAGCTTCATTCCATAAAATATGAACAAGGTGATAATTGACAATTTCGGAATGAGATCCAAAGAAGAATGAAGACTAAAATCAATGCCCAACTGCCTTACCCAAAATAGAAACTAGGTATAAATGACTTACTAAAAATAGTAAGTGTCACGTAGAGATCCCCTAATAAAACCATCAGCTCACAGGGATTGCATTGATGAACTCACAATAACAAGCCTAGGTGCCTGCTAAATTGGGGACATTACAGTCCTCCCTCCCCAAGATTGCTTGTCCTCAAGCAATCACAAACTAGGATTCTACAAAATATCCTCTGACTCCCAAGTATCATCCTCATCCAGTAGACCAAGCCACTTAACCAAAAACTCTCAGATAACTCATCTGCGCAAATGTCTCTCCCTGGTATCCAAAATCACTTCAGGAACCAATTTTAGCTTCTCCTCATCATCCAATGGTGGTAAAATAGATGAGAGAATAACATGCCTTTCCAAAGCTTTCTTTAGATGGGACACATGAAAAATATTATGCACCTTACTATCAAAAGGCAAATCCAGCTCATAAGCAACCTTACCAACCCGCCGAATCACACAAAAGGGACCATAATACTGAGGTTTAAGCTTTTTAGCCCCGCTTCTCCGAATGGAAGACTGACTGTATGGCTGTAGCATCAAATACACCATGTCCCCAACCTCAAAAGAATGGGCCACTCTCCTCTAATCAGCATACTACTTCAGTTGATTCTGTTCTTGTTGTATATTATCCCGCAAGGTGCCTAAAACATCCTGACTATCCTATAACAAATCACCTACACTAGGTATTCTGCTATCACTGATCATCAAATCAAGGAAACTGGGAGGATCATATCCATACAAAGCTCAAAAAGGAGTCATACAAATAGACATATGATGAGTTGAATTATAATAATACTCACATAAATAAACCCACTTCACCCAAGCCCTCTACTGAGCAGAAACATAGTTACGAAGATAGCCCTCCACCCATTTATTAACAATCTCAGTTTGACCATCAGCCTGTGGGTGATAGCTAGTGCTAGGAGTTAGTTCTATACCACATAACCTAAACAAATCCTACCAAAAGTGACTCATGAAATGACTATCCCGGTCACTCACAATGCTCCACGATAACCCATGTAATCGAAAAATCTCCATGAAGAACAATTCTGCAACCTATACCACTAAAAATGTAGTAGTAATGGGAAAGAAGTGAGCGAATTTGGTCAGACGATCCACTACTACATAAATATAGTCTCTACCTTGGACCTTAGGCAGGCCCACAATAAAATCCATAGAAATGCACTCCCATTTCTGATCAGGAATAGGTAGTGGTTGCAATAAACCCGCTGGATATGTATGTTCCTGCTTGTTCTGCTGATAAACGAAACATTCTCTGACATAATTTTGAAATATCTATATCTCTATATGTTATGTATATTATGCAAATCATAAGTATTATAATCATAATCATAATGAAAAATCTTTACAGAATTTAGTAAGTAAAGTAAAGAAAGAAGTGAGCAAATTTGAGCGTCGTATATCAGGTTGATAGACTGGCTTCTCAGCCTCCTCAGAAGTGGGTAACATCCTGCACTCTAATGCCCATTCCACTACATCATGATTAATGAGATGTTGCATATGTCTGAAATTAATCACCTTCAAGTTCTCTTCCTTGATGGCTTTCAGAATATGCTTCCTTCCATCCACTTCAAAACTCATTTCCATATACTTAAGGCTAAGGTAAAATGCTTCAATAGAATGCAACCAACTCATGCGTAGAACCAATTCTATCCCACCCATATCAACCACATAAAAATCAGATTTAAAGTCATAATTGTTTAACCTGAGGGGTAGATTCGAAATCATTTTGTCACACTTAAGAGTGTAACCATTAGCAACCTTGACACTAATTCCCTCAAAATCATCAGTTAGCAAACCTCTCCTAGATCCTAACTCTAAATCAATAAAAATATGGGTTGCCCCTGTATCTAATAATGCAATGAGACATTGTCCCGCCAAGAGCCCACGTAATCTGAAAGACCCGTCCTTCTGCATGCTAGAAAGATAAACCACCTTAAGCTTAGGATCTTTACTGGTTTCCCTCTCTGTAGTTATACCTTCTTCAGTGTCAACCTGCTATTCTAAAAAATTTGTCATATGCTCATCCTCATAAAACCATTCCACAAGTCTATTTCTACCCTTAGGCCTCAAAGGACATTCATGTTTCTCATCATAGGGACCCCTGCAATAAAAACATAACCTCGTTCTCCTCAAATCATTAAGAGTTTCCTGATCTAATGGTCCCATCATAGGACACTTAGAATCTGATCTGTCCTCTTTCTTTGGGGTAGAATTATTGTCCTGTGAAGAACTGGATGGTTTAGAAGGGAAATGAGTGTGTGGAGTAGAAAACTCTAAGTCTCGAGCCTTCTTCATGGTTGCCTACAAGGAAGGGGGATCAAAAGACTTAACCCAACCTCTGAGAGGTTCAACTAATCTTTCTGTAAATAGCATCACCTATCTTCTCTCTGAAATATCATAAACCATCACTGAAACCTTCTGAAATTTCATGAATAAAAGTCTCCAAATTACCAGTTTGTTTGAGTTGAGCTAAATCATGAAAATATGATTCAGGATCTTTCCTATCAAATCTCTCAACCAGGTTATGCACAAACTCCTGATAAGTTCTTACCTGATCATGTTGTAATGACACAAGCCCATGATACCACCAATCATGAGTAGCTCTGTCTAAGTGAAAAATAGCAAATCAAACAACATCCTCTTTAGACATAGGATGTAATGCAAGATATGTATCCAACTTATGGATCCAAGACCTGGATGTCATCTTTCCACTCCCATCAAAATGAGTCATGGTGAGTTTACTAGTTTCTTGTTTGAGTTCAGATTGGTTAGTCCTCTGTCTCATATCTGGACTATGCCTACCTTTGTGATGGTCTCTTTTCTAGGTCAGGAACCTATCAAAGTTCAAGTTCCTCTTAATGGGTTCAGGTAATGTATCCCATTCAGCATAATGAGCTAACATATCATCCACAAAAGGAGCTGGCTTGAAATCAACACTGTTTGCATCCTCTTCAAGCCTAAGGAACGTGGGACGCAATGGCCTATTACGAGTGCCTCTAGGATCATCTCTGGTTTCTTGCCTATCCACAATCCTAGATCTGTATGAACCAATAAATGCATCTCCAGTGCCCCTATCATGATTCCTTGGTACATTCATGTGCTGCAAGGTATTAGAAATTTGTTGCAAAATAGTTGCAACATGATGTTGTCCGTCTGTGATATTCCAGAAAGCATCTCTGACTTCCCTGTCCATGTCAGTTCCCAGATTGTCTATATTTCTATTACCCATTTGATCACCCTATGGACCCTATTCATTACCTTCCAAAGGTGACGAAGCTCTACCCCTACAGGTATAATGAACACCTAGTACAAATCTATCTAACATATCTGGGCCCAAAACTTCAGGCTAGCAAGATCAATGCTCTGATACCACTATAAAAAGTCTATCTTGACTCCCAATCTCATAACTATAATTTGCAAATAATTGGAATCCTTGATTTATTTAAAACACTCACATATATATAAATGATAAATTCTCAATTGTAATTTGCTAATTAATAATATCAATTCAATGTGCCAGTCTGAAATTTGAATATTCAATAACAACTTTATTGCAAAATATGAAACAACTGGGCACCTTATGAAATACGGCTACTGCAGGAAGACACATAACCACCTTTATTATGCACCATCTTCCTCATGAAATATGACTATTGTATATCATCCAAACTACAGCCGCAAGCTCTAATGGTCTTAACACTGATCAATGTTAAAAATGCTCATACTCCAGCCCACGCAAAATTGTCTGCAACTACAAATACAATAGGCTCCTGTGATTGGAAGAGAATACAAATGCAGCCAGGTATCAATGCGTCAAGCTTCTATATTTCTGACTATTCCTATGCATGATCTACAGGCACTCAAAACTGAACTAATTCCAACACATAATTCATTGGCAATGAAGCCAATTCAAATTGCCGATCCCAAGAGAAGGCCATGTTTCTCTAAGATGTAATTAACAAACCCTCACTCAAACCATTTCTTCACTTCACAAAATAATAATCATAAGCAAAATGAAAAATCACGCAAGGCTAGGATTTTAAATAAGATATAAAATCTTCCTCTTCACACCACCATTCAGCTTCACAATCACACCTTTCACTTAAGTTATATCAATCGTCAAGTACACACTTTTAAATTAAAACACTTAAAGTAATAAATTGAAATAAGCCAAGCTTCGTTCCATAAAATGTGAAGAAGGTGATAATTGATAATTCTAGAATGAGCTCCAAAGAAGAATGATGACTAAAATCAATGACCAATTGCCTTACCCGAAATAGAAACTGGGTATAACTAACTTACTAAAAATAGTAAGTGTGACACAGAGATCCCCTAATCAAACCATCAGCTCACAAGGATCACATTGCTGAACTAACAATAACAAGCCCAGGTACCTGCTAAATTGGGGAAATTACAGCTCATGCACCATTCTTCCTTGTAGCAAAGAAGTTAAGTTACACCAGGGGTTAAGAGATCTTGACTAATCCTCATCTTCTTGAAATTGTTCTCTACTATCCAAGTAGCTTCAAACTCTAGTTGTTGCTTCCACATGATGAGGTGTTCCATGTAGACACCATTCCTTTTTTCCTTCTTTTCCCTTGAGTCTAGAGCTTTCTCAGCTTGAGGTTTCAGTTGTACAGAGAGTTTGACGTCTTTGACATCTGCATTTACATCAGGACTCTATTCTTCCTCTATTACATTAACCTTTGAATTTGACCAGATCTTGGATATTAAAAATAGGCGATATGGCTAGCTCCTTGGGTAATTCTATCTTATAGGAATTGTGTCCATATTTAGCTAGGACTGTACATGGTCCTACTCTTCTCATTTTCATCTTGTTGTGTATCCCCTTTTAGAGTCTAGATTTTTTTAGGTGTACCATCATCCAATCCCCAACTTCAAACTGCAAGTCTTTTCTCCTCTCATCCACTTTAGCCTTAAGCTTTTGGTTAGCTTCCACTAGTGTCCTCTTCACTTTCCCATGGACTTCTTGCATAGATTGAGAAAAATCTTCAGCATGGCCACTAATAGCTCCTTGATTTCCTAACTCTCTAAGCTCACACACTTCCCTTGGATGGATGCCATAAACTATCTCAAATGGGCTCTTTCTGGTAAACCTATTGGCACTATCATTATAAGAAAATTCAGCTTGTAAAAATATTTGATCTCATATTTTCCCATATTCCTTTGTGAGACACCTAAGAAGATTTACAAGCACCCTATTGATCAACTTTGTTTGGCCATCTGTTTGACGATGATATGCTAAACCAAATGCAAGATTTGTGCCCAATCTTTTCCATAAGGTTTTCTAAAAGTGCCCCATAAATTTCACATCCCTATCTGACACAATACTAATTGGTAAGCCATGAATCCTCACTACCTCTTTGAAGAAGAGATGAGAAATATAGTTGGCATCATGAGTTGTTTTATAAGGAATAAAGTGGCTCATTTTACTAAATCTATCCACCACTACAAAAACATTGTCAAAGACATCAATTGTCCTCGGTAAGCCCACTATAAAATCCATGATAAGACACTCCCATGGTCTGGTTGGAATAGGTAAAGGCTGGTATAGCCCTGGATATGTGCCCTTAGCCTTTTGACAAACTACAGATTGTTCCAGATACCTCCTAACATATCTTGGAATTTTAGGTCAATAATTAAATCTTCTCACTAGGTTCAATGTCTTATTCAAACTAAAATTCCACTAAGGCTCCCATTATTCTTTTCTTGTATGATGTTTTCCCTCATAGACCCCTTGGATACACATAGTTGGTTACCCTTAAACAATAATCCATTTTACAAAGATACTTGCATCACATTCCACAATAAAAAAACTTATCAAAACTTTGCAATACTAGGATGGATTGTGTAGCCACCTTTTGCTTCAGCTTTTCAAATTCTTCATTAGCCTCCTTGGTCCATTTAAACTTGATTTTAACTCCATCCTTTATGGTATCAAGAAGAGATGCACAAATCTCATTGAATCCTCTTATAAACTTCCTATAAAAATTATCCAACCCATGAAAGATCCTTACATTAGTCCCTATTTTTGGAGTGGGATAATTGAGAATATCTTATACCTTGCTTGGGTCCATTTTTAAGTCTCATTGGGAGACTACAAAACCTAGGTAAACTAGCTCTTGTTTCAAGAACTCACTCTTTTCTAGGTTAATGGCTAGTTTTTCTTCATGCAACCTTTTCAAGACAACTTTTAGGTGTTTCATGTGTTCTTCTTTGGTATTAATAAAGATGAGGATATCATCTAAGTATACCATTACAAACCGTCCTATGTAATCCTTCAAGACTTCATTGATTAACCTCATGAATGTACTAGGTGCATTTGTAAGCCCAAAGGGCCTAACTAACTGTTGTCATTTTTTTTGCTCATTCTTAAGTTTGGAGACCTAATTACTAAATGATGCTACAGTACCCTAATTTGTATTATTAGGTGGTCTTGCTTAATATTTGTGTTCATTTCATTGCAAAGTGCATGAAAATAAAAGGAAATGAATTGCATCTACATCTACACATGCATGTATCAGTGATATATACCATTCAGAAAAGGCAAAGAACTGAAAGGAAAAGTATCTATCTAAGCTCACACAGGTCGTGAGCATAGCCGTTATCAGAATTGAATGGATGAGTGTAGATATACATAAAGAAATAGTTAAATGCTAGGGTACCAAACATTGCCTAGTATTGATGTCTGAGGCCCAGTCCTATCCAGAAGCTCCTGAAATCCAGAACCTACAAGAAGAGAAGAAGGGATATGGGTTAGATCCAATGGATTTAAGCAATAGCTGGTATCACAATATTCACAGAATGCATACATACACTCAGCCATGCACCTCTAACAAAGGTTGTTCTCAAGGCATGTGCATAGGGCTCCAAAAACAATAAGGCACCATGTTTTCACTGACATGTTTGTTTCATGTGTAGATACAGGGAAGCTGATCCAATAATGAATTCCATGAATGATCTGGGCCCTTGATGCAGATCATGACAAGGAAACCTCATGATCTCCACCATGATCGCATCAAGGGCCAAGAGTGCACACAGTATGTATAGATGAGGAGCATCCAGATGATTTAGCATCAATGAGGATCAATCAAGCAGCATGGCATGATAAATCAAATACTGGTATCAAGGTGCAAATAGAAAATGTATGTGATGACATGATAGGCCAGCAGGGGTACCAAGGCATGATGTTAGTGAAGCTATGACAAATGAGCAACAGAAATCAAACAATGGCATCAAAGGATCAAACAGAGATATAAACAGGGCACATAGATCTATGTAAGAGATAAGGCACACTGCAACATGGAGGTATTTCAGAGCTGCATTAATATTATAATAGGGCATGATAATCAATGTGAAACAAATAAAAGATATCATGACATGTTTATGATCGGTTCATAGTGCCTTGTATAAGATAGAAGTATACACAATGATCCAAATACTAGTCAACATTTAGTGAACCATCATAGCAATATGGTACATCTACAGTAAGCATCAAGTAAAAAGTACAGGGGCTCCAAGAAAAGACAATGGTTGATGCTTCCAGAATAGAGAAAAACATGATTATGACAAAGATTTGCATATATGGATCATGGCCCTTAAATATGTCAAGGCACATGAGGATCCAAGCAATATGGTGGTAGATGGGCATAAAAATGCAATATCTCAATCATGTATAGGGATTGGTGTCTATAAGCATGTGCCATTGAATGTTCAGATAGGTATGTGCCTCTGAGATACAATAATATGATCAAACATATAGCCCTCATGGTGATCAAACAGTCCAATAAATAGGGCATCAATAGTGAAGCAATATATTAATAGGAAACTATCAAACATCAGCACCAGTTGATAATGCATGAAGATCATAGATTTTGAATCAATGAATCAAGAAAATAATGATCCAGTTGATAGCATGGATGCCAACAGTCAATGATGCCCTAGCCAATAGCAGATTGGTGTCTATAAACATGTGCCATGGTTTGAAACTCGATAAATGTTCAACAGTGGATACAATGCCCTAATAGGTACGTCGGGCTGTATATAGTAAGGCCATAACAGTGAGCACAGTTGGTTTCTAACATGCATTAGGAATAGATGTAACAATAAACCAGATGGTGCCCTCAGTTTATAATAAACAATGTAATAGTATGAAGTTGCCAAAGCACAACAATGACCAATAAAAGACAATACAGTGCCACAGTAATTTCAGTTCATGGGCTGAGCAACAAGGTCATACCACAAATCAACAAAGGCAACATCAATCAAGCTCATAGACCATTTGGCATTAGTAGAGCTGTAATAGTGATCGATGTATGCAAATAGAGATACCACATGATGCCCTAGCATGCTCTCGGGCTATGTAGTTAACAAAAGCATGATAATCAATGTGCATCAATAGCAAGTGCTAACAAGTTTTTCATGCCCTAGTTCAGGAGGTTCATGGTCCTTATCCTATTCTAAGAATCTGGACATTAAATGCAAAGGGGAAATAAACTCCATCACTATGCAATGAATAGTATAGCTCTTGGCTTTCAAGACATCAAATAACTATGAGGCCATAGCAGTGAGCATCACGGGCTGAATACAATGATAGATGAACAACACAATAAACATCAAACAAATGTAATGGCATCATGTCCACGGCTTGGCACTGAAGGAAGCATACAATAGATGATGTCCTCAATGTTCAAGGGTTGAAATCACTAGCATCAAATGCCTGATACCCTCAATACCATAGTGCCCTAGCTCGAGGCTTGGTGTCATAAACATAATAGTGAGCATTGTAATAACATGTTACAGTTCATAGGCCGAGAAGTGTGGTGCCACAATATAAAGCAATAACAAAAAACAACGATCAATCTATGACCGTGGCATATGCAACCATTAATCAAATATAGAGCTATGACAATACATAACCAATAAATACAATACCATCAGTGTCATGCCCTATTTCAATGCAAAGATACAGGAGAACAATGCATATACACGGTGCCCTGGCTCGTGGCTCATCGGGCATCTGATGTTCACACCAAATGTTTTCAAATGCAATAGTGCCATTCAGTCTAATGAATCAATCAAATACAGAAGTAAATACAAAAGCATAAGAGAGCCCATTGAAGCTGAGATGCATTACAATGTACAGAGAAATTCAAGTGTATAACAATGCCATGAAAGAACAGTCAATGTTGCCCTAATACAATGAAGTCTACAATGCAGAGGAATAAACACTGTGATCATATGAAAAATGGATTGAGTACATGCATGCCTACCTCAAGAAGATGTTGCCAGAACTAAGGTTGTGGTTTCTAAGTCAGAACCGAGAGAACTGCAGTGAGAATAAAAGTTGCCAGGTGCCGAGATTGAAGATTTTTGATGATAGAGGTTCCTCATCTTTGAGCAAGGGTTTTGATAGTAATATTTTATTCCTTTCTCCCTTTTATTTTAGGGTCAAGGTGTTTTGATGTCATGAGATCCTCAAACTTTAGGTTATGTGTGATACATTTATTTTTATGAATATCCTCTCATTTTGTGGGTTAGTGATATTCAAATTACATATGTAACCTATAGTTGTGTCTAGGGAATAGGGGAATTTTATTTTCAATGTTATTATTTTTAAAAATATGTCTCCCTTTTGGTTGAGGCCATTTTTAAAATATAATTATATCTATCTTTATGCCATAGTGGGATAGGTTTTTAATGTTAAGTCATGGCTCATTCCTTATTGTAAGATATCGACAAGTGGTATTTTCTATAAACCATTGTCAGATTATCAGTTAGAGGCATGACTTAGTGGATAGAGCAGTCATCTTTGACTATTTATTTTTAGGGTCCCACTTCCCTCACCCCTAGGAATCTGAGAATCTAGCATTCAAACTATGATGCAGCCTCATGGGTCCATATTCTGACTTTTCTGTTCTTAGTAGGTAGTGGAGTTTGAATGCAAATTCTTAGTTTTTTCTTTTATACCTCTCACTTTTGGTGATTGAGGTTAGCTCTTCATCATTTGTCTCTGATATGAGTGTTGTAGCTCTGAGAGACACAATTGTACCTATTTCTTTTTAGCAATAAAATTAATCCTTCTTGTCCTCCTATAATTCTGGGTTTGCTTTTGAAGTCATATGTAGGATTATTGTGATGTTTCTATATCCTTAATTTTCATATTGAATTCAAGTGGGTATTCAAGGGATTTATCTTGATTCAGAAGTGTGATTTGTGTGCAATCAAGAATATCAGATTTGTGAAGTTTTCTTCCTTTTCTGCATTCTAAGTACCTTGTTTCACTAAGAGTTGAGAAAGTGGGATTGAGTTGAGAATTAGGTTTGTTTTGTTGTTGGAGTAAGCTTGTTCTCAATTGTGGTTTCTCTTCAAAATTTGGTGGATCACCTTTAGTTCTTTTTAGTTGCAGTTGTTCAATTTCATGCATTTTCTCTCCATTTTCCCTCCAAGTTTAGATAAGTTTTAAGTGATCCAAGGGGAAGCTAGCCCTTAATCTGGAGGTCTACTCTTAGATAGGTTACCCACAGCCTAAGAATAGTCCCATGTTTCACAGGATTGTTGGGTTCAATACTTAGCAAAATAGGGTGCAATCCTTAGTGATAACACTAACCATTCATAAAGACCTTCTGTGGTTTTAAAGGATGACTTCCATTCATCCCCCTCTTTCATCCTAATTGGTGGTACCCACTCTTAAGATCAATTTTAGTGAAGTACCCAAACCCTCCAAAATAATCCATAAGATCTTCTATTCTAGGGATAGGAAATCTATACCTGATAGTTATCCAATTTATGACCCTCGAATCAGTACAAAATCTCTATTTACCCCCTTTCTTGGGTGCCAAGACCACTGGGACAACACATGGAATTATTCTATTTCTAATTAATCCCTGATCAAGTAACTCTTGAACTTGCCTTACAATCTTCTTGTTTTGGTGTGGTGTCATCTTCTATGCTAATTTGTTAGGTAAGGACGCCCCTAGTATGAAGTCTATTTGGTGACTAATTTCTCTTTGAGGCGGTATAGTGGTTGGTGTTCCAAAAATTGCCTCACTTGCATAGGTAACTTGCTTGTTGAGGCTTGTCCTCCTCTTTAGGCTTAATAACAATAGCTACTCAAACACCTTCTTCTTCCTTGATTTGATGCAAGAACTCCTTACCACTCATGAGAAGTAGATTAGTGTCTCCAGAAGGTGTTGCTCCATCTTCAATAATTGATTGCATTTTGTAGGTGACCACATTCTAAAGGTATACAAGTTTTTCTTCCCATGATGGACTGCATCTCAGTCATATTGCCATGGTTTTCCCAATAATAGGTGGAAAGCATCCATTGGAAAGATATCGCATAGCATTTTGTCTTGATATTCACCTATGAAAAATTCAACCCACACTTGTTCATTCACTAAGACATTCTTCCCTTTGTTTAGCCTAGTAACTTTGTAGGGGTGTGTATGAGGTATCCTAATGAGCTTTAACTTTTGGACTGCCTCCTCTGAAATTAAATTGTTTGTAGAACCTAAGTCAATGATGAACTTGCACACCTTTCCAAGGATCTTACACTTGATCCTAAATAAAGCTCTTCTTTGTTTGGGTTCCTCCTTGACCATTTCTTTGAGTAAGACTCTTCTAAACATGAGATTCTCCCCATTTTCTAAATCAAGACTCACCTCCAAAGATTTAACACTTACAAATTCCTCTTTGGCATAGGCTAATATCTTCTTCTCCCCTTATGAGCTTGATTCTTTACCAGGGCATCTATAGGCAGGGTGGCCTAATTGACCATAATTATAGCATTTCATACTGGCAAAGTGTGAACCTCTACCAATTTCTCCAAATCTACCTCTTCCACCACTATGGAATCCTCTTCCCCTACTGAAAGTACCTCTATTGCTTGGCTCACTATATTTTTCAATCATCTTGGCTTCACATTGGTTCTTTGGTTCATTGCCTCTATGACTCCCTCTTGAGTCTCTTCCTCTTCCTCTACCTCTTGAAGTAGATTCTTGTTTGTTTCTACCTTTTTCTTCCACTTTAATGGCTAATTGGTAGCACCTATGAATAGTAGTGGGGCTCAATGAACTGATTTCTTCTTGAATGCTCCACCCAAGTCAATTCAAATATCTGGCTACTTTGACACTTTCTTCTTCTTGGATCTTAGATCTCAAGCATAGTTTTTGGAACTCCTCAATATAGGACTCAATATCTATTTCTTTTTGCCTAAGGTTTTGCCTCTTCTTATGAATTTGGATTTCAAAGTCCTCTGGTAAATATCTTTCCTTGATCTTGGTGACCTCAGCCTTCCAATTAGCTATGGGGTTCTTTCCTACCTTCTCTCTTTCAATTTGTAGGAACTTCCACCAAGTTAATGTCGGTCCCATCATCCTAGATTTAGCCTCCTTCATTGTTTGAGCCTCACTAACCCCTTCATACTCAAAGTGGTTCTCCATTCCCTCTATCCATTCCATCACCAATTTAGGGTCCATCTTCCCACTAAAAATAGATATCCCTTCAAGAGATTTTCATCTAATGGCTTTGATGGCTTTGAGGAAAGGATCTTCTTGCATATGTGGATAAGGTTTAGTGATTTCATCATCTTCATTTACATACCCTTACCATTATCTCCATCTTCTTTCGATTTCTCATTTACCAATTTAGTCTTTTCTTCCACCTCCCCTAGCTTATCTCTAAGGGATGCCAATTCTTCTCTAAGAATTATATTCTCTTCTTTTCTCGCTATTGCTTCCCTGGCCAAATTTGCATTTGTCACTATGGTTGACTCACCCACTGACTCTGTCATATACTTCTAGCCCAAAATAAATTAGCCTCTCATACCAATTTGATAGGGAGATTTCTTGCCACAAGCCCTAAATATTTAGGACTTCTTCTAGATCCCTATCCTGACCTATCCAGGGTTCTATCAACACCCTACTCTAGAGGGATTCTTTCCACAATCTCCTCTCTTTCCAAGACCTCGCTACCAAGTGCAATTTCAATTCTAACTCCTCTTACTCTCCATGGACTCAAATCTCTAAGTCCTTCACCATATACCATCAAACTAAATTTATTTTCAAACTAGAAGGCATTCTAAAGGTTCAACTTCAATGGTTTTGAGATGTTCTAGGTTCCAAACTTTTAGGATCAAGAGTCGATCAATTCAAATTTAGGAAAAAAGGGTACTAGCCCAATTAGGCCTAATTAGGTCTCCTTACACACCTTCCAAGCTATAACTGCAACTCTCCATACAAGTACCCAAAAAAATTGGATTTTTTTATGCCCTTTTCAAAAGACCTTAAAGATTTTAAGTGTTTATAGACCTCGTTATGCATCTGTACAACACCTTTCTATTTCTAGGCCTAATTTTAAGGGCTACTAGAATTTATCTGATCATAGTGATGAATTTGATTCAACCTCACTCTACAAGATTTACCATCCATTCTACTTATTGACACTAAATATTTGGACTCTTTTCTTTATTACCTTGTCATTGCATTGAGTCTATCAATCCCACAAACCTTCTATCTACTGTTTGCAACAGTCAAGCATCCTAGCTAGGTTCATTGTGACTCACCTAGGGCTTGATGCCAAACTTGGTTCCCCTGCAAATATGAAGACAAGACCCCATATTAACCATATTTACAGATTGCTCTAGAATTTACTGCAAGGTCATACAAAACACAGTGATGGAACTCACGCTAGAGTCATTTTTTGTCTCTTAACCTTGTCTAGACCAATGAACTAGTCAAAGAGGATAGATTTATTAGAAGAAATGAAAATAAATTCTACAACATAAAATAACACACAAAAATAAACTATATAAAAAAAACTAATTAAACATGCAAATTTTTATCTCAGATCAATCCATGGTACATAGGATGATCAAGTTCTTCTCACTTTTCCCAGTTTGCAGAGAATGCCAGTGTATTAAACTAAAATGCAAAAAAAATACAAAATTTGCCAACCTTTAGCACTGGTCAAAAAATGAATTAAATGGGTCAAAAGGTTCAAGAAAAACTTCCTGAATGAATCTCTAACTAATTCTACTCTCATTAAGGCAATTTACTGATTCTTGTCAAACTGAGCTTTGACCAACTAGGCAAGTCTTAAGAAGACTTTGACAACCAATCAACTAGACTTCCTAAGGACTTGCTAAGACTTAAAACACACACTTGGGAATGTTATTAGTCCTTATTATTCAGTGACTTGTCTAAGTTCACTTACAAGCCAAAAACTTGGACTAGGGTAGCCTAAAGACCCTAGGTGATCCTACACCACAGATGCATGGGAGTATGAGACCTATAAAATATTGTAGTGTTATACCAATGATTTATGGTTCAAGATTTTATTTGGTAGGTCCTTAAAGTCAAATTTGGAAGAAAGCCTTAAATCCACGAATAGGACACCTACCTAGGGTTCAAGGGCTACAAGGCCAAATTGCTAGTTTGGTGAAGATTGAGAAAATCAGTAAGAAGGAAGGATCTTGATATGGGTAGAAAGTATCAAGAACACCTTGATGACATGATTTTGAAGAACTCCACACCCTTGCAAAGTTTCTTGAATGTCTTGGAGGTGTATTGAAGTTGAAAAGGCAATGAGACTAAGGAGCATAAGGGTATTGTGAACTTCATAAAACACCTAAAAGGAAGAGGAGTATTGGAACCTTAGAGGTGACTCTTAAAAGCACTAGGAAGAGTCATGGGTAAAAGCACAATCAGGTGTGACCTTTTAGGCTAACTTATCAGCACAGTTGAATTTTAGTATTTCTAACTAAAAATTAATGTTGGTCAAACATATGGTCTAGCTAGACTCATTCTAGCTAAGTTAGGCAAGTCCTTGGAAGGAATACCACTATTTAGTGGAAAACTGAAAGCAGAGTTAGTCATGGAGTGGACAGAATAGATGGAGACTCACTTTGAGTGTGAAAATATTAGTGAAGCCCAAACATTTAAAGTAGCTAAGTTAAGGAAGAGGGGAGATGCTCTAACTTGGTGCAAGTTTATACAAAATGAGAGAGAGAAAGAATGTAAGGCTCCTATTTCCTTTTGGAAGGGAATGGTGACTAAAATCAGAGAGACCTACCTTCCGAATAACTATGAAGTACAATTACACAAGAAGGGACAAAACCTAAGGAAAAAGGACCTAAAAGTGAGCACGTCTATAGAGGAATTTCATAAGCTATGTCTTAGGTCTCATATTATGGAAAAAGAAATCCTAAAAGTGGCTTGGTATCTAAATGGGTTAAGGTGGAATATACAAGAGGAAATAAGCCTCTTGAGCCCAAAGATAGTTCATTAGTGTTATCAAATCTCTCAAAGTGGAAGAGAAGCTTAAGAAGAGGTGTGATACAAGAATCTAATATAGAGTTAGATGAAGAGAATGTAGAGGTCATAGAGGAGGATTTGAAGGAAGAAGTTCAAAACAAAGAACTCAAAGTGAGCGTAAACTCATAGAACAACAAGGGGGAGAAAAAAGTACCAGAGGTGGATATAATAAGGGTAGAAGCTCAAGCACATACTTTAGAGGAAGATTGAGTGGGAAAGGAATGAGATATTATTTCTCCTCAATGAAGTGTTAAAATTATTATCAATTTGGGCATCGTGCATATAGATGTCCTAAAAAGAGTTCTTCAACTCAAGGTGAAGAAAGAAGAGTAAGTTTTGTTCAAGAAGAGACCTCAAGTAGAAAGAGTAATGAAGTGGCATTGGATTCAAAGGTAGGAAATAGTCTCATGATTAGAAGGACTCTCATCATAGAACCAATTAGAGAAGAACCAAGCCAAAGGAGATCCCTATTTAGAATCAAGTGCAAAATCTTAGGTAAGGTTTGCAAACTAACCCCTATAGAGTCACTTGGTTGAACAAAGCCCATCATGTGTTAGTCAATGAGAAGGCTTAGGTAGACTTCATAATAGGGAGATATAAGGATATGGTGTTATGTAATTTATTACCCATGGATGCTTGCCATATTTTATTAGGAAGACCATGGTAGTTTGACAGGAAGCCCATTCATGATGGAACCAAAAACTCATACTCTTTTAAGAAGGATGGTGTTACATACAAAATTCAATCATTATTAGAAGGGGAAGAGAGATCAATAGGCCCTAATGTACTCTTGGTAGGAGAAAAGGAGTTCTTGAATACACTAGAAGAAGGTGAAGGAGTGACATTGGATTTAGTGTTGAAACGTAAAGGTGAGAAAGTGGACAAGAATCTAGAACTACCCATAGAGGTGCAAGAGTTTGTAGGTTAATACACAGAGATAATTAGTGATGGATAACCTACTACCTTACCACCTAAGAGAGATATTATCCACTAGATACACTTAAATTTAGGAGCCTCACTACCCAAAAAATATTCCTATGAAATGACCCCTCAACAAAATGAAAAAATTGAAAAACAAACAAAAGAACTTCTTGACCAAGGCCTAATAAGGAAGAGCATAAACCCTTGTGTAGTCCCCACTATTTGAGCCCCAAAGAAAGGAGGTACTTGGGGATTGTTTAGTGATTCTAAGAACATTAATAGAATCAAAATAAGGCATAGGTTCCAATCCCAAGAATTGAAGACTTAATGGATTGTCTAGAGGGGAAGCCATGTATTTTTCAAAAATTAACCTCAAGAGTGGTTACCACCAATAAGAATTAAGGAGGGAGAAGAGTGTAATTTTTTTTAAAAAACCATAAAAGGCCTATATGAATGGTTGGTCATGCCCTTTGGGTTGTCTAGTGCACCTAGTACCTTTATGAGGTTAATGAATGAGGTGTTAAAGTACTTCATAGGTAAATGTGTTGTGGAATATCTTGACGACATCTTAATTTTCAGTAAGACTAAGACTGGCCATCTGATGCATTTGCAAATTATGCTACGTAAAAAGGTTACATGAGGAAAAGATAACCATAAATTTGGACAAGTGTGAGTTCATGAAATAGGAATTGGTGTACCTTGGCATTGTTATATCACAAGGGAAGTTGAAAATAGACTCCAGCAAGGTGGATGCACCTGTAAATTTTCCAACACCTAAGAGTGCTATAGAGGTAAGGAGCTTCAATGGTTTGGCAAAATTTTATAGGAAGTTCATTAGGTAGTTTAGTGAGATATGTGCACCAGTCCTAGAAACCATAAAAGGTGGAATAAAAGCTAAGTTTCAGTGGGATGAGAAAGAAAAAAGGGGTTATGAAACCTTGAAGGAGAAGATAGCCACACAACCTATCTTGGTACTACCTAGGTTTGAAAAACTATTCACTGTTGAATGTGATGCCAACAACATTGCTATAGGAGCAGTCATAAGTCAGGAAAACAGACTAGTGGATTTCCATAGTGAAAAGATAATTGATGCTAAAAATAAGTACTCTTCATATGACTTGGAGTTGTATGAATTAGATTAAGCTTTGAGAAAATCAAGCATAAGAAGAGACAACAAGACAAAGTTGTAGATGCTTTTAATAGAAGGCTTTTGATAGTCCAAGAGCTAGAGTTAAGAAGTATTGGTATAGATAGTTTCAAAGATCTTTATCCTGATGATGAAAACTTCGCAACTACATATAAGGTATGTAAGGAGTTTCAAAACCATTTTCATAGTGAGTTCTCTAATTATACTCTTCAAGAGGGCTTATTGTTTAAGGGAGGACAACTTTGTGTACCTAGGGGCTCAATCAAAGAGAACCTAATCCAAGAGAAATACAATGGGAGTCTTAGTGGTCATTTTGGAATAAATAAGACTCTAGAATTAGTTTAGAGGTACTACTATTGGCCCAAGATGAATAGAGACATCAGGAGATATGTAGACACTTGCATTGTTTGTCAAAAAGCTAAGGGAACCTCATCAAATGTAGGGTTGTATCACCCTCTTCCAACTCCTATTAAACCTTGGGAGTTCCTCGGTATAAATTTTGTTGTAGGTTTACCGAAGACAAGACAAGGGTATGATATCATCTATGTCATTATTGACAAGTTTACCAAAATGGCACACTTTGTACCTTGCAAAACCACTCATGATGCATGCCAAATTGCAAATTTATTTTTTAGGGAAGTCATAAGGATCTATGGGTTTCCTATGAGTATTGGATCATAGAGGGACTCTAAGTTTGTAAGGCAAGTTATAAGGATTTGTGGGTTGCCTATGAGTATTGTATCAAATAGGGACTCTAAGTTTATGAGTCATTTTTGGAAGACTTTGTTGAAAAAAATTGGGACTAATCTCTTGTTTGGGTCTTGTTACCATCCCCAAACAAATGGATAGACCAAGGTTATCAATTGGATTTTGGGAAATCTCCTAAGGTGTCTTACCAAACAATATGGCCAAACATGGGACCAAGTCATTCCCCAAGCTTAATTTTCTTATAATGATACTATAAATAGGACCACAGGTAAAAGTCCCTTTGAAGTGGTTTATGGCATCCATTCAAGAGGCATTTGTGAGCTTAGGGACTTAGGTGAAATGAAAAAAAGAAGTGGATATCAAGAGGACTTTTCTTAGTCCATAAAGGAAACTCATGATTTAGTCAAGAAAACACTAGTGGACAATACAACTAAGTTGATGAGAGGAAGAAAGACCTCCAATTCCAAGTAGGGGATCTAGTTTTGGTTCATTTGAACAAGGTAAGGTTGCACAAGGGAGTGCCTAATAAGATCCAAATGAGGAGACTAGGACCTTGTACAATTCTAGCTAAGTTTTGAAGCAATCCTTATAAAGTGGATTTTCTTGTAGATATATGTTTTTCTCTAGTGTTCAACATAGCCAACTTGGTACCTTACAACGGCCTCATCCTTGCACATTGTCAAGGAGCATCTGATGTTGTAGAAGAGGCAGATAGTTTGAAATTACCAGTCAAACCAACACCATAGTCTATGAAGATACTAAGCTTCAAGTTAGATAAAAGGAATAGGCATGAGGTGTATATGGACCACCTCATCATGTGGCAAGGCATGGAAGAATTGGAGGCTACATTGGTACTTGAAATATATTTCTACAAGATGGGCATTGATCCAACATTGGTCTCTTTAGTTGGGACTTAACTTCTTTTGTTTAGGGGAGAGTGGTGTAGGAACACCCAAGGTATTAGTCGAGTGCCTTAAATAATTTTGTCTTATACTGACCCTATCCAAGTTAGTAAGTTAATAAGGACTCCCAGAGGGTCTTGGTGATATTTTTGATTTGGTAGGTTAGTTATTTTTTAGGTTTGGAAGGTTGAGTCTTAATTGGTCTTAGGTTACACTTAGTTATTCGTGGAATCTAGATAGGTGAAGAAGAGTCTAAGGTCTCCAAAAACTTATTGACATCATTTCCCACACTTAGCCAATAATAATGTGAACTTAATTGATCCAATGTCTTGTTTTGTCCAAAATGTCATGATAACCTACCACTATTTTTTTCCTTCAACATGTTCTCTCTCATGGAACTTCATAGAATGCAAAGTTGGTTTCCTTTGAATAATAGGACTTCTTGTATCATTTACTCCATCCAAGGACTTCTATCAATACTACAGGGATAATTTCAACAAGCTTTATATTCATTTTTGAAGTCCCTATCTTCTTTGTACATTTGCATCAAGTCATCAAATCACAATATGTTCACTTTAGATTCCTACAAGATATCTACTCAAATAATCTGCCACTTTGTTGGACTGACCACTCTTGTGCTTCATGAAAAAAGTAAAACTTCACAAAAATTTTACTCATTTGACATGTCTCTAGCTTAATTTATGTTGACTAAGTTGATAAATTGAAAAGCATGTGGTTATTAGTGAACAAAACAAATTCCTTAAGCATGAGATAGTGCATCCATTTCTTTAATGCTTGTATGATGGAATAGAACTCCTGATCATGTGTTGAATATCTCTTTTTTGCATCATTAATATTTTCACTGAAGTAAGCAATAGGCTTTCTCTCTTGACTGAGGACAATACCTATAGTAGTCTCATTGGCATCACACTCAACCTGAAAATCCTTAGTAAAATCAGGTAAAGACAAGATAGGTTCCTCTATAATTTTCTATTTAAGAACAAGAATTTTTTTATTAGTGTCTTTTGTCCAATAGAATTTCTTTTTATCTCCCTTAACGGTATGATCCACTATTGGAGCACAAATCCCACTAAAATTTCTTATAAATTTTCTCTAGAAACTAGCCAAACCATGAAAACTTCTTACCTAAAAGATATTATTAGGGGTTGTTCATTCAATGATTTCCTTTATCTCATCCTTGTCCATATTTAGTCCCTCCTATAAGATGAAAAATCTCAAGTAAACCAATTATGTCTTCAAGATTGTACACTTTTTGAGATTGATTAGTAGCATTTTTCATGCAGTTTATCTAATACCATCCTTAAAGGTTTCAAATGTTCTTCCTTTGAACTACTATATACCAAGATTCCGTCCAAGTATACCATGACAAACTTACATGTGAAATCTTTAAGAACCTCATTCATAAGATGCATGAAATCTCTATGTTTTTTTTTATCTCTAATGTTCTTTACCTCTAATGTTCTTTACCTATTGGTGGTTCTTTTTCCCAAAAGGTCAGCTTGGCATCGGATTGATAGGGCTAGTGTCACATTCACTCAACACTCCAAATCTGACAGGAAAAAGGGCCAACTGACAAGGATCAAAGAGAGATCCTTCTACACTTTGAGCTCCACATTCACTCAGGCGGGTGTACCTCATCTGCACACTCATACAACTTATGTCACACTACAGGCCTGTAGGTCACTGACTATGGAATGGTTCTCAAACTCCTAGGTATCATGTACCTCAATGAAGCCAATATCTCATGCAATAGCCCTACTTGCATGGAGTGAGTATGAAAACCAGAGACCTATCCTAACAACATGAAAGGGAAAGGTGGAACAGAAAGGAAATGATTTTAAAATGATTGAAAGGACCCCTGAGATGCCCTAAGTCTCTGATAGACCAGTGCCTTATCCAATGGGCCATAGAGTCAAATACCCTACTGCAAGAGACAGTTATGAAACAAGAACACAATATGCTCAATGTGTTGATGCCTGACATCAATCACACACCATGACCAAACCTCAACTTAACACCCACCTGTGCATTCAAGCATGTTATTATCCATTTAAAGGATTTTAACCCTCCCCTTAGAAGAGACCTATAAATCAGACAATACATTTACCAGCATCCACTGGAAGACAAGCATGACATATCCTTGATATTTCAGCTCATACATGCATAAACACTAACCCTGAACCAGTTACCTCTACGAAGATAACTCCACTTGCAAACACATAGGCAATACAAGCAGACAAATCAAACACCCTTGATGCATGATCAATGAATTCAAAGCTCAAATGGAGACAGCTTAGTAATAGTAAGAATAAACTGAGTTCTCATGCATAAAATAAATCTGTTACAATATGTATTGTGTTCTCTAAACTAGCAATGGAAACAGGACACCCTATATGTAGAGAGAAGGGGAAATCTACAGAACAGAAACTTTCACTAGAACTAACAAAATTCAGAACCCTGGACAAGTCAAAATTTTGACCCTTTATACCACTAGCTGCCTTGGAAACCCATAACAGGTTGTAACAAGCTACGGACAACTAAGGTATAGGTTACAACAGCTAAACCAATTGGAAATGGTCAAAAATTTATTGCAGGGGCAGGAAACCAAGCAAACTGCAAAAAGCCTCGAGCCAAGATTGTAATCATTCCTTACATGGTACAGATCCCTGCAAATGATCACCAAGCACCCTGGACCACACTGGAGTGGCAAGCAAATCACTTTTTACCAGTTCTAATCACTTCTGCATTGAAATTCAGTCCTTTCTATCACTGGAAACCCTCAGACAATTCAAATTTGAAAACAAACGGCTACTTTTCACTTCGCGGGTTTTATGCTCTTCAACTATTTGCCCCTAGTCGCCCAATCACGTAGTCATCAATTTCACTGCCACAGGAATCCAGGGTTCAAATTTTGCTTGGTCACATGATCGCAAGGCACTAAACTAACCTTTGCGATCATACGACCGCAGTCTCCTTAATCATGCAATGCTATCACAAACCACCCAGAAAAGTCTTCGGCCACCTCATAAATCCCTCAGCGACCAAAAAATGGGCATGTCAGCAACACGGCACTATGGACCCACACAACTCCGCAACTGCGATGACCAAAAGCGGTCGCATGATCACATAGCCGAAACCTGGGCTATGCGAACACATGACAAGCCATGAGATTGCCACTCTGTCACCGCAAACACCGGCCCCACCTCTGAGCACATCCATGTTGACCAATAGGAACACAGCAACTAAGCACCACATGGAAGATGGTCCCACTTGCATCGCACAGAGAAGATGCTAGATCAATGGATGGCGCATGATCGGAAGGGGTGGGAATATTCCTTAAGATCATGTGCCGACCATTAGATTAAAAGCTTTCAATGCGGGCCCACTTGACAACAAATCCACCTCATCACCACCTGCTAACGGGCCCCAAGGACACGTGGCGAGCGGTCGCATGATCGCATAGCCAAAAACTGGGCTATGCAATCATGCAACAACCAATCGCAGGCTGCCACATCACTGCCTTAGACCACCAAACAGCAACCACCAACTATGAAGAGCCGGGACCCATGTGGACAAATGGCAAGCAGTCGCATGATCGCATGTCAAAAAATACTGACATGCGGCCATGCGACAGCCAATAAGAACATGCCATCTGTCCCCCCTCTAACACCGGGCCCACTTCACCGAAGAGACACCTGGAACAAGCAAAATCAATAGCATGCGCATGATCGCATGGGGTGAGAATATTCCATCTGATCACACGCCGACCATTGATCTCCTTCCTCTACCGCTTTGAAGAAACTGGCCCCACATCATCGCACTTGCGCACTTAAGAATGAGTAAACCGCCAGGCAGCCGAACAGAAACTAGGACCCGCACGGCTAGGTGGCAAGTGGTCACATGATCGCATGTTAGAAAAGTCTGACATGTGGCCCTGCGACAGCCAATCAAGAAGAGCCTGGACCCACCATCCACGTCGGACCTGCGCAGTTGAGGGAACGCCAGCAAATAGGGAACTAGTGCGAGGTCGAAAACACACAATGTTTATGACGGAATAGACTGAAAACACACAAGGTTTTCAATAGACTGAAAGATAGCAGGGAAGCCAAAAACATTACGGGTTTTCAAAAACACTGTGGGTTTTCGACACTCTGGCAAATTTTGACAATATTTCTTACGGACCTTAGAATTTGAATACCTTACTGGGTTTGGCGATTTAAGAGGATGCGGTCTGGGCTGGAGTAGGGTGACACACTAAAGAGCACAGGGCCAAGAGCGTACAACATGAAACATTTGCAGGGAGGAGGCCAATCTCTTAAGATTTTTGCTATGATAGAAAATTGGCCTAACATTACCTATAGGTTTTTTATCTAGAAACATTCAAGTCAGCATGAAAACTAGAGGTAAACTCATCATGAGCTAATCCTTTGGCATGTTGGCATACTGTACAATTCTCCAAAAACTTATTGACATCATTTCCCGTGCTTTTCCAATAATAATATGAACTTAATTGATCTAAT
This sequence comes from Chamaecyparis obtusa, assembly GCA_027943335.1. NCBI lineage: Eukaryota > Viridiplantae > Streptophyta > Pinopsida > Cupressales > Cupressaceae > Chamaecyparis > Chamaecyparis obtusa. Next base: position 156,503 of record BSBK01003178.1, on the reverse strand, counting down.
GTCTTGTTTTGTCCAAAATGCCCTACTAAGCTGCCACTATTTTTTTCCTTCAACATGTTCTCTCTCATAGAATTTTATAGAATGAAAAGTTGTCTACCACTTAATAATATGGCTTCTTGTATCAAGTACTCCATCCAAGGACTTCTATCAATACTATAGGGATTTAAACAAGCTTTATATTCACCTATGAAGTCCCTATCTTCTTTGTACATCTCCTTCAAGTCATCAAATCTGAATATGCTGACTTGAGATTCCTACACTTGATTAAACTCCTTCTACTCAAAGAATTAGCCACTTTCTTGGATTGACCGCTCTTGTGCTTAATGAAAAAATTAAAAATTCACAAAAATTATACCCATTTGACTTGTCTCTCACTTAATTTATGTTGACTACTGATAAATTTCAAAGCATGGTTATCAGTGAACAAAACATATTCATTAAGCATGAGATAGTGCATCCATTTCTTTAATTATTGTATGATGGAATAGAAATCTTGACCATATGTTGAATATCTCTTCTCTGCATCATTAATATTTTTACTGAAGTAAGCAATAGGCTTTCTCTCTTGACTGAGGACAACACCTATAGCAAACTCATTGGCATCACACTCAACTTCAAAATCCTTAGTAAAATTAGGTAAAGACAAGACAGGTTCCTCTGTAATTTTCTTTTTAAACATAAGAAATTTTTTATTAGTATATTTTATCTGGAATAGAATGTCTTTTTATCTTGCTTAATGGTATGATCCACTATCAGAGCACAAATCCCACTAAAATTTATTATGAATTTTCTCTAGAAACTAGCCAAACCATGAAAACTTCTTACCTCTAAGATATTCTTATGGGTAGGCCATTCAATGATTTCCATTATCTTGTCCTTGTTCATATTTAGTCCCTCTTGTGAGATAACAAATCTCAAGTAAACCAATTCTATCTTCAGGGAAGTACACTTTTTGAGATTGATTAGTAGCTTTTTTTTCATCCAGTTTATCTAATACCATCCTTAAATGTTTCAAATGTTCTTCCTTTAAACTACTATATACCAAGATGTCATCCAGGTATACTATGAAAAAATTACATGTGAAATCTTTAAGAACCTCATTCATAAGACACATGAAAGTGCTTGGACCGTTAGTGAAGCTAAATATCATAACTAGCCATTCATAGAGACAATAGTTTGTCTTAAAGGCCATCTTCCACTCATCATGTGAAGATCCCTAGTTCTAATCTGACGGTAGCCACTTTTCAAGTCTATTTTAGAAAATTACTTAGCCCTACTTAAACAATCCAATAAAACATAAATTATTGGCAATGATGATGATTTTGTTGATTGTTCTAGAATATGTGCACATTGTCTAGCTTCCATCCTTCTTAGGACTCAAAATGGTTGGAATCAAAGAAAAGTTTACCTCTTCCTTCTTAATATGGTTTAAAACTTCCTTACCACCCATTAGGATCACTCTAGAGCTTGGTTCAGTGGTAACTCATTCCTCCTTCAAGGGTGTAAGAATGTTCTTCTTCCCATCTTTCTCAAAAGTGTTGGTATTGTCTCAGCCATCATGCATAACCTTTCTATCATATTGTCAAGGTCTTCCAAGCAAAATGTGGTATACATCCATGGACATAACATCACACACTATTTGCTCTGTGTAAGTTCCTATTTGTAAATCCAGTTTACACTACTCATTAACCAAGAGTTGATGTCCTTTTTGCAACCATGACACTTTGTAAGGAGTAGGATGTGTTACCTTTTCCAAGCCTAGTTTCTCCACATCTTTGTTGAAACTAGATTGTCTGTGCTTCCGCTATCTATGATGACTTTGCACCATTTTCCTCCACTCTTTCATGTTGTTTTAACTAAATAATTTCTTTGAGGTGGATCTATCACCTCCTTGTTGGGTTTGAGTAACACCCTTTTCACTAAGAGTGATTCACCAACTTCGGGTTCATCATTATAAGTGGCAGGTTCATGTACATCTTCCTCTTCTCCACCTTCAACAATGTGTACACTCCTTTGATATTTGGTAGGATTTTCTTGACACTCATAACATCTATATCTGTATTTGTTACATTTAAAACATTTTCCAAGAAATCCTCTACCTCTACCTCTTGAATAAAGGCTTCCTCTAAAAGAGTTATTACCTTCATATGGCTGTTCATTAAAAATCCATTATCTATGTTGTAAGTCGTTAAAGATTTTGCTAAACATTTGTCCCAACAAATCGAAAACTAAGTTTTGGTCGTCAATGCTCTAAATTTCTTTGAAAATCTGTTCTCCGTGCTGGAAGTCGATTTTGCAAAACATTTTTAGAAGAAATCAAAGACTAAGCTTTACTTGCCTGTGCTTAAAATATCTTTGAGAATATGTTTCCATATTAGAAGTCGTTAAAGATTTTGCTAAACATTTTCTCAAGAAATCGAAAACTAAGTTTTACTCGTATGTGCTCTAAATTTCTTTGAAAACTGTTCTCCACGCTAGAAGTCGTTAAAGATCTTGACAAACATTTTTCACAAGAAATCTCATACAAAATTTTATTGCTCTGTGCATTAAATTACTTCTAAAAGTCTGATTTCCATGCTGGAAGAACAAACAAAGATTTTGCATTTAAAATAATCTTTCCCTAAAATCTTGTTTGTACAGGAATAGTTGCAGGGGCAGCAGTGGTACAGATACTACGGTGAAGAAGATCTGGCACATGGTGAGGGCGAAGGCATCGAGCAAGGAATGAACGAAACAGGATGGGACTTCCAAAACTAAAAGGAAATGGAATACTTAGGAAGATATGCTTTTACTTCCAGTAACAAAAGTAGAGAATAAATTGTTGCAGGACATCAAAGAAAGCAGCCCGTTCCAATATCTTTGAAATGACTGCTTTGCATTGATTCGATGCAATTACTTTACTAACTGGGTTTTCCTTCTAGGTAATAATAACTGGAGGAATATTGAATAGAACCAGGGACCTTGATGCTGTAAAAGGAAAAGAATCAGACACAAGTAATCTCCATGTTTCCCATTACTTATGCTTTTCCATTGCCTGTCATGTAAGCTTCTATTTTACAGTTACAGTACAATTGACCACAACTTCATTTCTGTGACTCTCACTGTGGATTTTGAGGTTGAATGGATTGATTTTTTTTTATTGGTATGGTCTCAAAATGTCCTTCAACTTGTTATCGTGATGACCTCCTTCTCTAACATCAACAATATGCGACTGTTATACTATATTACCTCACCTTACATATATGTGATCTGGCATTATTCATAGAAACCCCATTCCACAGTTTATATCTCAGTGCTAGTTACAACTTCTTAATTGCTTTATGAAGATTCTGAAACATACCACCAAATTATCTTTGTTTATTTCCTGCAATCGAGGCATGCTAAAACAATTCGCAGGTTTATCCACAATTCTTCAATTCTCAGAACTGTCTGTCACAATATTTCTTGAATTAATTTTTTACATCTTCCAATTGAGTTTAATAAAAGAAATTCATCGCCGGGTATATCCAGCATAGGTAGTTGCAACAACGATAATTGACAAAATTTATCATTCTTGACTTGATGGATGTCTGTAACTTATTTCAAAATTTCAAGTTTGGCGTGTGTTGGGAGTATGCTGGTAACGACTGTTGATTTTATTTTTTTAATATTCAAATGAATTTGCTTAAAATCTGTTTGTGAGTCGTTTATTGAGATGTCTGGGCGTTTTCCGCGTTGCCCACATCACAAAGATATATAAAACTGCAAAATAATTATTTTCCATACATGGAAAAAGGTCTGGGAACCGTTCTAGAAGTATAAACAGTCCTTTGCAGCTGAAAAATGTCTTCAAATCTTTTTCCAAATAAGAAAAACGTGATTCACTTTTTTAACCGTACTTAATAAAAATTTGTTTTCTCCCCTTTCAAATTACTTCATCATCACTCATTTTCTTCAATAATTCTGAGATCTTAAAAGTAGGAGGAGAGAAAAACCGACAACTGCAAGAGCACCATCTCCAGACTAATCACACTGTCAGCTGGAAAATTTCAAACAACCAGAGCATCTACGTAGTTTCAGATCATAGATCAAACTTTCCAGTTGGTGACATGTTGGGTATGTAGATTAATCCTCTTCTATGTAAATTTAATAGAATGGTTGCAAATATTAAAAGTTTTAAGACCACCACAGTCCTATATTGAGAACGAGGGCATCGAGCAAGTAATTATATTTTCAGGTACACTTTACATGATGGAACAAATAAAGTGCAAAAACTAAGTAACCTATATAGGGAGAAAAGGATATAAGGATATTATATCAGAAAAATGGTGTCAGAAACAGACTAGATCCTTATGACCAGTGCTAGACTTACAAGCCCTAGACTTCATAAACTTCATAGAGAGCAGGCGGCCTCAGAAAAGGTTGGGACGTAGACCCAAACAAAAGAAAGCCTTTTTCAAAAAATAGGGATAAAAGCTTTTAGACAGGAATGGCCACATCATGACAATAAAACCAAAGGACGATATCCCAACATGAAATAGTAGCAACATATACAGGGCTTCAAAAATATTTCTTAGCTGACAGTTTAAAACAAAGCCCAGTGCGCAAGTAGAGAGAAAAGCATCGTTATTATTCAGCAGGCAACAGCATAAAGAAGCATACAATTTTGTTTCAGACAATGGACGGGGCATACCCAAACAAGAGAACAAAACAAACATCTTTAAATATCGATAGAAATGAAAGATTGATGATTGAGCATCTAGGCAAGATAAATAAAATTCAACTAAATTAAACTAAAGCTCTGTGCATGTCCTATCAAGAATCGTAATCGAAATTCAACAGACAAACAGGGTATTGATTTCAAGAATAAATCCTTAACGTAGTGAAACTTTTTTTATAAACCCATCTTACTAATTTTGGATTTAACATGGATGCGGAACTAAATCATTACAAAAGAAATTTGGACATAATTATTTGATACATACCTGCCAATATGATTGAAGCTCCGAGTCTTTTTCTTTCTTGCATTTCTCCCATTGATGAGTACTTCAATCTCCCTGCAATATCAATTCCCATTCTTTCTTTTCCATAGTCGAGCTAGGCAATCAATCGGCCCTCTGCAACCACACTAAAACAGAGCGATGCCACCACCACCCATGACCAGCAACTCCTCCAAGAATTAACCATTCTCTCCATGACACCCACTCAATATGCAATGGAAGGGAATCTTACGGAGTTTAGATGTATCTTTCTTGATGCCAATCGTCTGCGAAGGAATATTGTGTCCCACATACTCAGCGGTTCTGATGTCTATCAGGCGGCACACTTTCTTCAGGGCACCGCTGAGCTTTCTTCAGGGCACACTTTGAATCGTTGAAGCGTTCTAACTTTTAACATATTCTTTTCCTATCAAGGGATCGCTCAGCTTTACATCTCCTCCGGAGATCCCATCTTGGTTGAATCGTTGAAGCTCTGTAACTTTTCTTCCAGAGGAATTCTTGGTGCACAATGTATTTTTATCAAATGAAGTTTTGGTGCACCATGAACAATGTTTTGCTGCTTTCTTGATCAAGATGTTTTGTAAAAGAGCCCAAATCAAATTTTCTCATTGTTTGATAGCGATATCAAATTGAACTTGAAAATGCATTAACGATGCAGCTCTTGATTCTTGGAGCCATTCAAATTCTTATCCACGATACAAACCATCTCATGTAACAATCTACAAAGGAGGAAGGGGAAAATGGTGTAAACAATCTACAATGTTTCTAAAACAGTCATGCCCATATAAAACTGTTGAAAAATGGAGCGTCCGCAACGGTAACATGTTTTTAAATTCAACGTACAATATTTGTTTTATGTTGATTTGTAACGTGATTTTTTTTTAATTCGGAATGCTTTTTTCCTCAACACTAATATGGATGCTTTTTGGAACACTAAATATAAAATAATAACAAACTCCCAAATTTTATTTTTAAATTATTCATTCATCTATTCAAATTTAAAAAATAAATTATTCATTCATCTATTCAAATTTTAAAAAATAAATTGGAAAATAGACTCAAATCAATTAAATATTTTTTCCAATACAAAACATATTAAAAAGAAAAAATTGTACCGTACTATTCAATCTATGAGTACAACTAGCACATCTAAGACAACATGGTGAAATTTAGTCATGTAAGAAGATCATGAGGTCGAAGAAGATGAAGATGCAAGAGTTAAAGCGAATGAAGTGGGAGATGGTATGTTCAATACCCTTGTTTTGGCATTTTTTGTTGGTGCTATGGCTGCTACAAAAGCTAATGACTCTCTTTGATGTCGATTCTTACTATTGGCGAGAAATCGAAGAGGATTGTCCTTTGTCTCCTTCTGTTAGGATTTTTTTCTCCTTTCAATAAAAATGGATTTGTGGATCTAATAGATGATGATGATGATTGTTAGTCCATTTTCTAATTCGTGCAAAATCCCAAGAAAATGGCCTTTTTCCCTGCAATCTTTGTTATGTTGTCTCTACCTAGCCTGCAGTCACAGTTTTAACTTGCAAAGGCAATCCACTTGGTTTTATGATGTGCGCCCTTAGCCCTGTGTTGTTCATGTGTCACCTTGCTTCAGCCCAAGTCGCGTCTACTAATTCGCAAAACCCAAGGGGATTTTCAAATTTTATGGTTTGCGGGAAACATTTTTAAAATCTACCACAGTGTCGAAAACCCGCAGTGTTTTCAAAAACCCATGATGTTTTCGGTTTCCCTGCTATCTTTTGGTCTATCGATATTCCTGTGTGTTTTCGATCTTTTGCCAAAAACCCTTGTTGTTTTCGACCTTTGCCTTCCAGCTTTATGCACTTGTCTTTTGGTGCCGAAAACTTTGTGTGTTTTCGACCTTTGTCTTAAGTGCGCAAGTGCGACGATGTGGGGCCAGTTTCTTCAAAGCGGCAAAAGGAGGAGATCAACAATCGGCGTGTGATCGCATGGAATATTCTTTCCCTATGCGATCATGCGCCTGCCGTTGATTTTGTTTGTTCCAAGCATTTCTTCGGTGAAGTGGGCCCGATGTCAGAGGGGTGGCAGGGGGCATGTTCTTATTGGCTGTCGCATGGCCACATGTCAAACTTTTCTGACATGCGATCATGTGACCGCTTGCCATCTTTCCGCATGGGTCCCAGCTCTTAGCAGTTGGTGGTCGTTGTTTGGTTGGTCTGAGGTGATGATGTGGCAGCCTGGGGTTGGTTGTCGCATGATCGCATAGCCTAGCTTTTGGCTATGCGATCATGCGACCGCTTCCCACGTGTCCCTGGGGCCTGGTAGCAGGTGATGGGGCATCTTTCGAATGCTAAGTGGCAGTGTTCTATTGGTCGGAGGGTGGTGGTGTGGCGGTCTCATGGCTTTGTCGCATGATCGAAAGGGCCATTTCTACGGCATGCGATCATGCGACAAACCCCTTGGCGATTGACTTCATGCGGTGGCGGTCACGGTGGCGGTTAACGTTTACGGGTTGTCGCATGTTCGCGTAGCCCGTTTCCTGGCTATGCGATTATGCGACAGGGTGCCACGTGTGCTGGGGCCCGCTTGTAGTTGTTCGGTGGTCCCGGTGGCAGATGGTGTCATGGCAATCTCCAGTTGGTCCAAGCTGGCAGGATGATAATTTTGAATGTGGGCCCAAGTCAAGGTATCTCGGTGGTGACATGACAGCCGGCAAGGTGCATGTTAGTGGCTTGTCGCATGTTCGCATGAGCTAGCTTTCCGGCTTGTGAACATGCGACAAACCCTTCTATGGCAACGGTCTGGCGTCGGCGGTTATGAGGAAGGTAATGGCAAGTGGCGTGTCGCATGTTCGCATAGCCCATTTCTGGGCTATGCGATCACGCGACAACTATTTCGCATCGCCCTTGCGGAGTTAGCCTGAGATGTCTGAATTGGTTAAAAACACGAGCCCGCGAAGTGCATGGTGACCGTTTGAACTAGCAGAGAGTTTTTGCAATAGGAAGGATTGGTTTTAAATGTTGTCTTGGCCAGATTTGACTGGTTTGGTGGCGCTTGTTGCCGCGATGTGGTCCAGGGTGCTTGACGGTCGATTGCAGAGGGATTTGTACCGTGAGGAATGATTACAATCTTGGCTCGACAAGTGTTTGCAGATGGTCGATTAGACTGTTTGAGCTTGCATTGTTGTGGCTTGACCCCTGTCATGTCTGTGTTAATTCCTCGGTGGGGTTAGGTGATTTTGAATTTTTGAGTTGGAAGTGATCATTATGCTTGCTTTGTAGCCCTGGTATAAAGGGATTTTTGTGATCATTTTCTGATTATTGGGAGTTAGTTATTCAAACTTTTCTGGTTGTGAGTCCTCTTCTCAGTCTGAATTGTAATGACTTGTCTTGATTTTTTGGCAATTGAAAGAAAGTTGAAGGTCTAAGCTGAAGTTTGCAAGCAGCGTTCCTTTGGATGGATTGTATACATTTGAGGATTCTTCATACTCAATGCAGGCACATGATTCTCATCTCTCCCTTGTGTCAACGTAGATGAATTTTGAACTTTCCAGTTCACTGCATAACAATTTATGTATATGTCTTCATTCTTAAGTTCTAATCCAAGATTAGATTAAATGATGCTTCAGATGGGACCTAAATTTATCTCTTATCTATGTAGGGATATTCTATAAGTAGTAGAGGAGATTGTAAATGTGTTTATGGCTTTGAATCTTAGGTATATTTCTGGTGTGTGTGTGTGTAGTCTATCTGAGAAACCTTGCCCAATGGATGAGGCACTGGCCTAGATAAGTATTTCCTTGCTGACATATCCTGATTTGGTTGTTATGATTCAAACACATAAATTAAGAACCTTTCTTAAGTTTTCAGTATTTGGTTGTATGTGGTTCTATCCCATAGCAATGGAGAGTCAATGAGTGTGTGATTAACATTCAGTACTTTCTTGCTATCCATTTATCTGTTATTCAAACCCAGTCTTTGGTGTGTGAAGTAAAATTTATACTGGGTTAGGTGCACCCGCCTTGGTTTTGCAAAGCCAGAAGCAGAAGAAGGTAGTCTTGTCCCTAGAGTTGGTCCAGTTATCCTTAGACCTCATTACATTTTGGAGCTAACCACCCCTAAAATCTATCTGAGGGTATACTGGCAGCCTATTAGAGCATAAGCGTCATTTTGGACACCAACAGATGATGATGATGATGATGATGACGACGACGATGACGATGATGATGACGATGATGATGATGATGATGATGATGATGATGATGATGATGATGATGATGATGATGATGATGATGATGACGATGACGATGATTATGAACTTGATATCCTTTCGGAAGTGGTTAAAAGTAGAAAAATGTTTGTTGGAGACATGGAGGCAAAAAAAAAACTTGGTTCTTTTTAATAATTCTCTTTTGGATGAGTCCAATACTTGGTCAAGAGGTACTCGATCAATACAAGATTATCTGGAAATTGTCTCAATATTAGTGATGTTAGAAAATGGGTCTTTTGAGTTTGGAAACTTAAAGGAAAGGTTCAATTTTTTCTTTGATGAATATTTTTTAATTATTTTCTTTTCTTTTTCTAATGAGAAGAAATGTTGTAGAATGCTTCCTGGTTGCCCCTAGTATGGGTTTGAATGGTCTTATTCTTTAAAATTGATGTCATACTTTTGACTTGTGAAAGGAAATATTCTAGTTTTATGTTTGGGTTTATTTTCCTAGATTTTCCTTGAATTTTTGGAATGAAAAGATTCGTAGGATTTTTTCAATTCTCTTGGGCAATATAGTACTATTGATAAGATAAATTTATTTATTAAGTTCTTTTTATTTGATCGATTTTGTGCACGTGTGGTTCTAACATTATCCTCTAAATTTGGCAAATGGGTTCAACAAGTTGAATTTTAAGACTCTTTGTTATTTTTCAAGCTTGCAATATAGTAGATCGTGCATATGATTTCTTCTTGGAAAATATGAACTAACAAATTGTTAAGAAAAAGAAGGATCAAATGCCACTTTAAGGAGCCCATTCCCACCTTTTGTGATGTTCAAAAAATTTAGTGCTTGAGGATGGATTATGCTTTTGAGTCACTAGAAGGGTGTGTCATTGACTTTATATCTCTTAGTTGTTTTAAGAAGCTTATATTTAGGGAGGAGGATCCTACTACTATGATGAAGAAAATTTCTTTGGATCATTTTTTAAAACCATCATAGTTTTAGGCTAGTTTGTATTCTTTAAAACTATTATGTCTTGTTATTTTTTTGTTGTTATGTTGTTTTTATTTGGTGTTTGGTTAGGATCTTAACTTCTCATCTTTTCCTTTGTACAAGGGATCATGGATATTCAAAATGCCTACTTCTCTAATAAAAATAGAATCACTACAGCATTTGGGATCGAATTTCAATGCCAATTTCGATGACAGTACCATTTGTGTGTTTTTTTTGTGTTTTTCATATTTTTTTTTGCAAGTACACCCAAGGGTGTCGTAATGGTGATGATGTCGTCATAATTTTGACACCCGTGTGATTCTAAACAAACAAAAAAAGAAAAATAAATGCTCATTTGTAATTTTCATGAGTTGCAAAGAGGGCACCATGTGCGAAGAGGGAAGAGGGCACTGGACTTTTGCTTGCGGGCTGAGAAGAGGGAATAGGGCACTGAACTTTTTCTTGCGTGCGCGAAGAGGGAAGAGGGCACTAGACTTTTGCTTGCGGGCTGTGAAGAGGGAATAGGGCATTGGACTTTTGCTTGCATGTGCAAAGAGAGCACTAGACTTTTCCTTGCATGCGCGAACTTGGCCCTAACTCTACAAGGATTCGAGGTAGGCCCAAATTGGACTTTTACTTGCGTGCCAAAACTTGGCCATGTCTTTTTGGTTATTTGGTTTTATCATCGCATTTGACTGATTTAAAGCTAGGGCATCCATTTCATAGAGGTTGTGAGTGTTTTATTCATTTTTTATTTGTTTAAATGTATAAAAATATTACAAGAGTTGACTAAAATACTTTTGCTTGCATGCACGAACTTGGCCGTGTCTTTTTTGTTACTTGGTTTTATTGCATTGTATTTCACTGGTTTGAAGCTAGGGCATTTGTTTATTGCTTGTTTACTCACTACTTGGGGCCCATGAGTTTTGATATGGGCATACATGATGTAAATTTGGTCACTGTTTTGTTCAGTTATATATATTATAAACAATTACAGCAATAATCAGCTTGGCAAAAATAGGGGCTTCCATACCCCATTTTTCCAAAATTGACAGTGTGGCCAAAGTGGCAATTGCATTTCCAATGGAATGCCCTATAAATAGAACATTTTTCCCTGTACCAAGTGCCTCTACAACCTGAACCAAAACATAGTTTGATTAAATTCAAGTACAAAATCATACAATCTAGCAATGAATACACACGGTAAATTAAAAGTCAATGTTGTATGAATATAACATCAATCATGTAGAATCAGTAAATTCATCTATGGTAATGGTATTTGGGAATTTGAACTAGACTAGAATGTTTCCCTTCTAAAAATTGTACTTGGGCATTACCTAGTCATTTAAGGTCCTCCAACATTGTTTGCTAAATTTGGCTAGATAGGATACTTATTACATAGTAGATTGCTAGATTAAAGAATACTCTTAAGTCCTCTCTAGATAAAGGGCTCGACCAATGATAGAAGGAAGAGTATAGCTAAATAATATCATCTGAGACAAAGGACTCTCAACCAACTATATTATATTAGATTTATAGATCTCAGACTAGGAGGACCTTTTGTAGGTCTTCATTCTCCTTTGCTGGATTTGGGTGGATGAATAGACTAACCATACTTAACTATAAATAATCTATGAGATCTTGGAGTCAATGGGATAATGAACCAACACCAAATGTTAGAGAGAAGCCCCGATATATGTTAAGTTTTTAATTTGTGACATTAGCACAACCTATGTAGAGGTTGATCGTTAGACTACGAGAATTCTCCATTGCATGACATATGAAAAGAGACAAAATTTAGCCCTTCTTCAAGGATACTCAAGTCTGGTGCACCCAAGTACATGTCATGAATGTTTAGTTTATTTTACACTAGTAGAATTTGGGAAATAAATGACCAGGGGACTAAAAATTTTAGTCACGTGACTAAAACTAATCATGTTCTACCATTTTTTAAGTCACGTGACTATAAATTTTAGTTATGTGACTAAAACTAATCATGTTCTACAAATATAAATGACTAAATAAATGACCAATTTGGTCATCGAGTAAAATCACAACTAAAATGACTAAATAATTAGTTACCCTAATAAAAATGACTAAATGAATGATTAATACTCCTTTACACATTAACATTTGATAATATCATATACTTATATTCTTAGAAGTTGCATTTCACCAATAATGTGTATTCGCCAATAGACTTATTGTGCGAACATTATTCCAACCACTATTTGCCAATATTGTGTGAACATTATTCCAGCCACTATTGTGCAAACATTATTCCAGCCACTATTTGCCAAAAAAATCTTTAGCCAATCAAAATCTTCATCTCTCCATACAATTATTTAAAGAATCAATAGCTTTTATTTTTTGTATTTTAGTTTAAAATTTATTACATGTTTCAAAATTCAACATGCAAAATTTTATTTACAAATTAGAATATGCAAAAATAAAAAATAAAATATATTAATAATATAAATAACATTAATATTTATTAGCAATATGGCATATATCACTTAATAAATATTAAATCCCAAATAATACTTATTAAGTAATATATGCAATATTACATAATAAATATTAATTGGAATTTATACTATCAATATATTTTTAGCATAAAGCCCTTCCCTTACCCGCGGGCTATATGTTTGAAAATATTTCTTTAATTATTATTAAGGGAAAAAAATGCCTTACTTCATCCACAATGTATTAGGGATTCAAATCCTAAAATCAAACTATTTTTTCATTTGTGTTTTCTATTTTGCTCTTTGGCCGCCATTGCAATGAGGATTTTCTAGTTTACTAAATGGAGACTCCTGAATTTTCTAAAGATTTTCTACTTATAGGATATGATATTTTTTCATACAGGTCATAGATGACTCCACAGGTATGGCTTCCCTTAGACATTCCAAGCTCATTTTTTCATTTTTTAAAATAATGAAAACACTTCTTTGTATATCACATTGTTAAGATTTAAGCTCTATACTTTTTATGAGGATTTATACTAATTTCTTTTGTTGTGACTCCTATGAGAAACCCCTGTAATATTTTTATATTTTATACGGTCATAGAAGATTGAGGGTTTTTCCACTTGAAATACTAGTTCTAAGTATTTGAGATTGAGGGTCTTCATTTTTGCAAAAACTTCTTCTCTTTTTCACTTTTTCTTAAACCCTTATTTTCTTCTTCTAAACTAGGGCAGGGCTCCTTACAAACTATGTAATCATTGGTCCATAAATAAATGCATGTGTAGCTATAATCACTAGGTTTTGTTTGACCTCCAAAGTCATTGGAGGAATCTCCTTTGATGAAGGTATTGGCGCGAGAGTATATTTATTGAGGTAATGAACATTCATAACTCTCTCGTTATTGTACCTGCTTGGCATGTTTACAATTTGGAAGCCATCACTAGATATTTTATCTAAAGATTTAGTATCCCAAAGAGGAATAACCTGCATTCTCTCTTATACCCATACAAATATTATCAAGCAAAGACCATTTGGGATTATAACTACAATGAATTAATGTGAGGATGAAACATGATTTGATAATATATATATGCATTGTAAACCAATATATTTGACTAAGTCTTTTGTTACTAATGGTGTATAGACAACAAGAATGATCAATATATCTACAAGAGTTTATTTATAATAAATACAACCATTGTTGTTGAATGCTCAAGAAATCTATCATAGTTGGAATTCATTCAATGAATGACATTTTATATCTAGCCTATAACTAATATACAGTCAAACAATCAATATCCAATCAAAGCATTGAATTGACTCTAACAACATTTGGTGACATTATTAAGTGGCTCTGAGAGCAATATTCCTTCAATTACCATAAATTGACCAATTTCAAAACCTTCCCATCCCATTCCAAATAGGACTAGATCTTCTAATTTTCTTAGTGCTTCTAATGAATTAGGGAACTGATCTTCCACTGATGTGTACTAAAGCTGTAGTTCTTTCAACTGTAAAGGGGCCTAAAATTAACAATTGATTTGTTTCAACAATTTTTCAATGATTAACATTATATAAGTTTCATAATTCATAAGACTGATGTTATTGTTTTTGGATTTGATTTTCTGAGATTTTTAACATCAACATTTCAAAACACATTTTACAATCTATCATCAGAATGTTTGAAGAGTTTAAGAAGATAAAAAACACATTAGTCGCAGACCCAAACTGACTGATCTAGTCTCAATCTGCAACTGACTTATTTTTCATTTCTTCAGTTCCATAACATTCTGATAATGCTAAATATTTCACACAATCAAATCCAAGAGCACCATCGTTAAGTTTCCAATGTTTAATAATTTGGAATTGGCACCTCAAGGGAATAAGAAAGAACACAGTACCTGTGAATCACTCTACCACAACCTTTCCAAATATCCACCCTTAATTCTCAAGTACTGCAAATTTTGTAGACGAATCTGTGAAGGAATGGTCAAGTGTTTGTCCTTGAACATGCTAAGCTCAAGCGAAAGCTGAGTAGAGGAAGTTTGAACAGAATCATCTAAGTTTCCAAAAAAGTATGTCATTTGAAACGAGCCAGAGATGGAATTGAAACACCAGCCATTCATTTCTACCAATATGTTTTGGAATGGTTTTGATGCCTGCATTAAAGACAAATGTTAAAACTCTGCTGTGATAAAAAAAAGATTGGATCAAGGGTATGTGCAAGATCATGAGGGGCCAAAAGTGGCGATGTGAAAAATATTCACTTTTCACCCGTCCAAAAGTGCATGAAAATGCTTGTTGCCTTTTTAGTAGGCCTGGGTGTCAGTACACCTGGGAAAACCTGACACCAAAGCACAGGCTTAATCGGGTACCCAAAAATATATCAGGTACCTGAAAAAATATCGGGTACCCGAAACTTGTGGCATAAATCAAAACCCGCGAGCCATTTTCCTCATTTCTCCTCATGTTTTGGGTTTGGAAAATGGCTGCAAATATCATATACACGATATTTTCAGGTATCTAATTTTTGCAACAATAAATTCGGTCTCCGTAGTATACGGTAAGTAAATTCTTTGTAGATTTTGATAATTTTATTTCATTTTGATGCTAAATGTAGTTTTTTTGGTTGAAATAGGGTTTTGTATTTATTTTTGTAATAATATATGAAATCAAATTGAAATTTATATTTTATTTTTATTTAATCAGGCATGGCTGACAACAATGAAGAAAATAACTCTCCCGCACCAAATAACGATCCCCAAAACAATCCCTCATCCCAAAACCCTTGATCTTTAGAAGATTTGATACAAGATAATTTGAACACAATACGAGGTTTCCAAAACACATATCAGAATATACCTACATTAGGTCCCATGCTTGCCACATTAAATACTATTGTTGAAAATATTGACACACTCACACAGCAACCTAATGCTGCTCTTCATTGGCGTGATGATATGCACGCCCAATTTGATGATGGGCTTGACCATGATGGGATTGTGGCCCTTAATATAAGTAAGGAAGATATAGCCTCTCTTTTTGTGAATCCTAAAACCGGATTACAAGTTGACCCCAAAAAGGCCAAATTATCAATAAAATGGTGCACAAATGAAGCAATGCGCACACACTTTTGGGATTACTGGTGGATGGTTTTTGATAAACCACCCCATAGCAATTTGGAGCTCCCTTTCTATTTCATAAAAAAATTGTATGCTGAGTTTGTGCTTGGTCACAATTTTAATTATTGGAGTATGAGGCCCAACATGGGCGTAGGCGGAGGAGCTCCTCAGACTAGGCCATTTTCCTAGTGCAAAAAGGCCACTACCTTTGTCCCCCCCACTGATGTCACACCCCCTCCTCGAGTGCAGCATCCCAATATCATTGTAGAGGCTGCCTCACAGACTATTAGGGTCATTCATTTGCTGAGCGATCAGTTGCTCATGCAGACCAGGTCAGTTTTGCCTCCTGGTGTGGATAATGCTAGTGCATCGACATCTCATCGAAGTTCACATGTATGCAAGCCCCATATTTGCATTATATGCAAGAATATGTGCCTCAGACCGCTTACTAATGTTGATACATATCATTATGTTATTGATGAGGAGGATGTAGGAGACGCATCTGCAAAGGTTGCAACACCTCATGGAGAATCTACATCTCATGAGAGTGCTCAGGAGGTGTACGCAGAGCCATGGACTCCTGTTGATACAGTAAGAGTAAACATTATAAATAAATTTATCACATGACTTATTTAATTTATTTATTTAGATTAGTTTTAATGATTGCATGCACTTATGTATATATATTTTTTCCATTTATGTTCAGTTGATGACACAAGAGGAGTTGAGACAGGTGGATGAGTCCACAGCTTTGGCCATTTCATTTGGCCTTGATTCCTATACGGTATATTATAAATTATGTACCCATTAGTTTTTTTTTTATCATTTGGTGTACATGCTTAAATATCTATCAATTAGGGTAATAAAATTCATACATTTACTAATATATTGTCATCTTATTATACTGTTACAGGCTACAACCAATGTCAGTGCGGGAACGAGCGGGTTCCTTCATCAGGTGTCGACAAAGGAAAGGTAATTAATTGTTTAAGATTAATTATGCATGCATATGTATGCCACTTGTGTGTAGTAATAAATATTTTACTTGAATTTATTGTATAGGTTGTGGCTATTGATGATGTTCTGACACAGGTTCGAGAGCCTAGGCTGACAGGCATCTTGAATTGGAGTGATAGCCCGATTGTACATAGACTTTTACATATTGTTATTTGTATTTTGTAACCAGGGTTGTTATGATGAAGTACATTTATATATAATTGACAATCTTTTTACTCTCATAGGTTACTCCTAGTGTGAGGGAGGGCCCACAAGAATCTTTCATATCTTTGTTGACCCAGCCCACTATTCCAGAGGAGGGATCACCAGATGTAAGTTTTAATTTTAGTTCAAATCATCCTATTTTGTAGATTTATTACTCTATGTTGCACCACTCTACTAATCTCATTATTGCAAATATATATTTATAGGTCAGAGTTGGTATTGTTGGCATGGTCCCTTCGCTACGAAGGACTTATGCTAGGACACCTGATCGTGGTAGGTGACTGAGAGGCAAGGTACAGATATTTGTATTCATTTATAATTTTAATTAAATTAGTATTTCAATTATGAATTTTATATATATATATATATATATATATATATATATATATATATATATATATATATATATATATATATATATATATATATATATATATATATATATATATATATATATATATATATATATATATATATATATATATATATATATGTACAAATCATATAAAGTAAGCAATCTAACTTGGGTTTGAACTCATTTTTTATGCAGGATCAATCAGAGCCAAACACTTCTTCAAAGAGGCTACATTTTAATGATCCCCCTATGACATAGGATGTAGTTTTAGTTTTGTGGTCATTTAGAGATGCCACTTGGCACATTTTGAGATGGCATATATGCCAAATTGTACACCTTGAAACATTGATTTTCTAGACATTTTGAAATGGCATGTGCCATATTTGTATATGGAGATACTTTTGATACATTTGATACTTTCTATATATAGAACATGTTCATTTTTATGTTATATTTGCGTCATCTTTTGTATACATATTTATTATTCATGTTTATGGAATTGAATGGTGAAGTTATATCTTGACTATGATTATCATTATGATTTAAATTGTATCTTGTTGAATTTACATTTGTTTTTATTTACTCTGGAATACCCTGTTCATGGAGCTTATTATGTTTGAGGTTTAACTTCTATAGATTTCCTATGTTCTTATGTTTCATACCATTATATATACTCACTTGAGCCACTTAGTACTATATTGTTTCAATACTATGTATATACTCACTATGTATATAACTCATCATATTGGGGTTTACTAAATCCACAGAGAAATGTAGCACTTGTGATGTTAGGTCACCTGGGTCGAGCATGGTCGTGAGCATTCTAGTGACTCCGTGGGTGGTACGGGGTTGTCAGTGGCATTTACCCGACCAACCGGAGCCAATGGAGTAGACAGTTTAATGCCAGGACGGACGGTTTGAAAGATACACTACTGAGCTACTTTCAACTAACCCTCACTGCAAGTTTTGACATCGACTAAGATCACCTTGCCAAATGCAAATGAAGTCGAATCACCCAAAACTGAGAGAGTTTATTGTAGACCTTGAAATCATGATCCTGTAGCCCCTGATGGTTTTTTGATACCTCTCATGAGGTCTGAGATACGAGCCTCGAAAGATCTCTGCCCAATCGTGCTTAGTGCACCTTGGGGTCACTTGGGTCAAGTGTGGTCGTGAGCATTCCAGTGACTCCGTGGGTGGAATGAGCTTTTCAGTGGCATTTACCTGGCCAACCACAGCTAATAGAGCAAATGGTTCAATGCCAGCATGGACAATTTGAAAGATACGCTACTGAGCTACTTTCAACTGACCCTGACTGCAAGTTTTGGCATCGACTGAGATTGCCTTGCCAAATGCAAACAAAGTCGAATCGCCCAAAATTGAGAGAGGTTATTGTAGGACTCAGAATAATGATCTTGTAGCCCCTAATGGTTTTTTGATACCTCTCACGAGGTCTGAGATATGAACCTTGGAAGATCGCTTCCCAATCGTGCTTAGTGCACCTTGGGCTCACTTGGATCGAGCGTGGTCGTGAGCGTTCCAATGACTCCATGGGTGGAATGAGGTTGTCACTAGCATTTACTCGGCCAACCAAAGTTGATGGATTAGATGGTTCGATCCTAGGATAGACGGTTTGAAAGATACACTTCAGAGCTACTTTCAACTGACCATCACTGCAACTTTTGGCATCGACTGAGATCACCTTGCCAAATACAAATGAAGTCAAATAACCCAAAACTAAGAGAGGTTATTGTAGACCTCAAAATCACAATCATGTAGCCCCTAAATATTTTTCAATACCTCTCATGAGGTCTGAGATACGAGCCTCGCAAGATCGCTACCCAATCATGCTTAGTGCTGGCACCTTGGGGTCACTTGGGTTGAGCGTGGTCGCAAGCAGTGAATTTTTGGGTGGAACGGGGTTGTCACAAGTGTTTACTCATCCAACCAGAGCTAATGGAGTAGATGGTTCGATGCCAAGATGGACTGTTTGAAAGATACACTGCTGAGCTACTTTCAGCTGACCCTCACTGCAAGTTTTGGAATCGACTGAGATCACCTTTCCAAATGCAAATGAATTTGAATCACCCAAAACCAAGAGAGGTTATTAAAGACCTTATAAATATGATCATGTATCCCCTGATGATTTGTTAATACCTCTCACGAGGTCTAAGATACGAGCCTTGGAAGATCATTGCCCAATCGTTCTTAGTGCACCTTGGGGTCACTTGGGTCGAGCGTGGTCGTGAGCGTTCCAGTGACTCCATGGGTGGAACGGGTTTGTCACTCATTTTTACAATGTCATGAAACTGAACCACCAACTTATAGTCCACACCATTTTCAGTAACGAAAAAGTTAACCCTTTTACTCTCCTGTGCAAACTCAGAAAGCACATCACTTGCAAAGCATAAAACACACAATGCATTGTGGTACACTGGGCAGCCTACAAGTAGTTGCATTTTACTGATTGAGTAATTAGTCCTTGGGAACATGTCCTTGTCTATAGTGGAAATAATTAGGTTTTCATTCTAAAACAAGAGAAGACCCAAATGGGAAAGCATGCACACTTCTTTTCTTGTCCCAGTTCCATTGCAATGACTGTTAGTGGTATGTTTGAAATTTGAACTGTGAAACTAATTATGATTAAGCCAGTTGGCACCCTGCTAAAATTCAATTATTTTTAATATTCTACTTATTATGTTTGAGGTTTAACTACTATAGATTGTTTGAAATGATAAAAAATAATATCCTTAAAGCCTTAGAAACAACAATCAAACATGTAAGATTTCAAACCATGCAAATGACATAATTAAATGACATGTAAGATCCCTTGTTGGCACTATTGGCCACCCATACATGATTTTGGCCATAAGTCCTTATCAAGACTTCTAGGACATTTAACTTTTAAATCAAATTGATTGTTACAAATTATCATTATAGGCTTCAAAAGATCTCAATTAACCATTAAGGATCCTTTTTTCCATCTATCTTTGATTGGATCCATGGTGACCATAGGTGTCTTCATAGGTGCTCCTACACAAGTTACAATCCATATACAAAACCAAGTTCATTTACTCAAAATACAATCTAAGAAAGGTGAAATTAATGTAGTGAAATTAAGCTTAACGAACTTAGAAAACAATGCACTAAGTTAACTTATTACCTACTCAAGTGTTCCTGAAGGGTCATCTCTTTGCTTCAGGGTCTCCAATAGTGCTTCATGATTAGCTATACTAATAGTCCAAAGTTATTTTGTCTTTGGTCTTCTTTGATGCTTTGACAACTTGATATTTGTTGCTATAACAAGGTGTGAATACATGAGAATAGTTTTGTGCTTCTCATAGTCTTCAAATGTAGGAATTCCATTCTTTCTAATCATGTATGTTCGCAGCCATGTTCTTGCAACAACAACTGAACTAGTTAGGATATGTGAACCCATCACCATCTGTCATCGGTTGTACAAGCTTCTATTTACCTCTTACACAACGTGCTAACCAAAATCTGACCTCTCATCATTCCCTGCAGTGCAACCAATGCAAAAACATCTCCTTGCTTTAGAAGATCTGAAAGATGGTCATACTCAACTGAAGTGTCCATGTCATCATTTCTTATAGAGAGTGTCAAAGATAAAGGAGTTAGATACTGTGGAACCCATGTATCCACCCACTCACTTGAGTCACAATGATCTCAATCATACTGAAAACACATGGGGCAAAAACAAGCCAACTCTCGTGTACAAAATGGTCCATGTACTACTATTGGAGCTTCGGAATGAATGCATTTTTTGAAGAGTCTTTCACCTTTTGACACCTCCAATCTATCTCCTATAGTTCCCTCCTCAACCAACCAAAAGAATCTACGCACTATAGAATCAAGAGTCCCCCCCTTATGATAATGCTAAATTACACCAATCAACAATAGAATGAGCATCAAGAAGTACACAACACCTAAAATCCTCAATTGCTCCTTAACTAGAGCTCTCTTCACACATGCACCTGCTCCATCATAACTCCCTTTCCCATGCCCTGACTAAGAAAAACTCCAAATATGAGGTACACCTCTCTCCATATGCATTCTATACAACCAATAAAAACATTCTTGCATTCTTAAATTGACTTGTGCAATTATCCAACCAAATGAGATGCCTATCCATAGCAATACCATTGTCTTGCAATAAGTCAAAATAGTTCTAGAAACAATGTTGAACAAACTCATGAGAGTGAGACCTATCATCTCTCATATAAAAATGGTACTCTCTAATTATCTTTTGCTCATCTTTTGTGCTATCAGGGGAATGTCTATATGTGATGTGTACAAAAATAGCAACCTGAATGGAATTCTAATATTGAGCTTGAGTCTCATTTTGGGGCTGCAATGTATAGATCTCCGTAAATTCTACAATGGATATAATAGTTCCAATGGGAAAGTTTCCTTACACGTCTTAAATTATTTATCCAACCATTGAGACCTATGGACTATGCCTTGCATACTTGTAAAAAGGATTTGTCTTGGAAATCTGAGATTAAAATCAGCAACATTGTATTCTTTTGCAACTAACTCACATCTAGAGCCTTCACCTCCACTCTTCAATGTATATTTCAACTGTTTCATATACCTTTTTTTGGATGAGTGTCTTTCCAAAATTGTGTTCCAAACCCTCATGAAAACATGTTCTAAACTTGGACAAGCCACCACATTCTGAGCACTTGGCATTTAAGCAATGTTTTTTATAAAATAAACAACCATCATCTATGACATAAAAATTGATCTAGCAAATCTCTTGATGATTTGGGAAGAATACTTGCACCACAATCCTCTAGCATTTCATTAGTATGCAAAGTAGAATGAATGGACCATAATAATTCATGATGCATTGAAACTCAACATGATATTTGCAACAACATGTATTCCGAATCTTAAGGGGTACACAATAAAATGGCTTCACGGATTCAAAAGACCTTTGTGATATTTTCAATGTTGGATGTGTCTCACAAAATTTTCTATACAACATTGTTTGACTTACCTCCACATAATGTTTAGGATGTGGAGTGCGGTCTTGATTGCCAACTCTCAACTTCAAGACAATCCTTCACATTTGGTGACACTCTTGAGTTAGCATCCCAAAATTCTTGAATTTCATCATTGACAAAAATTTTTAGCTTCTTATCGAAACGCGGAAGTCTCCCACCATAAGCCCATGTATCAATTTGAAGCGGATCATCAAGTCTTTCTCTTCTTGCAAGTGCTCTACCCAAATTTTTTACGATCTATATTGAAGTCAACACAAGTTTGTCTCATCAACGAGCCTTTCTCAACTGATGACTTACTAAGGAGATTGTAATAACCCTCCGAGAAACTCTCTTGTATTTTTCTCTACTAGTCTTCCCAATGCTATTGAGAGCACTAAAAAGATTCTTCACAACAATGGCATTTTCTCTCCATTTTCTTGTCTCACACGAATCTTCAATTTCACAAGCACAGATCTCATATTTTGCATCTTTAACAAGTGCACAAAAATTTGACATTGCTCAACCAATGTCTTGTTTCCAAAAAATTGATCATAAAGTCTTGAAGCCCACAACCTAATGGTTCTATGTGACATCTTTCCTTCCCAATTATTCATAATGTTCTCCTCAATTTCAATTAACCATTTTAGGTGTTCTTGAAAGCCCCGCATTTGAAGATTGATTATCTTTATTGCAAGGGACTTCATTTTCGCATTAATTTGGAGATGTGTAATGTTCATGTGGTTCTTGTGCAACATTTTCATTCCCCCAAGTCTACATTTTCAATCTCCATCTGTACATTTTCATCTTCATTCCATTCATTGTCATTCCCCAAATCTATGTTTTCGTTCACAAAATTAATTTCCATATTATTTTCAAATTCAACATCCTCTTCACTTGCAACTACATTTACGGGGGTCACCTTCATTAAGTTTAACATACCTTCTCTCCTTCTTCGGTGATTTTACCTATCTTTTTCCCTATATGCTTGAATTTCTTCATTCATCAGCTTCCTCTTCTGTTTAGCCTTTCGACGACTGTTGCTTCCCATGGTAAGACCACAAGTTGACAAAAAACAAAAAATGGGGCCCCAAATCACATTTTTTTCTCCTGCAACCCGTGAAAAAGTCTGAAATCCCGTGCTTCTCTGGTCTGTGGGAACAGGGAATATTTTGGTCAAATATGACCAGTCAAAAATTGAGTACCCGATATTTCCACGCAGATGAAAAAAAAGGGCGGGAGCAAATGAAAAAATTGAACTTTTACATATAAAATGGGGTATATATATATATATATATATATATATATATATATATATATATATATATATATATATATATATATATATATATATATATATATATATATATATATATATATATATTTATATATATATATATATATATATATATATATATATAATATATATATATATATATATATATATAATGTGTATTATATATATACTAATGTATTATATGTACAAATGTATTATATATACTAATGTATATAATATATATATAATATATTATATATATATATATATATATATATATATATATATATATAACACATATACATATACATATATATATATATATGTATATGTATATATATATATATATATATATATATATATATATATATATATGTATATATATATAAATATGTATATGTATATATAATATATATATATGTATATATATATATATTATATATGTATATATATATATGTATATGTATATGTATATATATATATATATATACATAATATATATAAATATATATATATATATATATATCTATATATATATATATATATATATATATATAATGTATTCGAAAAAATACTTGCACAGTTGATTTCATGACAGACAGTTTCAAACCCAGGTCCTCTTGAAAGTATCTAGCACAGGATTTTCTCTAGACTCCTTCTAATGTTAATGGTCTGACTATACTGAATAAGTCCCCATGGACCCCCTTTTTGACACATTTGAATGCTCAAGTGTGTCTGAAGGGGTTGTAGAACCCCTTAAGACACACTTGAGCATTCCAATGTGTCCATAGGGGTCATGGGGGACTTCCTAGGGGTCCTAACGCGTGATAAGGTGTACTAGGACCCCTAGGAAGTCCCCATGACCCCTTATGTCACATTTGAATGCTCAAGTGTGTCCGAAGGGGTTGTAGGACCCCTTAAGACAAACTTGAGCATTCCAATGTGTCCACTAGGGGTCATGGGGACTTCCTAGGGGTCCCATAAACGTGTGATAAAGCATACTAGGACCCCTTAGGATGTCCCCATGACCGCTTTTGACACATTTGAATGCTCAAGTGTGTTTGAAGGGGTCATAGGACCCCATAAGACACACTCGAGCATTCCAATGTGTCCATAGGGGTCATGCGGACTTCTTAGGTGTTCTAACATGTGATAAGGTGTACTAGGACCCCTAGGAAGTCCATGACCCCTTTTGACACATTTGAATTTTCAAGTGTGTCTAAAGGGGT
Source organism: Chamaecyparis obtusa (assembly GCA_027943335.1). Taxonomy (NCBI): domain Eukaryota; kingdom Viridiplantae; phylum Streptophyta; class Pinopsida; order Cupressales; family Cupressaceae; genus Chamaecyparis; species Chamaecyparis obtusa. The sequence goes on along the minus strand of BSBK01003178.1, from coordinate 131,665 downwards.
CATAGGACACCTTAAGACACACTTGATGTGTCTAATGTGTCCATAGGGATCAATACGGACTTCCTAGGGGTCCTAACGCTTGATAAGGCATACTAAGACCCCTAGGAAGTCCCCATGACCCCTTTTGACACATTTGAACACTCAAGTGTGTCTGAAGGGGTCATAGGACACCTTAAGACACACACTTGATGTGTCTAATGTGTCCATAGGGGTCATGTGGACTTCCTAGGGGTTCTAATGCGAGATAAGGCATACTAGGACCCCCTAGGAACTCCTCCCATGACCATTCTGTCATATTTGAATGCTCAAGTGTGTCTGACAGGGGTCATAGGACCCCCCTTACGACACACTTGAGTATCTCAATGTGTCCATAGGGGTCATGGGGACTTCCTAGGGGTCCTAACATGTGATAAGGCCATACTAGGACCCCTAGGAAGTCCCCATGACCTCTTTTGACACATTTGAACTCTCAAATGTGTTTTGAAGGGGTTGTAGAACCCCTTAAGGACACACTTGAGCATTCCAATGTGTCTATAGGGGTCATGCGGACTTCCTAGGGGTCCTAACGCTAGATAAGGTGTACTAGGATCCCTAGGAAGTCTCCATGACCCCTTTTCACACATTTAAAAAGCTCAAGTGTGTTCGAAGGGGTTGTAGGACACCTTAAGACACACTTGATGTGTCTAATGTGTCCATAGGAGTCATGCTAATTTCCTAGCCATCCTAACACGTGATAAGACATACTAGGACCCCTAGGAAGTCCCCATGACCACTTTTGACACATTTGAATGCTCAAGTGTGTCTGAAGGGGTCGTAGGACCCATTACGACACACTTGATCATTCCAATGTGTCCATAGGGGTCATGGGGAATTCCTAGGGGTCCTAACACATGATAAGGCATACTAGGACCCCTAGAAAGTCCCCATTACCCCTTTTGACACATTTAAAACACTCCAGTGTGTCCAAAGAGGTCATAGGACACCTTAAGACACACTTGATGTGTCTAATGTGTCCATACAAGTCATGTGGACTTCCTAGCAGTCCTAACATGTGATAAGGCATACTAGGACCCCTAGGAAGTCCCCATGACCCCCATTTGACACATTTGAATGCTCAAGTGTATCCGAAGGGGTTGTAGGACCCCCTTAAGACACACTTGAGCATTCCAATGTTTCCCATAGGGGTCGTGCGGACTTTCTAGGGGTCATAACCACATGATAAGGTGTACTAGGAACCCCTAGGAAGTCCCCATGACCCCTTCTGACACATTTTAATGCTCAAGTGTCTCCAAAGGGGTGGTACGACCCCCTTAAGACACACTTGAGCATTCCATTTTATCCATAGGGGTCATGTGGACTTCCTAGGGGTCCTAATGCATGATAAGGCATACTAGGACCCCTAGGAAGTCTCCATGACCCTCCCTTTTTGACACATTTGAATGCTCAATGTGTCTAAAGGGGTCAAAGGACCCCCTTAAGACACTCTTGATGTGTCCTCATGTTTCCATAGGGGTCATGGGGACTTCCTAGGGGTCCCTAACACATGATAAGGCATACTAGGACCCCTAGGAAGTCCTCATGATCCCTTTTGACACTTTTGAATGCTCAAGTGTGTTCACATAGTTCATAGGGACCCCCCTTAAGACACACATGATGTGTCTAATGTGTCCCATACAGGTCATGCGGACTTCCTAGGGGTCCTAACACATGATAAGGCATACTAGGACCCCCTAGGAAGTCTCCATGACCCCTTTTGAACATTTGAATGCTCAAGTGTGTCTAAAGGGGTCGTAGGACACCCTTAAGACACACTTGATGTGTCTAATGTGTCCATATAGGTCATGCGGACTTCCTAGGGGTCCTAACCACATGATAAAGTGTACTAGGACCCCTAGGAAGTCCCCATGACCCCCATTTGACACATTTGAATGCTCAAGTGTGTTTGAAGGGGTCGTAGGACCCCCTTAAGACACACTTGAACATTCCAATGTGTCCATAGGGGTCATGTAGGACTTCCTAGGGGTCCTAACACGTGGTAAGGGCATACTAGGACCCCTAGGAAGTCCCCATGACCCCCATTTGACACATCTTGAATGTTCAAGTGTGTCTGAAGGGTCGTAGGACCCCTTAAGACACACTTGAGTTTTCCAATGTGTCCATAGGGGTCATGAGGACTTCCTAGGATCCTAACATGTGATAAGGCATACTAGGACACCTAGGAAGTCCCCCATGACCCCCATTTGACACATTTGAATGCTCAAGTGTGTTTGAAGGGGTTGTAGGACCCCTTAAGACACACTTGAGAATTCCAATGTGTCTATAGGGGTCATGGGGACTTCCTAGGGGTCCTAACGCATGATAGGCATACTAGGACCCCCTAGGAAGTCCCCCATGACCCCCTTTTGACACATTTGAATGCTCAAGTGTGTCCAAAGGGGTCGTAGGACCTCTTAAGACACACTTGAGCATTCCAATGTGTCCATAGGGGTCATGCAAACTTCCTAGGGGTCCTAACGCATGATAAGGCGTACTAGGACCCCTAAGAAGTCCCCACCTGACCCCATTTGACACATTTGAAAGCTCAAGTGTGTCTGAAGGGATCGTAGAACCCCTTAAGAGACACACTTGAGCATTCCATGTGTCCACAGGGGTCATGCAGACTTCCTAGGGGTCCTAACGAATGATAAGGGCATATGAGGGACCCCCTAGGAAGTCCCCATGACCCCTTCTAACACATTTGAATGCTCAAGTGTGTTTGAAGGGGTCATAGGACCCCTTAAGACACACTTGAGTATTCCAATGTGTCCATAGGGGTCATGGGGACTTTTTAGGGGTCCTAACATGTGATAAAGGCGTACTAGGGACCCCTAGGAAGTCCCCATGACACATTTGAATGCTCAAGTGTGTCCAAAGGGGTCATAGGACCCCTTAGGACACACTTGAGGGTTCCAATATGTTCATCAGCGGTCATGGGGACTTCATAGGGGTCCATAGGACTTCATAGGGGTCTCTCCTCTCTCTCCCCTCTCCTCTCCTCCCCTCTCTCTCTCTCCCGGTTCTAGTGAACTATTCTTTAAAGCCTCCATTTTTGCATAGCTAGGGTTTATGGCCCCTATAAAAGGCACAACTTATGCCCTCGTAGGGACTTATGCTCATGCTCGAAATCATATTATTTTCATGCATTCCTTGACATTTAATAAAAATATTTAGCTTTCCGCCTTTAAAGACCTAAAAGAAATGAAAAATAAAATTTAGGCCAAAAGTACCATACCCGCATTTCTATAGGTAGTTACCGTTAGTTTCAAACAATCCAGCCAGCTTCCTATACTAAGGTATGAGAACTTAATTAATGTCTACTCTGGGAGGAAGATTATAATTTCCATATTTTTGCAAGTCTTGAAATATTTTCATCCTTATCACTCTCTGCCCTTCACTCTCTCAATTTAGTCCTCTCCCTCTCTACTGCACTCAGCTTAGCCATCCCTTACCTACTCTTTAAACAAAGATTCTCCAAAATTTGTATACAAAGGCATCCTAGAGGAAAAATGAAAATTTTCCCAGAGAATATCCACAATTTGTATGCAAAAGCATCATACAGGAAAAATGACAAAAAAATTAATAGCTTTAAAAGGGTAAAATTTATCATTAAACGCCTGGCAATAACCAAGGTCATACCTGCTATCAAATCCTATCCTATGATGTGCAAAATGAGCAAAGCAAGTGAAATGAAAGGTAAATATGGATCAAATAGCGAAGGTCCATCAAATCAGATCAATATCATAATATATGCAGAAAATACTATTATGGACAAAATATTTGCATATTAATGGAAAGAGTTGGAAGAGCTTCTTGGACCCCATGAAAGAAATTACAGATAAGAAGGAAGGAGCTAGGAAGGGAAAGTGGAAAAGGTAAGAAGTAAGATATGCGTGTGTAGCCTATGTCACATGATAATGATGAGTATCTCACCATCTGCTAGTAGCTCAAGTAGTGACAGAAGCTCTTTAGTGTACATGTACACTAACTCAAAAAAATTAAGATAGAGAAGTAACTAGTGTTGTGGAATTATCATAGAGCAATGTGAAATGAAGCCTCAAATTGGTTCATTAGTAGGCAAAGAATTTGGTCATTCACTTCATTCTAGCACCACAAATATTTCTATTAGAAATTACTATTCATCAATGGCCTTGCATTTATGGGACTTGGGAAACCAGGTTACTCATGTTGGGCATTATCCCTCAAAGGTAAGTCATTGCCACCTTTAGCAAGCAATCTCACTCCTCATTTTACAACAAAGGGCAGTGATCTATGGTCCAAGGTTTTAATTCAGCTGACAAGTGGAGAGCTTCTCATGGTACTGATCTCTTTCATAGAGAAGTTCCTGATTCATCTCAAGGTTCTTGTTTAGGTGACCAATACCTTGGAGGTCCACAAATAGATCCATTGATTTCCCAAACTTGTAAAAGGGGTAGATGCAATTTTGGAAAGAGTATCCCAATTGAGAGAAATGGAAACTCTAGTGAGCATAAAGTTATTGCAGATCCAATGGGTGTATCTCCTCCACTGACAAAGATAACTTCTTAGAGAGTTTAGTTTAAATGGAGATTGTTTGTCCCCAAACATGCCCCAGTCGAGCAGATGAACCAGATGTTGCTTGAATAAAGAAGATAGTGGTTTATTAAACCATCTGCATTATCCCACTTGCTATCAGTTACTACTTTTTGAGCGGCTTGAAAGCTACTTCTGTGCGGGATTTTTGTAATATATAATGTCCTCGTGCAAGTACATGCCAATTTTTGTAAACATTTTATGTTGTAAAGGGTTAGTGAGAAATATCAAAGAAAGGTTCTTGCATGTATTATTTAGACACATATCAATTAGGAAACCATTTTTCTCCCATTACATGGTAGAAATGCCTAGATTCACTCTATCTCTCCCCTTCCCCTTCTCTCTCTCTACTACTCTCTCCCCATCTCTCTCTCTCTCTCTCTCTCTCTCTCTCTTCCTCCCTCAGACCCCACCACCTTCTCACTCTCTCTCCTTCCCTCAATGGCTAATTGATTTCCTTTGCTTCTTTCAATGGCCATCCATGATTTTTCTGCAATCTTCCAACCTTCCGTACATAGTTGTAAAATACATATTATTATATTATATATATAAAAATAATATATAATGTACATTTAATATTAATATATATTAAATAATATTTAATGTAAAATGTATATTATATAATATTTAATATATAATTGATATTATATAATATTTAATATATATAATATATAATCTAATATATATCTATATATAGTTTTTGATATATAATATATCATATGAAGGATGGAGAAATGGGAGGGAAAAGTGAAAAATCAAAATTCTGCCAGCATTTTTGGGTACGTGAAAATATTGGGTACCAGATTAGGCTCAGTATTGCTTTTTTGCACCAAACCTACATGATCAACTATTGAAATGTCTCAAAAATGTGTTTTTCCCCTGTTTCTCTGAGGTCCAAACTTCGACCATGTAGCTGATGACTTTTTTTCACCCGAATTTGATGAAACGAAAAGGGTATCTTAAGTAGATTATCAGCTTTCTATTGATATAATGCTGTCAAATTTTGAATTTGGTAAGTAATTATTAGTTATTTTCTAATTGAGTTACCTCTAAAGTGTTGATTTATATACTAATTGAAAAATGAATATAACTTTCAGACGGTATAAAATTTTTGAAATTCAAAAAATTGCATCACATTCTATGCTTCACCTACTATAAGGAAAAAAAAAAGAAAATTTGAATTTTGTAAAGTTTTGAATGAGTTAAGGTGGTCAGACATGGGATTTTTTTTATTCTGAAAACGTTGTAGCAGAAAATTCATAATTAATTATTTTTTTGGAATAAAATTACAAAAAGATATGTGTCACATCTGAGCATGAGTCCTACTACTTATATATAAAATCTTATAATAAAATATTATCATTTGATTATGATTAAGGTGGTCAGACATACACCTACTTCTTATTTTTTTCCAAAAAATTTTGTACTACTACATTGAAATCTATACTTTTCACCGATCATACTAACTTTTTTTCAAAAAGGCCTAGTAGTTTAGAAACTACATTCAATTTTCTACAAATTCTATTCTTACAACTTTTTGATATTAGGTTGATAGCTAGTTGAAATTTTCACGTCAAGTTGACTAACCCTGATTTGCTAATTTTTCATTGCCACTTAAGGGCATAGTTTGGCCCTCATGATCTTGCACATACCCTCAAGCTACATACAATTCTTCAATAGGTTTTAATATTTTGAATCGCTAAAGTGGAGAACATGGAAGAACTGCAAAGGAAGAGGCATACCAAAAAAAATTTATATTGAGGTTGCCATTTTACGTCGTGGAGGAATCATTTGCTCTACCATTTCCCTTCCCAAATCACGGAGGTGATCATGCATTTTGAAAATAACGAGGCATTTAGTTTCATAAACTCTATCAAACATAACAAGACATCTATCTTTTAAGGTTTGAAGTGTATGTTTTGCACTCCAGCCTGAACCTTCCCATACTCTTATGGCCATTTGTTTGTCTTTTCCAATGAAGAAACAAGATATGTCCATACATATTTGTTTCTCCTCACTATCCAGTGAATTAAAGCTTATTTTGAGTGTGTGTCTGATGTCTCCTAGCAACATTTTAAGAACTTTATCCAATTGTAATTTCCAATACTGCCTATCTTTACTAGCAAAAACAAGGCCTCCTAAGACTTGGAGAGACAAAGGTAAGCCTCCACACACTGTTACAAAGCTTTCAACCAAATCCTCAAAATAACTCACTGGAGATGGTTGGCGGAATGCATGCCAAAAAAAAAGCTTTCTGCGATGATCCCTATTCATTTCTTTCATCTTATATTGAATGTTGATTTCAGACCTAATCAGCACCCTCTCATCATAGGTTGTGACAATTAGCGAACTACCAAGACTCAGCATATCCCTCACTAATAATTTTTCTAGCTGGTGCACATGATCAATGTCATCCAAAACAATAAGGAAATGCAAGCGATCACTCCTTCCTAGATGATGCTGGAGATAGCTAGATCCTTCATCTATAATCTGAAATTGAATTTTTCATGGAACGGTTCCATTAGGAGCTTTCTTTGCAAGGAAATACAATTTGTTTCTCGCACATTGAAGAGAAAACAAGATGCATTGTATTCTGATCGCTTGCGATTGAACAGTTCTTTAGCAAGAGTTGTCTTTCCAGATCCTCCCATCCCATATATGCCAATGATGTCGCCTTTGTCCACTCTTTTCTTACAACAAGTCCTTTCAAAACCTTCCACAATTTCATCAAGTCCCATTGGGCTTTTTTCCATGGGTAATGGTTTTCTCTTTTCTACCTCTTTATGAACAGCATACACTATCTCTTTACAAAGCTTCTTACAATTACTAGAAATTTAACAGAAAAGCATGTCTTTGATAAGAAATACTTTGCGATCGATAAATAAATAAAAAATCCTCTTTACAAATTTTCCTGAATACTGGAAATTTGCAATGAAAAAGAAAGCCTTTTATTAGAAAAATAGTAAACCTTATGAGGGACAAAAATATTATGAATTTTTTAACAAAATAGTCACTGATGTTGAAATGAATAAAAAGAAATAGGGGAAAAGTCTCACCTATTAAATTTGGTGAGTACATAGCCAGAGATGGATGACATAGAGCAAAGAGCTTTTTTCCATTGCTCAATCCTGTTCAAGTACCTACCCTTCTCTATAAACATACTGAATGCATCAGAATACACCCCTTGTGCAGCCTTGGATGAATTGCATGAAGTTAAAAATAGATTATTTGATCTTCAGTTTTGCATGAACATATATGAGATTTATTTTTGTTTCAGTTGTTTTTAAATTTGTTGAAGACCTCTATTTATTGAGGTAATTGTAATGCAGTATTCATCTCTGATCTCTCTGATCAAATGATCCTTTACGTGATCAACAAAAAAATTTAATTCAATTTGATTGAATCAAAGATTTTTTTGTATTTATAGTTGTTGAAATTTGTCTCTTCTATTTCTTCACAATCTAGTATTTCTTTAGCTCAAGAATAGTGTTTCTTCATGAGATGAATTTGGTCATTGTTTGGATTAAACAGAGTATGATTTTTGTGAGAGGTTGGCTTATGGTGGGATATGGGATAATATGGTAATTTATCTCACAACCAGACTGCATGAAGGCACTGTTTCTGCCTCAACTAATGTCACCACTTGGGACTGGTACTATGTGGACTATGCCTCTCCTTCCAGCTTATATTGTTGATACTCACTAGGGATGCCACTGGACCTTCCTAGCCTTTTCCTCTATCTATATACTGGTAAACTTTTGTCCAAGTTGGTATTGATGTATCCCCTCATTTATAATCATTGAATTCCCCAAAGATTAAGTAAATCTTTTCCATTCTGTATATAAATGTTGTGAAGATTTTAAATTTGGGTGTTTTTATATCAATTTATATTAACAGATTTTTGGAGTAGTTATAATTATACTTGCTACTATTTTCTAATGCGATTGTGTATTTTTTGTATCAACATTTTGAATCACATGCTATTATCCATCATCAGTAGTTATAATTTTTTTTGGAAACTTACAAATATCAACAAACCATGTTAGGTAAGGAAAGACTAGCATATGTTTTCCAAACAAATTTTATTGCAACTTTGTAATTCATTATGATCAATATAAATGTATCTGAGTAATATAACAGATAATTAAATTCAAACTTTTAGCGATAACACATGAATAGCCATGCTTGCCACATTCTAACCATGAATAATCTTTTGGCTGGCTTGACCTTGCCTGAAAATTAAACATATGTATCAACAATATTTGAATAATCGCTTAACTACTAAAGTTCACCTTGGGATACAAACAAAATAATGAAACATCTAAAAATTATAGAGAACATAGAATAGTTAATGTGAAATGCAACAATAATTCTATTGGTGAACATAATATTAGAGCACACAGAATAATTTAATGTTCGCATAATAAGTCTATTGGCGAACACACATTATTGTTGAAATGCAACTTCTAAGAATATAAGTATATGATATTATCAAATGTTAATGTGTAAAGGAGTATTAATCATTCATTTAGTCATTTTTATTATTAGGGTGACTAATTATTTAGTCATTTGTTTGGTCATTTATTTAGTCATTTATTTGGTCATTTTACCCGATGACCAAATTGGTCATTTATATAGTCATTTTACCCGATGACCAAATTGGTCATTTATTTAGTCATTTATTTAGCCATTTAAGTTGTGATTTTACCTAATGACCAAATTGGTCATTTATTTAGTCATTTATATTTGTGAATTGAGAAAAAATGGGTAGAACATGATCAGTTTTAGTCACGTGACTAAAATTTTTAGTCACCTGGTCATTTATTGCCCAAATTCTACTAGTGCAACTTAGAAATATGATAAAAGACCACTGAACACTATCTATCCCAAGCTTGGTTGTTGAGTTTCTTTTGTTAAATCTTTGTTTCTTATCTTCTTTTATTACGGGAAAGCTAATACCTAAAGCTTAGTAAACTTGTCTCTCCCCAGAATGTAGAGTTCAGGTTATAAAGTTGTGTCTCTAACCTCCCTGCTAATGTCTTTAACATGGTCTACATCTTTGGTCACTTAGTACTATTTTCCACCATATAAAGTATGTGACTTCCATTTAAGTGTGGTGCACAATGTAATAGTAATTTATCAGTATATAGATTCTTGTGCAATTGGCAAACATGTAAACAATAGCTATCTAAATAGAAACAAAAGGTTCAAATAAATACAAATAAGTTTCTCATTCATTTTCTCAACCATATAAATCATTTATTTAGTATTAAATCATAAATTTGTGTCCACCCTAATATTTCAAAACTTCTTTTTATAAAGTAAAACAGAGTTTTGCAGGACTCCCACACATTAGAATAAGCTAAAGAGCTAGCAGAACAAAGTTTGGTCTCAAGTTGGTATTCTTCAAACTACAATTGTTTTTAATTTTGAAGAATAACAGTCATAGTTTCAGGGGTTAGTCTCAAGTTAGTACTCTTCAGACTACAATTGTTTTTTATCTTATAAAACAACAGTAATGATTTCATTTGATGTCTTATTACTAATGAGGTGAGCTGTTATTCTTTTCAATGTAGGCAATGGGGCTTTTGACAATAGTTGTTTCTCTGAAATCTTTGAGACCTCCTCCTTGTCCATTTGGTGGTGGATGCCAAAAGGCTACTCCTTTTCAGAGTGGAATATTTTACCTAGCCTTATATCTTGGCAATAGGCACAAGTGAAATCAAACCAAACATCTCTACTTTTGGTGTAGACCAATTTGATGAGTTTGACCCCAAAGAGAATTCCCACAAAAACCACTTCTTCAACTGGTGGATGTTCATCATATTCTTTGGAAGCCTATTAGGTAAAACATTCTTGATTTACCTAGAAGACATAGTGAGATTTGGAGTAAGCTATGCAATCATCACAGTAGCACTTTTTGTGTCAGCCCTTGTCTTCTTGACTAGAACTCCCTTTTACAAGCATAAAAGAGTAACTGGTAGCCCCCTAAAGGGAATGGGTAGAGTGTTTGTAAGGGTGGCCAAGAACTGGAAAATGAAAGTTGAATCAGAGACTTTTAACCTTTACAAAGTGGACTACCAAGAGTATGTTGCTAAAGGCAGATGCCCAAAAAGATACTCAAATAATCTATTTTTAACTTCATGCAATTCATCCAAGGCTGCACAACCAGTTCTCATGTGAAGCTTCATACAAAGTGGAGAAATTAATAGTCCAACAGATTGAATCCATGCATACCCACAATAAAAGAACAAGCCTTTAAACCTCCAGTCTTGCTTCTCAGAATAGGCCTTCCTTGCAGATCAACAAATCCATCTAATGCCATGTTTTCCTTCTCTAGTTTCATGGTTGTCCTTTCATTGCTAACCATTGGGTTAGATCTGGTTTGTAGTAAAAACTAGCAAAACATATAGGGCTCCTGGAAGAAACTAGAGAATATAATTATCAAATGATTTTTAATACAATAATGGGCAGAATCCAATATTCATTCCATTACAGATGGGAACATGACAAAATATGTCTTGATTATAAACTGACTGTAATTCTTTTCCAAGTTCACTATTTCTCAGATATAAACAATGTCGAAGAAAACAATAACAAAATAACAGCAAGCCAGTAAGGAAGACTATTGGTTGACACCTTCCCCTTACAGAGCTTCCCTGGGAAATGGCTTTGTCATAAGAAAGGGATTTTCTTTGAGTGCTTTTTTTATTGTGAACACAAGAGACTGATTTGAGACATTATTGTTTTATTAGACTCAATAAGTCAAAGTTATAAACAGTTGTTCTAGTTGATTATATGTACCATATCCAAATCAAGTAGAAATGTATCTTTCTCAATGTAGGCTGATTTCAATTTTGTTTCATATTGTTTCTGAAGTAGAAAAGTTTATTACTAGAACAGCTTGAAAGTTGAATGTGATTTAATGTTTTGTAAAGCTATTCAAGTAAACTTATTTTTGTTTGTAATTTTATTGCAGGATTTATTTGTTAAAGGCATGGAAACTTATGTACTTATGTGCTTCTAAAATGCCCCCTGGAAAAGATATTGCAGCATAATTGTTTGGATATGTCCACGATGTTGCCACTACTCCTAGTACTGATCCCAAATTCCATGCCCTCGCTATAAATACGTAGAATTCTTTGAAGCATTCTGTCAAGGCTGGGTGAAGACAAAATATACCTACATGTGAAAAGATAGAAGCTCTATTGACTGGAAAAAAACTAACAATAATCATTTATTTTCTGGATGACACATTTGAAGAAACCACAATTGATATGACAACTACTATTGCTGATGTCATTGACATACGTGGCATTTCCATCTCTACTTTGGGGATAAGTGTGACTTTCTTTGTGTCTATACTTTTATTAACACCACCAGGGATTGTTTCAGTATATAATTGTCATGTTTTAAAACCTGGATACAAAACCAGCTGGGTGATAACTGGTGAGTTATATAATTTCTTAGTTTTAATTGGGAATGAGACAATCTTCCTCTTTATATGTAGGAGGAAAATATCATTTATACATCTTTGTTTACTGCAACTTGGAGATGCACACCTTTTTATTTAGATAGAATAGTGGGGTTTTATTAGGGTGGTTTGACAGAAACTCATACACAATTATGTATTTAACAAATCATTAAGAAGTTTACAGTACACAAGCATTAAAAGTAAAAACTAAATAGGAGACACTACCAGGAAGACATTGAGGCCACTAATGGCTAGTTATATACAGTCAATGACCATAAAAATCTATAAACATCAGGCTTGCCTAATTTGACTAGCTAAGAAATAGGGAACCGAAAAAAATAAAATAGTTCAGCTACTTCAGTGCCATTACAGCTACTCACCAATGTTGTTTTCTTTTTATTCACCCTTAGAACTTAGTTATTTTGTGTCAATCAAGAACATATCAGTCCAAGCTACCTGTGCATGTTATTTTTGAAGAGTAGTTGGCTTTTCAGGGGTGACCATTTCCCTGTTGTGTAGTAAAATATAAGCTTCCATAATTGGTAGGGACTGGTACAGGTTCAATGTTTGGGTATGCAGACACTGTAATTTTTTTCCTTGGGTATGGGTATGTACATGTGCATGTGTGTGTTCCTAGGGTATGGTTGTGATGCAGGAGCATCTCGGGTCCTTGGCAATCCTATGTCACCAAAAACATTTTGGAGTTTTTCTGTGTTGCTTGATTCCTACTTTGACTAAGTTGGTCAGTTTCCCTTGGTTACCGAGTGTGGTTGGTTATCTCCTAGATGGTCAGTTGCTTCACTGGCGCTCGACATTGCTTGTTTGCTGCTCGGTTATCCTTGCTTACCAGTGAGTTTAGTTTTAGTTTCTGTTGAGGCCGACTTGTGCATTTATATTGGATCATGGATTTAATGTTGGAATCAATAATTGGGAAGTGTTTCATCCTATATCTGACTATTTCTTCCATTGATTGTGGCTCTAAAGGCCAACTAAATTCGATAGCCTCTTGTATAAATGTAGTTATTTGGTTGTAGTTTAGGGAGTCAGTTTTGGATAGAAGAGTCAATTTTTGATACAAGAGAGTAGACATGAGAATTGAGATTTGGGATAGATCCTTGCATGTTTGACAACTTCTGGAATTCATTGTAATATCCAGTTGTAACCGAGAAGGCCTTACAGCCTGGCATGTATGATTCTATTTTGTGAAAGTAAATGAAAGATATTGCATTCTCTCTCTCACTGTTGTTGTTATTTGCTTCTACGTGTGTTGAGCAGGCCTAGATTATTAGGGTGTGCCATCCTTTGGCCCCTCATGACCCCTACCTTGCATCAGGTGGTATCAAAGTGAGGTGAGATCATGATATAGATTTGTAGATCTAGGTTTGTAGGTTCCTCTTGAAGCCCTAGTTGATTGTTGTGGGGTAGCAGATTGTGATCTAACCTGCAATTGCAGAGGGTTGTCAAGATGGTTCATGGCAGGTGAGATCCAAATCCAGGATTGGTAGAAATGCTAAGGAAGATTGCTGCTAGGTTAGAAGCCATTGAAATAGGCTAGAGAAGAGGCAGACATCTTGAAGATGTTAGTGATGATGAAGTTGAAGAAGAATAGGTGAATGCAGAACCTGCACCTATTATGGACCAAGGTGAAGAAAGATTTTTGAAGGCTTTGACAAGTCTGAAGTCTACACCACACTTCAATCCTCCTAAATATAGTGGAAAGCTAGATTCTAATGAATTGGTGGACTGGATCACTGAGATGGAAAAGTATTTTGAATATGAAAACATTCCTGAGGATAAGAAAGTAAAGATTGCAAGCACAAAATTGAAGAGCCATGCATCCTTGTAGTGGGAACATCTACAGCTGGATAGGAAAAGGAATGGAAAAGAAAAAATCAAGGTATGGAGTAAAATGGTCAATAAGTTGAAAGGAAAGTTTTTACCTTGTGATTATCAGATTAACTTAGTTTAGCGAATGCAAAGTCTTAGGTAGAAAGATAGCTCGGTAAAGGAATATACTGAGAAATTATATAGATTAGATATCATATTTGGACATGATGAAGATGATGTGGAAAGGATTGGTAGATAACTGAATGGTTTGAGGGTTTCCATCCAAGAGGAAATTAGTATGGTCAAGTTGGAGAACATTGAAAAGGCTTATCAATTTGCATTGAAAGTTGAGGAGAAATTGAACAAAAGACATGAGCAAAGGCAAAGAGGAAGAGGTGGGAGATTCCCTAGAGGAAGAGGTAGATCTAATGGTGAAAATGGTAGATCTGAACCTAAAAAGACAAATCTGGACAAAGGCAAGACCGAGTGGAAAGGTGAAAGTTAATCTAGAGGTAGAGGTAGTAACTACCGAGGTGGTTATAGTAGAGGAAGTTTCTGAGGAACTTGTTACAATTATGGAGAAGAAGGACATAGATCATTTGAATGTACACAAATAAGTAAGAATGTTGGTAGTAGTAGGAATGCTTTGGTGCAAGAAGAGTCACCGAATGAACCTAAGAAAGAAAATAACTTGATGGTAAGGAGAGCACTGTGGAATGAAAGCAAAAAGGAAGATCTGGTAAGGAAAGTTTTTTCAAGACTAGATGTAGAGTTTTTGATAAAGTTTGGAAGGTAATCATTGGCAGTGGTAGCTCAGATAATTTGGCATCTGAGGAGTTGGTCACAAAATTGCAGTTGAAAAGGCTGGAAACATCCGAAGCCCTATTAGATTTTATGGATCAAAGATGAGCATACACTCTTAGTAATTGAACAATGTTATGTAAATTTGAAGATTGGAAAGTACTATGATAAGGTGTTGTGTGATATCATGCCTATGGATTGTTGTCATATTTTGTTGGGTAGACCTTGGCAATATGATAGACATGCTATATATGATGGGAGATTGCATAAATATACTATATGTGGTTGATGGAGAGAAAAAAATCTTGTTACCATTGATGGAAGAACCTATTAGTAACGTTTGAACATCTATGAAAGTTTTCTTGATGGAACAAAGCAAATTTGTTAAGGATTTGAAAAGGAATGATGTATGTTTTATTGTGATTCCTAACAAACCGAGTAAGAAAATAGAAGATAATGTCCTGAGGAGATTGATAAGTTACTCACCAAGTATAGTGAAATCATTTCTGATAATGTACCTAATGGTTTGCCACCAAAAAGAAGCATTGATCATTGTATGGATCTAATCCCTAGAGCTAGTTTACTGAATAAGGCACCTCATCGGTTAACACCTATCGAGAATAAGGAATTGAACAGATAGATTCAAGAAGAATGGAGAATGGAGAATGTGTATTGATTCCAAAGCAATCAATAAGATAACAGTGAAGTATAGGTTTCCTACACCGAGAATGGATGATATAATGGATAGTTTGACTGGAGCAAAGTATTTCACCAAAATTGATTTGAAAAGTGGATATCATCAAATTAGAATCAAAGAAGGTGATGAATGGAATACTTCTTTCAAGACAAAATAAGATTTGTATGAGTGGTTGGTTATGCCTTCTGGTTTAACTCATGCACCGAGTACTTTTATGAGGCTGATGAATGAACTTCTAAATAAATTCTTGGGTAAGTTTGTGATTGTATATCTTGATGATATTCTGATATTTAGTAAGACCAGAGAAGAACATTTTGGCATTTCAAACAAGTTTTGCAGAGATTGAAAGAAGAAAAGTTGTTGATAAATCTGAAAAAGTGTTCATTCATGAAAGAGGAGATTGTGTATTTGGGATTCGTGATCTCAGCTGATGGTTTGAAGATGGATCTTGAAAAGGTTGAAGCTATTTTTGAATTGGCCTACACCTATGAATGCTAGTGAGGTCAAATCATTTCATGGTTTGGCAAGTTTTTACTGAAATTTCATAAGGAATTTCAGTTCAATTTGTAATGCTATGACTGAGACTATGAGAGGAGATAAAAGGGAATTCAAGTGGACACATGGAGCTGACAAAAGTTTTGAGAATCTAAAGTAGAAGGTTGTTGAATTACCTATTTTGGCATTACCTGATTTCAGTAAGGTATTTCAAGTGGAATGTGATGCAAGTGGAAGTGCAATTGGAGCTGTGTTGAGTCAAGAAGGTAAACCTCTTGCTTTCTTTAGTGAAAAGTTGAATGATGCTAGAAGGAAATATTTTGTGTATGATCAAGAATTCTATGCTATTGTTCAAGCACTGAATAAATGGAGACATTATTTGATACCAAGTGAATTTGTGTTGTATATCGATCATAAGGCTTTATAGTATCTGGGTAGTTAGAATAAGTTGAATCAGAGACATATGAAATCGGTTGACTATTTGCAGAGTTATACATTTGTGATAAAGCATAAGAGTGGAGTCACTAACCAAGTTGCTGATGCATTGAGTAGAAGAAGATCTTTGATGATCGAGATGAAAATTGAAGTTCTTGGTTTTGATGAGATGAGAGATTCTTATGAGTTTGACCCTGATTTTTCTAAGCCATGGAGAAAGTGCAGAGAACCTATTCAAGATCAACAAGACACTAAATGGGATGAATATTTTATTCAAGAAGGTAGGTTGTTCAAAGGTATTCAGTTGTGTATACCAAGAGGAGTAATGAGAACTAATTTGATAAAAGAGAAGTATAGTAGTGGTTTGGCTGGACATTTTGGTATTGACAAAACATGGAATTTTCTTAAGGAGAAATACTTTTGGCCACAGTTGTATAAAGATGTTCAGAAATTTGTGAAAAGTTGTGGAATTTGTCAAGTTGCAAAAGGAGTAAGTCAGAATATTGGATTGTATGTATTGATTGTTGTTCCTGAGAAACCTTGGATTGACATCGGTATGGACTTTGTTCTTGGCTTACCGAAGACAGTAAGAGGTAATGATTCTATATTTTTTGTTGTGGATATATTTTCTAAGATGGCACATTTTATACCTTGTAGAAGGACATCAGATGCAGTACATGTAGCAGATCTTTTCTTTAAGGAAATTATCAGATTGCATGGATTACCGAGGAGTATTATCTCTAACCGAGGCATTAAATGTGTTGGATACTTTTGGAAAACCCTTTGGAAGAAATTTGGCATGAAGTTGAAATATAGTTATACATTTCACCCACAAACTGATGGATAGACTGAAGTTGTGAACAGAAGTTTGGGAAATCTTTTGAGATGTTTAGTTGGAGACACACTGAGTAATTGGGATTCTATGTTGGCACAAGAAGAGTTTGCATATAATAATTCAGTGAATAGGAGTATTGGAAAAACACCATTTGAGATTGTGAATGGCATACAACCAAGAGGTATATTTGATTAGATAGACATTGATGATGAAAATAAGAGAAGTGCTGAAGGAGTAAAGTTTGCTAAGTACATGAAGACATTGCATGAAGATGTGAAGCTGAAGCTGGAAGACAATAATCAGAAATACAAAGACAGAGCTGATAGATCAAGGAGACATAAGACTTTTGATTTTGGTGATGAAGTGATGGTTCATTTGAAGAAAGGTGAACATATGGGAAGCTAAAGATGAAGAAGTTTGGACCTTGCAAGATTTTGAGGAAATTTGACAGTGGAAATGCATATGAGATTGAGTTACCTGATGACATGGACATATCACCGATTTTCAACATTGCGGATTTGTATGAGTATCATGAACCTGATGAAGAAATGACAGTACCGACAGAATATCCTAAGAAGCAGAATGAAGAGATTGAACAAATTTTGAAGCAAAGAGTTGGTAAGAGCACAAGAGGAAAATAGTATATGGAATATCTGGTAAAGTGGAATAATAGACTAATGGAGGAAAATTCATGGATTTCATAGTCTGAGTTGGATGCAGCTCAGATCATACCTCCCAAATGATTTAGAGAATCATTTCAAAATAACCCCAGGTTTCTGATGCAGGAGCATCTTGGGTCCTTGGCAATCCTGTGTCACCAAAAACATTTTGGAGTTTGTCTGTGTTGCTCGGTTCCTACTTTGACCAAGTTGGTTGGTTTCCTTTGGTTACCGAGTGTGGTCAGTTATCTCCTGGGTGGTCAGTTGCTTCACTCACACTTAGCGTTGCTTGTCTGCTACTCGATTATCCTTGCTTACGGGCGGGTTTAGTTTTAGTTTCTATTGAGGCCGACTTGTGCATTTATATTGGAATGCAGATTTAATGTTGGAATCAATCATTGGGAAGTGTGTGGTCCCAGATCTAATTGTTTCTTCTATTGATTATGGATCTAAAGGCCAACTCAGTTCGGTAGCCTCTTGTATAAATGTAGTTGTTTGGTTGTAGTTTAGGGAGTCAGTTTTGGATAGAAGAGTTAGTTTTTTTATAGAAGAGAGTAGACATGAGAATTGAGATTTGGGATAGATCCTCACATGTTTGAGGACTTCTAGAAATCATTATAATATTTGGCCATAACTGGGAAGGCCTTATAGCCCGGCATGTATGATTCTATTTGGTGAAAGTAAATGAAAGATATTGCATTCTCTCTCTCAATGTTGTTGTTATTTTCTTCCGCATGTGTTGAGTAGGCTTGGATCATTAGGGTGTGACATCCTTTGTCCCCTCATGACACCTTCCTTGCGTCAGGTTGTGTGTGTGTGCATGCATGTTCCTTGTGTACAGTTGTGCGTGCGTGCATGTGCACATGTTACAACTATTTTTCATGATCCTATAATATGGATACAATTGGATATGACAATTATTATACAACTATTTTTCAAGACTAATATAGATAAGGGTGGATATGAGAATAATTTGTAGAATTATTGTATCCTACCCTAGTCTATAGAATTAGGGCTTTAGGTTTTCTGCTCGACTTACCTTGATGGAGGATTGCTTATATGGTTGTAGCTGCAAGAATGTAGAAGGTATGATTAGTAGTGTGGACTTCTAAAGTAGTAAAGCTTTTGATGGGTTAATTAGGAGTGAAAATGTAGAAGGTATGATTATTGGTAAATACTTTATCTCTATTTAATGTGGTTGGTTCCCCTAAAGATATATGCTTGTCATTATAATAAGGGGATCAAGCCACATGTAATGTATTTTCCAATGTCGTCATTCACTTCATTCTTATATTACACATTAATAACTTCACCATTGAGTTTAAAGTATCACTATTCATCCTCCCCTTAAGCTTTGCTACCCTTGAACTATAGATGAAAAAAATTGAAATCATGTTTAGTGGAAAGTACTAGTATACATGGTATGATTATTCTTTAAAGGGTACTAGCTCAATGGAAGAGCACCTACTTTACAAGTAGGAGGATGATGGTTTGATTCCGTCATGCCCTAATATGACTAAATATATGACTAAATTAATGACTAAATATATGACCAAATAAATGACCAAATAAATGACCAAATAAACGACCAAATAAATGACCAAATAAACTACCAAATGACCCAATAAATGACCAAATAAACTACCAAATAAATGACTAAATATATGACCAAATCAATGACCAAATAAATGACTAAAATAGTTTAGTCATAAATTTGGTCATGAGATAAATGACCGGCAATAAACTACCACTAGTCACGTGACCAAATTTGGTCATTTATCTACAATTTTTGGTAGTTTATTTGGTCATATATTGTTGTTTTTGTACTAGTGAATTACCATCCTAAAAAGTTATCACCCATAATTGAATGCTTTATGAGGACCTATTAGACCCCATTTTGGTGATTTCGAGGTTTGAATGCTTGTTATGCTTGATCCTACAAACATCTCCTTACCGCCCCCCCCCCCCCCCCCCCCCACTTATTTTCACCTATGTTAATATACCCTCCAAATTATGGTCCATTATCCATGGTACATAACACCAATGGTATTCTATCCTTGAGGATCGGGGCCCAAATTTGGCCCAAGGCCCAGGATATCAGGGTATTAGCGAGAGATTTGATTTTGTGGTCGACCTAGATCATTTTTTAATCTCAAAATGATGGAGTAAGTATTAAAAAATATTATCTCTCCTAATTTTGTATATCATAACCATACTAAATCATTTTTCAATCAAGCTATCAAGATTTTCAAGAAATCAAGAGAAATTAAGCAATAAGATTCAAGATTTGAAGGCAAGCATCCCTGATCAAGGTCTCCAAGTATCCAATTCTTCAAGATCATTCAATTAAAAGGAAATATTCTCTACTCAAATAAAGCTTCTCTCCTATGATGGACAAGTAGAGTAATTCTCAATCAAGAAAGAAGATTCTTTATCCATGTTCTCTCTCCTTCATTGCAAGCGATTATCAAGTATACTAACATTCAAGATCTAAGTGTGGAATTCATAGATCTATGCATTTGTGAAGGAATCCTTGATTATAAATTATATTCTAAGGTCAACACTTTGGATTTCAAGCATATTAAATCATCTTCATGGGTATGAGTGATTTTTACATATGTCCATGAGGGTTTATGAAAGGTGAATCTAACACTTTTCTTGCTACATACTTTCCTTTCTTTATGAAATTTATTTCCATTTTCAAGGTTGATTCCTAAATATGAGGTTGACCAAGGAAAACCCCTTTATACAACCTTTTCCCCATTTTTCTATGTGAAGGAATAGGTTACAAAGCCATCAGACGAAATTTGGAAAGATTGGACATAGTTGGAGAGACCCAAAAGATTTCAGTCAAAATCACCCTGTAGAAAACATCATTGGAATTTTGTCCCTGGGCACACAAAAACATTTTCTCTATAGCCTACATTTTTAACTTAGATTTTACCCACAGGTCAGATTTATGCTTTGGTTTCCTTTTTTGTACTTTTTTGCTTATTCTCAATCTATATCAGTCTATTATTTATAGTTTTTTGGTAACTTTTATAATTAGCCATTTACATTACATTACATATTTTAGTGAAGGATCATTGTCCCACTTAGCATTTGAGTCTCCTTTTGAATCTAGTAGGGCATATTCATTTAAAAATGTATAATATATGAGAAGGAGAAGTGATTTACCCATTTACATAATTACTTCATCCCTTTTCTTTATGTACATTTATATTTTGAGAAAAAATGAATGTTGAAAAAATAAATTCTCTATGAACAAGAGTGTAGTGCTAGTTTGAGAGTTTCCTTTTAGAATAAAAAATCCTTATAATCAAAAGATGGGATTTATCCTCCATTTGGAAGCCATCTATTGTAGTAGAGATTAAGAGGAAAAATAGGTCAATGTCCTCCAATGCAAACATCAAGTCAGAGTCACAAATGTTTGATTCTTTCTTTGATGATGATGAGATATTAAGCCTTCTCATGGCCCAAGGGCAAGGTCTCTCCTACCTTTTCAAGCACCAAAACTAAACAACCATGACTCAAAGTATCTAAATGAAACTAGATAACATTTTGAGGCCAATTTAGGCTAAAAGAAGGTGATAAAAACACGAAAATAGCAAGTTAAGACCCTATAATAAAAATGACCAAAATGGAGAAATTTATAGAGGGATGCTTGACCCTCATAAAAATATTTGTTTTTCAATCAAAGTTTTGGACAATATAGATTTCGTGCCATATAATACCTGGAACATAATTAGAAAAATTCTAAAATTTCAAAGTTAGCATTTGTGATGAAAAAAATATTTCTTCATTTCTCAAGCGTGATATGGACTCAATCGTATTATCTATTTCACTCCATGAAACTTAAATAAGGCTAAGTGTAGGAATCACCTTGGCATGCAATCATGGCTCCAATACCATGTTGGAGACTTGCCAAGATCTTGTTAGGGTTTAAGAAAATAGAAGCAATAAACAATATTAACTATAATACATAGTAAAAGGAAAAATAAAAATTCACAACACAAAAATTTAACATGGGTCACCTAATGTGAGCTACATCGACATAAATTATTGCCCACTTTCTTCTATTATATAAAAAAGAAAAAAATACAATCTCTTTTATTAAAATTACTTATTAACTTCCTCTTGTAAGAGCTGCTTTGTTACAATGTTAGAATTTTCCTAAGGCAATATGCCAAGATCTAGAGCCCAACGAATAACACAAGAGAGACAAAATGATATGATAAGAATAAGTTGTATTATCACCAATATGATCAACTTAATCAATAATAATGAATGAATAAATCTAGATATTCCTATAGGGAAGGCAATAAGAGACCATGATAAAGAGTTGATAAGCTATCACCCACACAAGATGGAATAACATGTCCACAAAAGGTGGATCATCCTCCATTATGCAATGAAGTATGCACAACATGTGGAAGATGATAATGTGCTAAGAGCACTAAGCTAGATCTCACATATAAAGTGGAATGTGATAACAACTAGATCACCACCTAAAGTAGAATCTCTCCTACACCATGTGCTAATAAAGTATGCAAACTCCTAAGTATCTCATATGAAAACTACTATGCAATGCATTATCCTAAGTAAGCTTAAGTAAAGTGTTAAAAATATTTAATTAAACAAACACCCCCCCTTAAGTGCAACTTAGGGGAATGCACTTAAACTCACAGTGCTAGATGACAATGTAAGATGGGTCCTGGCTAATAGGCCATGTTAGGTACCCATGCACAATTTGTAAGTGTAAATGCAATGAAATATCTCATAAAGTGGAGAATGGGAGAAAACCTCATGGGACAAAACTCCCCCCCAAAAGAGAGATGAATATGTCATAGAAACATCAAAGAAGTATGAGAAGGATAAAACCACATATGATAAAAAAGTCCCCCCATAAGAGAGAATAAGAGAGGTAAGGTAATGCCCCCTAAATGTAGAATGTAAATCAGTGATAGATAATCCATGAAGAATGTAGAAGCTGCTTCATGAATACTAAACAATGTTCCTCCCCTTAGGAAGAAACAATGTAATAGGTGTATGAGATATGCCACCCTAATTTGGAGGAAGAAACCTCAAGATATATGGTGTGTATGAAAGTTGCTCAAGTGTCTTCATGTCATACCAAAGGATGCCCCTTCCAAAAATTTTGAAAAATAAAATTTAGGATCTAATAAGGATGGATGTATAACATGTTCCAAAGATCCAAGTGGATCCTTTGCATATAAAGAGACCTCATCTAACTGAACTATGCGTAAGGATCTATAATCATTTCAACTTTGAATGGACAAGAGGGTTAGAGTGTTCCCTTGCAAACAATGAAGAAGGATCATCCTCATCAAATAGAATATGTATGTTATCAATGTTATTTCCCATAAATGCAATGTAGGATTCCATAATAAACCTGTAATGTTTTCCAAGTACCCATCCTCTGAAGCTGTATCTATAAGACAAGGTGTACTTAGTTGTACTAAATTTTATGGATCTATCACTGTAGCAATTCATGCATGTGGAAGATGTTGATGTTGTGACCTTGTCCTTCTAGCGGCTAAAGTATCCCCCATAAGTGAACCTATTGAATCAAGAGTCTATTGGAGCTTTTTCTTACAAATTGCTATATTAAAAATAATGCCTATGGCTCTCTATAACCCAACTCTAAATCTGGAAAGAAAATATCTAACTTAATGAGGATAAGCTCCTCCTTCACTTTGAGCTCCACAAGCTCAGGCAAGTGTACCTTCTTGATTTACCTTTCCTCAGTAAATCACATAGTGGATATGTGTCTCTTAACACAGATATTGAACATTTATTACACAAAACTACAAGTAAAGATTTGAATTAATTTTAAGGATTTTCCTGCAATTCTGGAGCCTGACCAATGCTAAAATCCTAGGGCACAAAGTCTAAATGAACATACATCCACTAAAACATATCATTGAAAAACATTGAACCAAACCCATGAAAGATAGCTATGCCTTACATACAACTTTCAATAGTTCTCTACAAGATCATCAGATTCATATGTATTCCCTAAAACCCTCTAAAATCCTTTTTAGGACTTATACTTCCCTTGAAAGCAACCCAAAAACTATTTCACAATTTACCTTATAAATTGATGAATCATAAATTCTTTACAATCCCAATTCACAAGAATTCAAACAAAACATATGAAGACAATCATATATTGAAAAGAGGCTCAAACTGCATTTTCATTGATATATATTTGCTTCAGTACATTCAATAAAAAATATGTACACTCAAAATTAGAGCAAAAATTCTCAGACCAGAGTTACATTCATTTTCTAATAATCTTACAATTGTTTCATCTTGCTATATATATATATATATATATATATATATATATATATATATATATATATATATATATATATATATATATATATATATATATAACTCGCAATCTTGGGACCCTGTTATGACTCAGGATCTAATAAGCTCTAGATTGCTAGTATGAGATAAAAATGGTTACAACAAAGAATCATGTCCTTTTCAAAAAAACCCATGCTAGAACCACTACGCATGGAACAAGCTTGCAACAACATGATGACACCTTTTTCTAGGAATATTCAAGACAACTTCAATGATTGCAATGAACGGTCTCAGCCATTTTTAAATAACTAACCTCCCTGTGCTCAATGATCAAGTACCATGTGTACCTCACTCCTCTGCCTCCAATGGTGAGTCGTCAATAACTAGCTTTCTCTTATTATTATTGTTGTTGTTGTTGTTGTTGTTGTTGTTGTTGTTGTTGTTCTTATTATTATTGTTATTATTACTGTTATTATTATTGTTATTATTATTACTATTATTATTATTGTTCTTATTATTACTGTTATTATTATTGTTATTATTATTGTTATTATTATTATTATTATTATTATTATTATTATTATTATTATTATTATTATTATTGTTGTTGTTGTTGTTCTTCTTCTTCTTCTTCTTCTTCTTCTTCTTCTAATTATTATTATTGTTATTATTATTATTATTGTTATTCTTATTATTGTTATTGTTATTGTTATTATTATTATTGTTGTTATTATTCTTATTATTGTTATTATTGTTATTGTTATTATTATTAGTATTATTATTATTATTATTATTATTATTATTATTATTATTATTATTATTATTATTATTATTATTATTATTATTATTATTGTTATTATTGTTATTGTTATTATTCTTATTATTCTTATTATTATTATTGTTATTATTATTATTGTTATTATTATTGTTATTATTGTTATTATTGTTATTATTGTTATTGTTATTATTATTATTATTATTATTATTATTATTATTATTATTATTATTATTGTTGTTGTTGTTGTTGTTGTTGTTGTTGTTGTTGTTGTTATTATTATTATTATTATTATTATTATTATTATTATTATTATTATTATTATTATTATTATTATTTTTGTTATTATTATTATTGTTGTTGTTGTTGTTGTTATTATTATTATTATTCTTGCTATCCTATTTCGCCACCTCTTTATCATGTGGCCAATCAAAAGATTTGATATCATTCAACTATTTGACTTCTTCATCCCGCCTGTAGTCTATTATAGCTCTGGCATCAACTATAAACTTCATAAAACTCATCTCAACCTTGAACACAACATCTAATACTTTTTTTAAGGCCTCCATGTCTAAAGTGTCACCTACAATTATGAATGATTCCCTTTTTGCCATCATATCATCAAACTCTCCACTCCATATAATCACTTCCTTTAATTTTCCATTATCATCATAAACCAGGGGAACATATGGGCTATAGAAAGAAATAAACACATTTAACTTTAACTTAAATTGAATGGCCTTACCCATGAAAAATGAGAGAGATGAATTGATTGCATCAATCATTTCTCTGGTATCTATTATTGTCTCTAGCAAATCAAGCCTGTACTATTGCACCGCCTCCAATTTCTCAAACAAAGCTACCATGACTGACCATATAGTAAAATGTGGCTCCAATGTAGCCAGAGCATCCACAATATCTTTCTCCAGTTTATGCAATGTAATATGTGAGTTGTGCACAACATTAATGCTTGTTTTCATTGTTTGGATCCTATAATGCAAGATATCCATTAGTTTTGTGAGTGCAACCTCATTCTTCTCATTATCTGATGCCTTCGTATCCTATGAATCCTCAAATTGCATAGGTTGTACATTATAAAGGAATTTTACAACAATACCTAAATTGGTTTCTACATCTACTGATGCATCTCTCATTTCCATGTGCTCTTTTGACTGTGTCAACTCCTTGATCTTTTCTTTTGTCATATCTAATTGCTCCTGAGTGTAAGCACACTTTACAATCACCTCCTCATATTTTTTGGCCACAAAAGTCAATTGATAGTATGTCTCTATATACCTCTTTGATATCTTCTCTTTCTTGGCAAATTTAGGAAAGACAACTGTTGCAGGGAAAAGGCAACCTCAATGTCTCTTGTATTCTCCAAATTCTAGATTATTCTATCAGCTCTCCTATCATGTTAGATGTTAACTATATAAGGCTTTTAGATAGAAGCTATCAATTTCCATAATGCAAAGGTTTTTGATTTAGGATCAAATCCTGATCCTCTAACTATATCAGCAATATCCATCTCTATTCTGAACAATGGATCTGGCTGCTATCTAATTTGGTCAATTACAAATGCAAATTGTAAGTCCTAGTTTGGTAGTAATAGCATGCCACTCCTCTTTACTAGCTCTCTACCTTGATCCTCGATGATTTTCTCAAATTCAAGATCATATTCTTGTAAGGCCTGTATGATTTATTCTTTCCTTTCTCCCTTATCACCTTCAAAAGTGAGAGTAGACCTTAGCTCCTTTTCCTTGAGCTTATACAACAAAATTTTGAATTAAGGAGTCTTGATGAATTGATCATCCTTCATAAATTCTTGGATCTCCAATACCCATTCATCTGGACTCAAAGCTAATGGAAATTCTGTATCTGATACCTTTTCTTCTTCAAAAGGGATGTTGGTCAATTGTTTCCTTATTTTCTTGAAGTAAGGACCCTGCCCTACGACTAGTGCACTGATTCTATTCCTTAAAAAAATTTCTTCTACCCTTACTTTCTCCATATCTACCATTGGGTCATGAGAGACTAATTCTTCTTCCTTCCTACTACAAACTTCTTCTTCAAAATCAATGTCTATTGCTCCCTCTTGTAACACAACCTCCTTGGGCATTTGAGCCATCAACTTCTCATAGGCATCAATCATCTCTTCAAATCTGTCAAAGTATGGAGTATTAGGGAAGAAACTTGAGAATGAATCATCTATGTCTTTCAATTCTTTCTCCACCCTTGCCAAGTCTCCCCACTTCTGACTCCTTTCAAAAATTTCATCTAAACTTCTCTTGTTTCTAATCAGATCCTCATACTCCAGGGGGTCATGATCCTTTCTAAAGAAAGGAATCATCTCCTTACAGGCATGTTTAATAAAGCCCTCAGAGTCACAATATCTAGACACAATACAAGGCATCCTAAACTTCCTTAAGAACTCATTTATCTGATCTAGGACTTTCTTCCCTATTGTGAAATAATGCACTCCCCGTAACCTAGACAAAAAGACACCTTTCTTATGCCACTCTAATAATTCTTTATCTGCTAGAGTCAATTGCTAGATAAATTGAATCCATGCTATCCTAGGTGGCACTATTCTAGGCAAAATATGAGGTGGTTGTGGGCACCCATGGACCCTAGTTATTGTGACAATGTCAAACAAGTAGAAATCCCCTCAATTATGCAAAAGAGGCCAATTATCCAAGAACTACCTAGGTCTCAAAACTCTTCTAAGTCCCCCCACTAACCTCTCTATTGAGGTTCCTAACATAATATATAGAAGTTGAACTATCCAATTTTGAAAACAATTGAAATTTGACAAGCATGAAGAACTATCCCAAACCTAGGTCCATCTTTGAACTAGTTGTAAATAATTAAACTCATACCTGAACAACTCCAGCTCATCATCCATGCTTTGGTAGTTGTAGAATAGGATCAAGTGCATTCAGAGTGAGTAATGCTTGAATTTGATCTCAAAGGATTTCTCAGTTGTAGCTATCTTCTTCAACCATTCATGAATTTCACTCACTATCTAGCCAACATAGTCATAATATTTGTTGACATGCAGATTCTAAATATCCATAGACATTTGTAATAGGTCTGCAGTCACAGTTTTGTCAGCCTCAATTCCCAACACCTTGCAGAAGCCATACACTATACATTCGAAGAAGTGATAGAACTTTGTTAAATAATAAGGAGGCATCAAATCTTCAAGAATAATCACCCTTCTACTATCTGCCTTAGGAATGAACTTTGGCATGACATTCTTCTTGATAAACTTGTGAAACTTCTCAAAGTATTCCTTTTCTTTATCTAGTTCAATTTCGGTTCACATTGCACTTGTGATGTTAAAATCCTCCACTATGTTGGTCCTCTCAATTGTAACAATCTCAAACATATCCTTCTTTCTTATTACTCTAGTCATAACATCATACTTTATTGCTAACTCTCTCAACAAGTCCACGTCCATGTATAGATTTGGGCAAATTATCTTTCCCAGACCCAACTCCCAAGGGTTTGAGATAGGGATTACTTTATCCCTATTCTCCCAGAAAAAGTGGAAGAGAAAACACCACTCATGCCAGGAGTCTCAACATTCTTGCATTGGCCCCACGAATCTCGCTCTTAAAATTCATTTGTAGCATTTGAATTTGAACATCCAGGAGAAACCTGATAAAATCATAAGATAATCTACTACCATTCTCCTTCTTGGTGAGCGACATAGTGGTTGATTGACTCATTCTGATATACTTCTGAAACCTACAACTGAGAAAAAACTCCTTCACCACTACTTAAATGTTGGCTCTGCAATCAAATCTCAGCACACAAAATATGGAAAAGTGCAAAGGGAAAAGTACTTGACAATCGACAACACATATTCTATTATAGATTCTCGAGCTGCTTTCATTCTGTCACCTCAATGCACTGTCATCATCATCATGCAATCTTCATAATAATATTTGCCTCATAAATTTCTTAACAAGTTGATACACTGTAATAACTTTGTCCTTTCTATTACAACTTTGAATCATAACTGTGCATTTCAACGGATAGCTCTAGGTGTCAAATAATAATTTGCCAGACCTTTTACTTTTCTTCACTTTATGTAGAAGTCTCACCAAATCACTAACACTTTTCATCAAGCCTTATTAACCACAACAAGTTGGCGGCTAAACCCAAACACACACTCACTAGGTCACCAACATCTCTTCTTAACCTCCCAAAACTTCCATGAGTTGGTGACCAAAGGAAAATCACTTAACCTTTAACCCCTATCGCCAACTCGCTAACATTCTTCTTAACCACCCAAAACTTCTACAAGTTTGAAACCAAACCTTTCCTTTAGCATTTTCTTTTTATTGCAGGCTACTAACTTTTTCTCTTAACCATTCAATCACTTTGTGAGCTGGCGACGAAGCCTTCATTATTCTTTAAACAACTGTCACTTGTCACATTATCATTTACTCACCAAAATAAAAATAATATCTAAAGATACCTTGTGAGCCAACGACCACTGTAGATCTAATTAATCTTCTTAACATGTTGCAACATGGACACCTAGCAAAATCTTATTAACTCACAAAGAAAACACTTAAGTTATTAAAATGGTCTGCGAGTTAGTGATTAACATTCAAAAACTCATACTCACCAGGTCGCCAAGGATAACATAAACTATTACAGAAGGTCTGGGAGCTAGTGACAGGCCTATAACACATTCACTCACTAGGTCACCATGGTTTGTTAAAGGTCTATTAAACAACCTGCAAGCTAGCAACAAAGGCTACAAATTTTAAACAATCACACACTCACAAAGGTTAACTTAACATTCCTGAAGGATCTCATGAGCTAGTTACTGACACTTTAAACAGATGGTGATTTAGGTACTAAGCATAAAAGGTAAACTTCATTTAAAACTAGACTTAGCCACTTTCAAAAGGATATGTGTTCAAGACCTAATGACAGGAAGGAAAACTTTAAATCAAAAAAACACCGAAAAGGTAAGATTTAAAATAGAACTAGGATTTAACATGAAAATTTTAGGATCAACAAAGTCCATCAAGCCCAACAAGGTATAGTGGAAGAAGATTAAGTAGAAGTATCCTCAACTAAACTTGGACTGAGAAAAAGTGTAATCCTACGAGTAGGGGTTGAGACAGAATCATCATATGAGTCACTAACATCACTATCCATAATGTCTAAAGGAAGAGTAGAGGCCAAGCTAGGAGAACTTGCCTCACAATGAACACTCCTCTCTATCAATATCTCATGTGTCTCACGATCCATAAGTCTATATGCCTTAGCACCTTCAAGATATCCAAACAATATGCAAGGCCTTCTTTGAAGTTCCATTAATGCCTTGCATTTTTATAGAGGTATGTGTGCCCATGATGGACAACCAAAGACTCTCAAGTGTTTTACAACTAGTTTTCTACCACACCAAGCCTCAAAAGGAGTGATTCCATCCAAGGCTTTATGAGGAACTAAACTTTGTATGCGATTGACACAACTTATAGCTTTTGCCCAAATAGATGGATCAAAGAGCATGAGTACTGTGACTATCATCACGTCAAAGGACACATGACCCTCAAGTGCATGAAGCTAAAGCACTATATCCAAGATCTCATTGAGAGAAAAGAGATCCAACTGGACACACCAGCCCAACCTAATGCCAATCTTCAAATCAATCAGATTGTGTTCCCTCAACACAATGTTGGGAAGAATCAAGTCAATACCAATCCTCCACCCTAGAACCAAGGAAAAACCAAACAAGGAGACCATGCTAATGGAAAAGAATATAGTACTACCCACATCAACTATGACAAATTTTTCGGATGCATAACCCAAGTTGAGCCCACTATCAATTTCATCCATGTCAAAGGAGTAGATAGTCAGTGTGTTGTTACTACATGAAGAGGCCAGATATTTGTCATTGGTGCTAATCCCAGGCCTACTCACAATACCCAGTATAACCTTCTTGAACACCTTGGGAACACACATGCTCAAACCTCTATCCTTGACCTTCTTTGTACCCACCTATCCATCAAGAGATCCTCAACCAAGCCCTTCAAGAAGGACATGTCTGCCCTTCAAGAAGGACATGTCTCCACAAACATTGATACTAATGCAAGAGCAATCTTGCATCACGCAAAAAAAAAAAAAAAAATTTTGTCTTCAATAAGGGTTATCCTATGCAGAGCTGCTATTTATTGAAAATTGTTATTTTTAGTAAGTTGTTCATAGGATCTCAAAATGTTTTGAGTTTACATGTGGAGGTTCATCTTGGTCATATCAGCCTGCCAGTAAAGTTTCATAGCTAGATCAGGTCTAGTTTTGAAGATATTGAAGATTTTCGGTATTGGCAGCAGGGTACAGAAACTTTGAAATCAGTTTTGAAGGCTTTAGAGGCCCTGGATGAGGTTGAAAATTTGGCTGACAGGCACTTGCGCCAATCAAGGTTGTACAGCGCTTCGTGGTCATTTTGAAATGGGGTTATAATAGTCAATCGAGTCAATTGGTGATGACTTATGGTCTCCGAAAGTTGGGCCACCTGAAATGGCAAAAAATAATTTTCCTTCAAAATTTTTGTTCGGGTTTCAAAATTTATTTTGAGCTGACTTTGATGTAATAAATTGAAAAATAAAATAATTCTAAGTTTGGTCGATCCTAAGGGCTAAATTTCTGGAACCTTCTCGGGCGGTGCCTATATAAAGAAGGCCCGTAGTGTTGTCTAGGACAGTTCTAGGTAGTAGATCTGGGTATTGATTCGAGGCTTTATCCTACAGAATATTGTAAGGGAATGCCCATGTGTCTTTGCATATTATAATTCTGAAAGTTTGTAATTCCACATTTGTGGAGACAATAAGAAGCCAATTTTCTGTTCTTGCATATTGTTGTTGTTTCTCTATTTTTATTATGTGTTTGTGGTATTAAGGGGAGCACCCTTCATCAAGTGGTATCAGAGTCGGAGTTCCTAAGTGTGTAAACATATTTCCAACTATGAGGCAGTTTGCACCAAGACCGTGGAAATGCCTCCATGAAGGGAACATGGCGGAAGAGCTGGTGTTGTAACACTTGAGGTTAGAGCGCTCCAGAGACAAGTGCGAGCATTGCAAGAAGAGATTTGCATAGGAATGAATCTTAATGTCACAGATGAAAGTGAGGATGAAGTCAAAGAAGGAAATGATGATCAAGAAGAAGAAGAAGGTGAAATTTTGAATCGAGAAGAAGAAAGGCTTTTCTGAGCCATTTTCAAGATCAGAAAAAGACCTAAGATTAAGGTTCCTGCATTTTCAGGAAATCTTAACCTAGAAGAATTGATCGACTGGATCAATGAATGTGAAGAATATTTTGAGTATGAAAATATTGAGGATCCTGATAGGGTCAAATTTGTGAAGGCCAGACTAAAAGGTCATGCGAAGATCTGGTGGCAAGAGATTCAATTGGAGCAAAATAGAAGAGGGAAAGATAAAATCACAAGATGGGATTGGATGGTGGATAAATTGAAGTGACAGTTCATTCCTATTGATTATGAGCTTGACCTACTGAAGAAGATGCAAAGTTTGAAGCAAGCAGGAAGATCTATTCAAGAGTATACAAAGGAGTTCTATTAAATCCTCATTAGAACAGGCCATGCAGAAGCTGATAAGGAGAAAGTTGCTCATTACCTTAATGGGTTGAGGCCAAGCATTCAAGAGGAGCTGAATCTAGTTCGAATGAATAGTATTGAAGAGACATACTAGTTTTCCCTAAAAGTGGAGGAAAATTTGAACAAGAAGTTCGAGAGCAGACAAAATGGAAGAGATCGTGGTGGATGATCCAGTGGATAGTCATATGGAGGTCAAAATGAAGATCTGAAAAAGAAGGATGAGGTTAGTAGCAGTCAAAATCAGAGAGGAAACAATTCCAATCATTTCCAAGATTAGAATAATAGAGATTAGAGAGGAAGAGGAAGAGGACAAGGTTTAGGAAGAGGAGGCTTCCATGGAACATGTTTTCACTGTGGAGAAGAAGGTCATAGGGCATTTGAATGTCCTCAACACTAAGGAAGGATAGATAGGAGGAATGCAGGCCAGGCTAGAGTTGCACATGTAGATGAAGATGCCAGATCATCAAATTCAGAAGATGCTGAAAAAGGAGAAATGTTGATTAACAAAAGAGTCCTGCTAAGTGGTGAGAATGAACCTGAACAAAGGAGGAGCCTGTTTCACACTAGATGCAAGTGTGAGGGCAAATGCTATGATGTGATTGTATCATCTTATAATGGAAGCACTTCCATGATAAGATCATTTAGCCCTCTGAGTAAGTGGTTTGGGGTCATCTTAAGTGGGTTGATTGGGTCTTTGCATGTATTTGGCTTTCTCCCCATTTTCCACTTCTTCTCTACACTTGATTTCTTCATTCTAGGTGAAATTAGGGTTAAGGTCTTAAGGAATTTCTTGATTTTCCTCTTTCCATGGCTCTATTTTCTAGGTAGGATTCAGAAATGAGACCTCCTAGTCCATCATCACATCAAACAAAGTATTTTTTGTCTATTCTTGACACTGGGTCCTATTTAGACATCAATTTCTAAGTTTTTGGCACCCCTGGAACTCTTGTTGCAGAATCTGGAAAACTTAGGGTTTGAGGTCAAAGTTGACCTTGACCCTAACTAGGTCAGGGTTGACCTCAACCTTGACCTCTTCCTGCCAGGATTTCAAAGTTTCATTTGCCAGTAATTTATCTTTCAGGATAATTATTTCCCACTTCCGGGTCGGCTGTTTCGGGCTCCAAAATAATAAATCTTTTAATGATATTTAATCAAGGTATATTTTCTAAAGGTGAGGACCTAATTGGGATTTAATTCTTCAAGGTGGCCCATCTAGAGGAGTGTGCCCTAGATCACTATAAAAGGAGGCCTTCCTCTCTCATTTTCACATCAAGTTTTCATGCTCAAGCAATCAATCTCTCAAGTTCCCAAGTGCAAGCAAGTCTTCAAGCATTCAAGTGTTCAAGCATTCATCCATCAAGGATTTCCAATGTTAGCTATTGAAAGATTCAATCTCCTGGGAGCCCCCTTGAAGATCCATCCTTCTCCATTCATTCAAACCTTCTCATATGCAAAGATCAAATCAAGATTGGTGTTGAAGATCAAAATACCATTGATTAGAGATATCCTACATTCATTGAAGCATTCTTACTTGTGGATTTGAGGATTTGAATCCTCTACAAGGACTTCAACATAAGCGAGGTGATTTGTTTCAATTACTTTGTTTATGCACAATACAATTTCAATTCAATTTCAAGGTTAAGTCCTAAATTGGGGTTTGACCAAGGCAAACCCCCCATACAACCAAAAACCCCCATTTTCTTATAGGTACAAGTTCAAAATCTCATATCTGAGAGCAAATTCGGATACTCTTTTCGGCAATCTTTCAAGATCTGCAAATAGAATCGGAATTGGACTTCAAATAAATAATGTGGTCTTTGACCTTTTAAAAGGTCAAAGTCGACCTATGTGAATTTGGAGAAAAGATTTTTGGGTTTTGTCCACCTCGGCATTTCCAGTCCAGAATAGGTGACGAAATCTTCAAAAAGTTCATATAGAAGCCAGAATTCAGCATTTTCCAGATCTGCCCTGATTCAAGGTTAGTATTTGCACTTCAATTATTTCAGATTTCAAGCTTAATCTAACTATAGGGAAGTATAGGGTTTCTCTCTCTTTTTCATATTCTTCATAGATTGATTCGATTGTGTATTAACCTCTTGGTTGATCAAATTGGATCTCTCTTTTGGGAATTTGGATTTAGGAGTGAATCTTACATTTTCCCCACACACTTACACAAATAGTGGTGATTCTAAATTACCACTATTCATTGATTATTGATAGTGGAAGCACTGACAATTTGGTGTCAGAAGAGATGGTGACAAAGTTGAAGCTCAAGAGACAGAAACACCCACATCCATATTAGATTGCCTGGGTGCAGGATGACCACAAGGTCATGGTCAGTGAACAGTGCCTGGTAAAGTTCAAGATCAGCGGGGTACCAAGATGAGGTACTATGTGATATCATATCTATGGATGCATGTCATATGTTGTTGGGTAGACCATGGCAGTTTAATAGATGTGTTGTACATGATGGTCATGTGAATACCTATTCTCTGATAAAGGATAGAGTGCGACATAAGCTAAAGCCATTGAAGGAGACCAAAGAAAAGGTGTGTGGTAATGCAAGAATAACATTTTTTTATGGAAGAAAATTCCTAGATGGTATGAGGCATGAGCATGTGTGTTTTGCTTTAATTCCAAAAGCTGGTAAAAAATAAGTAGAGGATGTACCTGTAGAGGTTGTAGATTTGTTGAATGAGTTTCAGCATATTGTATCTGAAGGATTACCACCAGTAAGGAAGATCAGTCATCAGATGGATTTGATTCCAGGATCCAGTTTGCCAAATAAGGCAGCACACAAAATGACACTAGCAGAAAGTGAAGAGTTGAACAGACAAGTACATGAGTTGTTACAGAAGGGATTGATTCGGGAGAGCCTGAGTCCATGTGTTGTACCAGCAGTATTAGCAAGAAAGAAGAATGGAGAATGGAGGATATCTACAGATTCAAGAGCAATAAACAAGATCACAATCAAGTATAGGTTTCCATTGCCACGAATGGATGATATTATGGATTGTTTGAGTGGAGCTGTGTATTTCTCAAAGATAGATCTGAAGAGTGGATATCACCAAATTTGAATTAGAGAAGGAGATGAATGGAAGACTACCTTCAAGACAAAGGAAGGACTCTATGAGTGGTTAGTCATGCCTTTTGGGCTAACCAATGCACCGAGCACTTTCATGCGGCTCATGAATGAGGTTTTGAAAGAATTTTTGGGTAAGTTTGTCATTGTGTACCTAGATGATATTTTGATCTTTAGTAAGACATTGGAAGAGCATATGATGCATATTCGTATGGTGTTTGAGAAGCTGAGAGATGAGAAATTGTTGATTAATTTGAAGAAGTGCAGTTTTGTGAAGAAAGAGTTAGTGTATTTGGGATTTGTAGTTTCAGCAGAAGGTCTAAAAATGGACACAGAGAAAGTACAAGCTATCTTTGAATGGCCTCCTCCAAGAAGTGCTACTAAGGTAAGATCTTTTCATGGTTTGGCTAGTTTTTACAGAAATTTTAGCAGTATTTGTGGACCCTTGACTGAAACAATGAGAGGGGATAGAAAAGAGTTCAAGTTGACTAATGGGGCAGATAAGAGTTTTAAACTGTTGAAATAGAAAGTTACAGAACAACCTATTTTAGCACTTCTAGATTTTAATAAGGTGTTTCAAGTAGACTGTGATGCTAGTGGTACTCTAATAGGAGATGTTATGAGCCAAGAAGGTAAACCTATTGCTTATTTCAGTGAGAAGTTAAATGATGCCAAGAGAAAATATTTTGTTTATGATCAGGAATTTTATGCTATAGTTCAAGCATTGAAGAAGTGGAGACACTATCTACTTCCTAAGAAGTTTGTTTTGTATACTGATCATCAAGCTTTGCAATATTTGTATAGTCAAAGAAAGTTGAATCAAAGGCATTTGAAATGGGCTGAGTTCTTGCAGAGTTATACATTTGTTTTGAAACATAGAAGTGGAAACTCTAACAGGGTTGCAGACGTGCTTAGCAGAAGGCAAATATTGCTGACAGAGATGTAGATTGAGGTGGTTCGGTTGAAGAAACTCAAGAATTTGTATCCAGAGGATCTTGATTTTGGGGAAGCTTGGAAAGCTTGTATAGAACCTATTACTCTAGACAGGACAAAGTCGTTGCATTTCATCATTCAATATGATATGCTATTCAGAGGGAGTCAATTGTGCATTCCAAGAAGTTCTATGAGGGAGAATCTCATCAAGAAGAAGCATAGCGGAGGATTGGCTGGACATTTTGGTTGTGATAAAACCCTTGCTTTGGTTAGTGAGAATTATTATTAGCCACAGTTGCAGCAAGATGTCAAGAATTTTGTACAGAGTTGCAGAGTATGTCAGATGGTGAAAGGAGTGAAGCAGAATACTGGGTTGTATCAGCCATTACCTATACCAGAGAAGCCTTGGGAGGATATCAGTATGGAATTTTTTCTTGGTTTACCAAGGACATAGCAGGGACATGATTCAATTTTTGTGGTAGTTGACAGATTTTTAAAGATGGCACACTTTATTCCCTGTAAGAAGACTAATGATGTTGTTCATGTAGTAGAATTTTTTTTCAAAGAAGTAGTGAGACTACATGGTTTGCCAAAAAGTATAGTTTCAGATAGGGACACTAAGTTCATTGGATATTTCTAGCATACATTGTGGAAGAAGTTGAAGATAGATTTGAAGTTTAGTTCATCACATCATCCACAAACTGATGGACAGACAGAGGTGGTGAATAGG
Source organism: Chamaecyparis obtusa (assembly GCA_027943335.1). NCBI lineage: Eukaryota > Viridiplantae > Streptophyta > Pinopsida > Cupressales > Cupressaceae > Chamaecyparis > Chamaecyparis obtusa. The sequence goes on along the minus strand of BSBK01003178.1, from coordinate 94,336 downwards.
AGTTTGGGAAATTTGTTGAGATGTTTGGTTGGAGATAAGCCAACAGGATGGGATTCGATTTTACCATAGGAAAAATTTGCATACAATAATTCTATCAATAGGAGCACTGGTAAATCACCATTCCAGATTATATATGGGAGTAGTCCCAGAAATGTCTCTGAGTTGAGAAAGATAGATAAAGGAGAAATAAGTAGTGCTGAAGTTGAGGATTTTGCAGAACATTTGAAGAACATCCATGAGGAGCTGAGGAAGCATATTACCAAGATGAATACACAGTATAAGGCTAAGGTAGATGAGAAAAGGAGGCATAAAGAATTTCAAGTTGGAGATGAAGTCATGGTTCATTTGTGAAAGGAGCGATTTCCATTTTGTACATATAACAAGTTGAAAATGAAGAAATTTGGGCCATGTAAGATATTGAAAAAGCATGATTCAGGAAATGCATATGAGGTAGAATTGCCTACTGAGCTGAATATTTCACCAGTGTTTAATATTTCAAATTTGACAGAGTATCATGAAGGAGGTTTTGAAGATGAGGTTACAGCAGCACAATGGAGTATTCCAGCAACTAGTTCAAATATCAAGGAGATTGAAGACATACTGGATAGTCATGTTGGCAGAAGCACAAGGAATAGGACATATGAAGAGTATTTGGTCAAATGGAAAGGACAACCTATTGAAGATTCATCATGGCTAACAAAGGAGGAGGTTAACCATCTTGGTTTCCCTCTGCACACCTGAGTCGTGACAGGGTCACTTCTCAAATTACCTCGGGTGTCTGATCTAGGAGCATCCTGGGTGTAAGAGCAATCTTGCATCACCCAACAAAAATATTTCTATTTTTGTATTCAATAAAGGTTATCCTGTGCAGAGCTGCTATTTATGAAAACTTGTTGTCTTTAGTAACTTGGTCATAGGATCTCATAATGTTCTGATTTTACATGTGGAGGTTCATCTTGGTCATATCAGCCTTCTAGTAAAGTTTCATGGTTAGATCAGGTCTAGTTTTGAAGATATTGAAGATTTTTGATATTGGCAACAGGGTACAGAAACTTTGAACTCATTTTTTAAGGCTTTAGAGGCCCCAGATGAGGTTGAAAATTTGGGTGACAGGTGCTTGCGCGAGTCAAGCATGTAGAACGCTTCGTGGCCTTTTCGAAATAGGGTTATAATAGTCAATCGGGTCAACTGGTGATGACTTATGGTCTCCGAAAGTCAGGCCACCTGAAATGGTGGAAAATAATTTTCCTTCAAAATTTATGTTCGGGTTTCAAAATTTATTTTGAGCCGACTTTGATGTAATAAATTGAAAAATAAAATAATTCTAAGTTTGGTCGGCCCTAAGGGCTAAATTTCTGGAACCTTCTCGGGTGGTGGAAAATGCCTATATAAAGAAGGCCCATAGTGTTGTCTAGGATAGTTCTGGGTATTGATTTGAGGCTTTGTGCTACAGAATATTGTAAGAGAATGTCCATGTGGCTTTGCATATTGTAATTCTAAAAGTTTGTAAATCCACATTTGTGGAGATAATAAGAAGCCAATTTTTTTTCTTGCATATTGTTGTTGTTTCTCTATTTCTATTATGTGTTTGTGGTATTAAGGGGATCACCCTTCATCGAGTGGTATCAAAGCTGAAGTTCCTGAGTGTGTAAATAGATCACCAACTATGAGGTAGTTTGCACCAGGACCCTAGAAATGCCTCCACGAAGGGAACGTGGTCGAAGAGCTGGTGTTGTAACACCTAAGGTTATAGTGCTCTAGAGACAAGTGCGAGCATTACAAGAAGAGATTCACAGATGAATGAATCTTAATGTCAAAGATGAAAGTGAGGATGAAGCCGAAGAAGGAAATGATGATCAAGAAGAAGAAGAAGGTGAAATTTTGAATCGAGAAGAAGAAAGGCTTTTCCGGGCCATTTCCAAGATTGGAAAAAGACCTAAAATCAAGGTTCCTGCATTTTCAGGAAATCTTAACCTAGAAGAATTGATCGACTGGATCAATGAATGTGAAGAATATTTTGACTATGAAGATATTGAGGATCCTAATAGGGTCAAATTCGCGAAGGCCAAACTGAAAGGTCATGCGAAGATCTGGTGGCAAGAGATTCAATTGGAGTGAAATAGACGAGGGAAAGATAAAATCACAAGATGGGTTCAAATGGTGGATAAATTGAAGTGATAGTTCATTCCTGTTGATTATGAGCTTGACCTACTGAAGAAGATGCAAAGTTTGAAGCAAGCAGGAAGATTTGTTTAGGAGTATACAGAGGAGTTCTATCGAATCCTCATTAGAATAGGCCATGCGGAAGTTGATAAGGAGAAATTTGCTCGTTACCTTAATGGGTTGAGGCCAAGCATTCAGGAGGAGTTGAATCTAGTTTGAATGAACAGTATTGAAGAGGCATACCAATTTGCCCTAAAAGTAGAGGAAAAGTTGAACAAGAAGTTTAAGAGCAGACAAAATGGAAGAGGTCATGGTGGACAATCTAGTGGACGGTCATATGGAGGCCGAAATGAAGATCTGAAAAAGAAGGATGAGGCTAGTAGCAGTCAAAATTAGAGAGGAAACAATTCCAATCATTTCCAAGATCAGAATAATAGAGATAGGAGAGGAAGAGGAAGAGGACAAATTTTAGGAAGAGGAGGCTTTCGTGGAACATGTTTTCGCTATGGAGAAGAAGGTCATAGGGCATTTGAATGTCCTCAACGCCAAGGAAGGATAGATAGGAGGAATGAAGGTCAGGCCAAAGTTGCACATGTAGATGAAGATTTCAGATCATCAAATTCAGAAGATGCTGAAAGAGAAGAAACGTTGATTAACAGAAGAGTCCTCCTAAGTGGTGAGAATGAACCTGAACAAAGGAGGAGCCTGTTTCGCACTAGATGCCAGTGTGAGGGAAAATATAGTGATGTGATTATTGATAGTGGAAGCACTGAAAATTTGGTGTTAGAAGAGATGGTGACAAAGTTGAAGCTCAAGAGATAGAAACACCCACATACATATCGAATTGCCTAGTTGCAGGATGACCAGAAGGTCATGGTCTGTGAACAGTGCCTGGTAACGATCAAGATCAATGGGTACCAAGATAAGGTACTATGTGATATCATATCTATGGATGCATGTCATATGTTGTTGGGTAGACTGTGGCAGTTTGACAGATGTGGTGTACATGATGGTCATGTGAATACCTATTCCCTGATAAAGTATGGAGTGCGACATTAGCTAAAGCCATTGAAGGAGATCGAAGAAAAGGTATGTGGTAATGAAAGAATAACATTTGTTGATGGAAGAAAATTCCTAGATGGTATGAGGCATGAGCATCTGTGTTTTTCTTTAATTCCAAAAGCTGGAAAAGAAGAAGTAGAGGATGTACCTCAGGAGGTTGTAGATTTGTTGAATGAGTTTCAAGATATTGTATCTGATAATGTACCTAATGGATTACCATCGATAATGAAGATCAGTCATCAGATGGATTTGATTCCAGGAGCCAATTTTCCAAACAAGGCAGCACATAGAATGACACCAGCAGAAAGTGAAGAATTGAACAGACAAGTACATGAGTTGTTAGAGAAAGGATTGATTTGGGAGAGCCTAAGTCCATGTGTTGTGCCAGCAGTATTAGCACCAAAGAAGAATGGAGAATGGAGGATGTGTACAGATTCCAAAGCAATCAACAAGATCACAATCAAGTATAGGTTTCCATTGCCACAAATGGATGATATTATGGATTGTTTGAGTGGAGCTATGTATTTCTCAAAGATAGATTTGAAGACCAGATTCGGATTAGAGAAGGGGATGAATGGAAGACTACCTTCAAGATAACGAAAGGACTGTATGAGTGGTTAGTCATGCCTTTTGGGCTAGCCAATGCACTGAGCACTTTCATGCGGCTCATGAATGAGGTTCTGAAAGAATTTCTGGGTAAGTTTGTCATTGTGTACCTAGATGATATTTTGATCTTTAGTAAGACATTGGAAGAGCATATGATGCATATTCATATGGTGTTTGAGAAGCTGAGAGATGAGAAATTATTGATTAATTTGAAGAAGTGCAGTTTTGTGAAGAAAGAGTTAGTGTATTTGGGATTTGTAGTTTCAACAGAAGGTCTAAAAATGGACCCAGAGAAACTACAAGCTATCCTTGAATGGCCTACTCCAAGGAGTGCTACTAAGGTAAGATATTTTCATGGTTTGGCTAGTTTTCACAGAAAGTTTATCAGAAATTTTAGCAGTATTTGTGGACCCTTGACTGAAACAATGAGAGGGGATAGAAGAGAGTTCAAGTGGACTAATAGGGTAGATAAGAGTTTTAAACTATTGAAACAGAAAGTTACAGAAAAAACCTATTTTAGCACTTCCAGATTTTAATAAGGTGTTTCAAGTATATTGTGATGCTAGTGGTACTGCAATAGGAGTTGTTATGAGCCAAGAAGGTAAACCTATTTGCTTATTTCAGTGAGAAGTTAAATGATGCCAAGAGAAAATATTATGTTTATGATCAGGAATTTTATGCTATAGTTCCGGCATTGAAGAAGTGAAGACACTATTTACTTCCTAAGGAGTTTGTTTTGTATACTGATCATCAAGCTTTGCAATATTTGAATAGTCAAGGAAAGTTAAATCAAAGGTATTTGAAATGGGTTGAATTCTTGCAGAGTTATACATTTGTTTTGAAACACAGAAGTGGAAAATCTAATAGGGTTGCAGATGCGCTTAGCAGAAGGCAACTATTGCTGATAGAGATGTAGATTGAGGTGGTTGGGTTTATGGAACTCAAGAATTTATCTCTAGAGGATCCTAATTTTGGGGAAGCTAGGAAAGCTTGTATAGAACCTGTTACTCTAGACAGGACAAAGTGGCTATATTTCATCATTCAATATGATATGCTATTCAGAGGGAGTCAATTGTGCATTCCAAGAAGTTCTATGAGTGAGAATCTCATCAAGGAGAAGCATAGCGGAGGATTGGATAGATATTTTGGTCATGATAAAACCCTTGCTTTGGTTAGTGAGAATTATTATTAGCCACAGTTGTAGCAAGATGTCAAGAAGTTTGTATAAAGTTGCAGAGTATGTCAAATGGGGAAAGGAGTGAAGTGGAATACTAGGTTGTATCAGCCATTACCTGTACCAGAGAAGCCTTGGGAGGATATCAGTATGGACTTTTTTCTTGGTTTACCAAGGACACATCGGGGACATGATTCAATTTTTGTGGTAGTTGACAAATTTTCAAAAATGCCACACTTTATTCCTTGCAAGAAGACTAATGATGTTGTTCATGTAGCAGAATTGTTTTTCAGAGAAGTAGTGAGACTACATAGTTTGCCAAAAAGTATAGTTTCAGATAGGGACACTAAGTTCATTGGATATTTCTTGCATACATTGTGGAAGAAGTTGAAGACAAATTTGAAGTTCAGTTCATCACATCATCCACAAACTGATGGATAGACAGAGGTGGTGAATAGGAGTTTGGGAAATTTTTTGAGATGTTTGGTTGGAGATAAGCCAACAGGATGGGATTTGATTTTACCACAGGCAGAATTTGCATACAATAATTTTGTCAATAGGAGCACTGGTAAATCACCATTCCAGATTGTATATGGGAGTAGTCCCAGAAATTCCTCTGAGTTGAGAAAGATAGATAAAGGAGAAATAAGTAGTGTTGAAGCTGAGGATTTTGTAGAACATTTGAAGAACATCCATGAGGAGCTGAGGAAGCATATTACCAAGATGAATGCACAATATAAGGCTAAGGCAGATGAGAAAAGGAGGCATAAGGAGTTTCAGGTTGGAGATGAAGTCATGGTTCATTTGCAGAAGGAGTGATTTTCAGTTGGTACATATAACAAGTTGAAAATGAAGAAATTTGGGCCATGTAAGATACTGAAGAAGCATAATTCAGGAAATGTATATGAGGTAGAATTACCTACTAAGCTGAATATTTCACCAATGTTTAATATTTTAGATTTGACAAAGTATCATGAAGGAGGTGTTGAAGATGAGGTTACAGAAGCACAGTGGAGTATTCCAGCAACCAGTTCAGATATCAAGGAAATTGAAGACATACTAGATAGTCATGTTGGCATAAGCACAAGGAACAAGACATATGAAGAGTATTTGTTCAAATGGAAAGGATGACCTGTTGAAGATTCATCATGGCTAACAAAGGAGGAGGTTAACCATCTCGGTTTCCCTCTACACACCTATGTCATGACACAGTCACTTCTCAAATTACCCCGGGTGTCTGATGCAGGAACATCCTAGGTGTAAGAGCAATCTTGCATCACCCAAAAAAAGTATTTCTATTTTTGTATTCAATAAGGGCTATCCTATGCAGAGCTGCTATTTATGGAAACTTTCTATTTTTAGTAAGTTGGTCATAGGATCTCAGAATGTTCTAAGTTTACATGTGGAGGTTCATCTTGGTCATATCAGCCTGCCAGTAAAGTTTCATGGCTAGATCAGGTCTATTTTTAAAGATATTGAAGATTTTTAGTATTGGCAGCAGGGTACAGAAACTTTGAACTCAGTTTTGAAGGCTTTAGAGGCCCCGAATGAGGTTGAAAATTTGGGTGACAAGCACTTGCACTAGTCAACCCTATAGAGCACTTCGTGGCCTTTCCGAAATGGGGTTATAATAGTCAATCGGGTCAACTGGTGATGACTTGTGGTCTCTGAAAGTCGGGCCACCTAAAATGGCAGAAAATAATTTTCCTTCAAAATTTCTATTCGGGTTTCAAAAGTTATTTTGAGCCAACTTTGATGTAATAAATTGAAAAATAAAATAATTCTAAGTTTGGTCGGCCCTAAGGGCTAAATTTTTAGAACCTTCTCGGGTGGTGGAAAATGCCTATATAAAGAAGTCCCGTAGTGTTGTCTAGGACAGTTTTGGGTAGTAGATCTGGGTATTGATTTGAGGCTTTGTCCTACAGAATATTGTAAGGGAATGCCCATGTGGCTTTGCATATTGTAATTCTGAAAGTTTGTAATTCCACATTTGTGGAGATAATAAGAAGCCAATTTTTTGTTCTTGCATATTGTTGTTGTTTCTCTATTTTTGTTATGTGTTTGTGGTATTAAGGGGAGCACCCTTCATCAGATACCATCTAGTTTGAGAACCTTATGGGACACCTATCCACACCCTGTGGACTATCCTTTAAGCCATCTGACATACCATCAATCGAGCTTGACCATAATCTACCTCTCTGTATTGTCGTCTTGGTCCGAGACTTTTCCATCAAAAGGGTCATGATAGATAATGGCTCCGCCATGAATTTGTGCACTTTTAAGTTCATCCAACAAGTGAGATTCATAGAGGCTGACATATCACATGATGTCTTCACTATCAAGGCCTATGATAACCTAGAGCGTACCTCAGAACACTAGTATATTTGGCCTAGTTTTTCTACCAGAATTTTTGACCAAAAAATAAGAAGGTTTTACTTGGTCTGATTATAGAAGGAAAACTTTGTTTTTTTTTTAATTTATGCCCATGTTTTTCAAAATAGTGACAAATTTTGTGGTGGTTGAAATTTCAACAAACATGGGAAAGGTGAATTTCATTTCTCATTTCATTATTTCATTTGCAAAAAAAAGAAGGGCAGTGCGCATGTTGGAGATACGTCCCAACTTGACATCGTGGGGTAGCAGTAGGAGCTTGAGCTCAATCTTTACATAAGGTATGTAGGTATGTGGTAGAGGATTATTAATTCGTACATCCTTCTTTTCTTTTCTATGTATTGAACAAGGGCTTCCTTAAATGTTCTTACTCCCAAGCGGGTTTATGCATAGGATTGTGGCATTTTGCTTTACACAGTCGAATGTGAAATGAATAAGTAGCTTTTGACTATTATAGCAAGTTTCGTTATGTGATTTCAATTGTCTAGATTATGTTTTTATTCTACTAGAATAAAGTGACTCTCTGTCAGACCAGATTCTCGTGATTCTCTAGTGCTGGATTTACCCTATGTGAACAATATTGAGCAACCTGTGGAAGGTTTTAAGGCTTAGTATTTTTTATTCTAAATGTAGAACTTCACTCAAAAATCTAGCAGAGAGAAAAAGAAGTTGGGATCCTTCCAGAGGTCAATAAAGACACATATATGAAAGTAACAAGGCATGGTTCTATTTAAAATGAAATCAATTGATAGGAAGCTACATGTGATTTTACTCTCTCTCTTTCCTGAACATTTATCACCAAAATGTTCCTCTCCCATTTTCAAGTTGTTCCAGTTTAGGGTTTGAACAGAATTCTTCAAATAGGTTATATATATATTTTCATCAATAAAATATATGTTATTTAATATTTTACCCTTGAAAAAATTACAACTGGATGATACATAAACTTGCATTTTTGCACAACCCTGACACTTTTTTAGGTTCATCCAGATCTTAAAAATTTCCTTCTCTTATGGAAGTAGAGTTATATATTTCTACAAAATATATTGATCACAAAGCATCCCAATATTCACATTTATTTTTAAATGAATTTGTTAACCATATTAGGGTTTTTAGATTGACTTAAAATAAAACTAGCTAGAAATCTTGAGGAATAGGCACATTGAAATAAGACCCAATCCAACCACCAGTGATTAAGGAATATAAATCAGATATGAATTCCTTGTTAACTTGTGAATGTTTGCACAGCTTATTTCTGCGAAAAATGTTTTTGAAGCCAATCAATTCAATAGATAATGTTATAGATGACAACATAATGATGTAGATTCACAATATTGAACAGTCCATCAAGATTATGAAAGTTCAAATTGTACATTGACTTAAAACAAAATTGGCTAGAAATCTTGAGGAATAGGCATATTGATATAAGACCTAAACCAACCACCAATGACTAAGGAATATATAAATCAAATATAAATTCCTGGTTAACTTGTGCATGTTTGCGCACCTTATTTCTACAAAAAATGTTTTTGAAGCCAATCAATTCAATAGATAATGTTATAAATGCCAACATAACGATGTAGATTTATATTCACAAGATTGAATAGTCCATCAATATTATGAAAGTTCAGATTGATAACCTTTTTTCCACAGATATTTCATGTTCTTTGTAACTTGAATGGCCAGCAATAGCCAAAGCACTACTTGCTTTTGCAAAGGCTGCAAATACTGCATTAATATCATCAAAAAATTGTAACAAGCAATTATGGTGTTGGCATTGTTGTGTATTAATCACATAATTTCATGATGCGTGTAGAGATGCAACTCCTCCTTGATTCACAACTATTAATGCATGTTAGTTCAAGTTGTCAACAACAGAGGCTAATGAATGAGGAGATTCACTATTGGAACCAAAACAACTAATTGAAGTTCTTGTCTATCTCTGCTTATAGAAATATCTCTTGCAATCACTAATCTCCTTAATTTGGAATGGTAAAGTTTCCAAATGTCACTTTCTTCTCCATAGGTATCAACATTTTTAACTTATTACAAACTCTAATTATAGTTTCACTAGGTGCTAACAGGTCATCATAATCTATTCTTACACTTCTAGTTGTAACTCCACTAATTAACAAAATTTTCATAAACACCAAATACAAGGGTATTCAAATTCTATCAATCTCTGGTTTGAGCCTACAATAGTGTTCCTTATACATTTGGTTATTTAGATTTGGGTTAAGACCATTCAGCATAGACTATACTATCTACTAAGATGTCACACTCAATCTTCTGCACAACTGTAGCCACTTAGCCTAGCACCATTGACTATCACAGAGACACTCTAATCTAATTGATCAGGTTAGATTAGGTTCAATCTGGAATGGTCAATCAATGGATTCACACAGTAGGTACAATCACCAAGGATTCTTCAATGTGTCTGAGACTATCAAATTCAATCTATGATTCAATTTCAACATTCCTATTACTACACTGTTGCAAACTTGTCTTCTTCTTACTGGTTAAATACATGGCATGTATCTACCTAGGGAATCAAATCTTGAAGCAATATGCCTCCTTCCACAGTCTGAGCACTTATATTATTAAAGTGCATAACCTTGGCTTGCTTCTCACCCAATGGCATTGGGATCCAATGGGGAAACCGCAAGTCAAGGTTCCACCTTCATGACAAAGCCGACTATAGATTTTCTCGAGCCGGTCTGTTAGTGAGGGTGGGTTCTTGCATAGATCAACACCAAATTTAAAATACAATGTTTGCAAATTCTACTTAAATTAACTCTAACAAGAACTGTGGATGCGCAAATGAACCTACAGTGACATTAAAACTCTCTAACCATTACATGATCGGGTTTCCTATGACAGTCAAGCCATGTGTTTAGTTCATAACTGACTGTGTAAATATAGCTAAAACTTGAAATCAAAGGATAATCAAAACTAAGATGGATTCAAATAAACAATGCATACAATGAACTTGTGGAATGATCAATCCATCTACCTATTTGCAACAGACAGAGTATGATAAAAAAAATGTACTCATAATGTTTTTTGGGTTTCTTTTGTTCAACGTTGCTTCGAAGATCATCTCCTTGTGCCAATCCCATGATTGGACAAGGTTTAAAAACCACTTCCAAAAATTCTTTCAACTGATCCAACCAACATGAAATCGGTTGTGGTCGTTGGATAACCAGACTTACAATCTACCGATAGTGTTGCCAAAAATTAACAACATTTCACAATTTGTGCAACTTTCGAGTGCAACTTTGTAAAAAAATTACTAAAACTCAATAAAAACTTCTTAAAAGAACTAAGAGGGTGTTCTAAGGTTTCGATCCCTCAAATTCCTTAAAACTAAAGAAAATAAACTAAAACATACTAAAACTAAGTTTAGCCATTCAGAGCCAACTAGGATCCACATGGACTAAGGGTCTCCTAGGCTCATAGGTATGCCTGAGGAACCCTTGACCATACAAAATGGATCAAGACAAAAGAGGAGAGTGATCCTACAAATCAATCCCTTTTTATTACAACCAAAACTCAACCAAACATAAACAAAATAAAATGCATCCTACTTAATCAATCCCTCTCTTTTTCAGGAAGGTAGGAAGATCTTGGCATTCTATCTTTAGTCAAAAATGTGCTTTATATTTTTTGGCAAATGAATCTCCATATTGTGTTGATTTTGTACTTTCATAATCAACCATATCAACTCCCATATCATATAAAGAAAGTTTCCCCCATCTCTCTTGAACTCTAAATACTCCCTCCAATGTTGAAATGCTTGTGAAGACCTTCATCTTTTGGCTTTGTTCTTGTAAAATGCTTACAGGCTCTTCCACAACTATTGTTTCTCATACACTTATCAACCTTGGACTTCCCATTTGTTCCCAATGGTTTACATAGGTCTTTGGTCACTTAGTGCATCATCAATTATGTCTCATTTTGGACTAGAGATCCTCAAATTACAAGAATCTACCAAGTCACCTTTTCTTGCATTTGTGTCTAATCGTTGATGATTTCTCATCTTTTACATTCCTTATGGGAAATAATGAAACAAATAACTCTAATGGAGATCCTTGTCATATAGCTATAGTGTCAAGAGACTTAGTATAGCAGAAAAACTTAAATGAATTGGATGTAGAAGATACAAATGGAGGCCAACAAGATGACTCCTTTTTCAAAGTTTCATTATGATAAGAAACCTTCAACATTAATCCATGCTCTTTTGACCGTTGGTTGCTATGTTCTTCTATCTCATTAAATATGCATTCCACATTTGATGAAACCATTTTCACTTTTTGTTTTATTCATCTTTATTTCATTTTCTTTCATGAGGCTCAATAGACTCTATCTTTAAAGGTTTTTATTCTTTTTGGCACGGGTTGTCCTCCCACCTCCCCTATTTCACAATCCACCATGAAATTTATTTTTAGCACCCTTTGATGGGTTCCCTTTCCATTCTTCCATTTCACAAGTTTTCTTTTCTTAGTTACATGTTGTTGATCCTTAATTTTACCTTCTCCATTCATACTTTCCACATCATTTTATTTGGTTAATTCATCATTTCTTACAATTTTGAATCTATGACCTGTTCTTACTTTTTTTTTCCTACAAATTTGTACTCCTTTAATTCACTATCCATCTTGCGCTTTACATTTAAAGTGTGTGCACAGCTTCCTTTATAGGGCTCACCCATAGATTTCTATTTTAGTTTCTTCTTATCTTTAAATTTTTCTAAGGGATTTGTTTATAGTAGACATACACTATCAAGCAAGGAAGAGGTTGTGATCAAGGATTCACATCTCATCCATATGAGGGCATCCATGAGAAAACAAACAATTCTTTATAAGAAAGAATGTCAAATGATAAACAAATACGACTCAATTGGAAAGTGGATCCTTTGAAAGGATAGGAGATTAAAACACTGCCCTTGTCCACTGGGACTAGAGGCAAGGATAAGAAAGGCTATTATGTTGCTCAAAAAGTATGATTGCACTGAAATTGTCCGACCATGAATGACAATGAGCCCTTAAAGGATAGGCTAATAATGTCAGATAGTGTGACATAATAGGAACTTAAATAGCATAGCATAGCATGCAACCACAGTCTCCCTAGAAGAATATTATAATTAAGGGTATCGAGCATGACATGTATAGGTGTAGGTAAAGTAACTAGAATCATAGGGTTGGATAAGCTTGGAATTATGTTGAAGTTAAATTTGGTGGTGAATCATTTGAGCTTGACAAATTATGTTTGAAATTATTCATCAATTCTCAACTGATTATCTTTTTTGTTATTTAAAAATGGTTACTATCGAATAACCATCAATTTTATGAGTGTCGATAAGCTCTTATTTTCTCTTTTTTATAGCTAGTCAATGATATGATCATAGTGATTCTTTGAGGTCTTCCTATAATTTAAAAACAATCAGTATGTCTAAATCAAATTTGCAGACTTCTCCAATCTTACATTGAACATTCTAATCATAAAGTATTAATCTAAAGTAGTCACTTGACATGTTGCCATAAAACCATTATTGACTATTATAAATGGATCACAATCAAAAATATTGATGAAGAAAAAAGTTCATGCACAATCATATTCAGAAGTATTTATTATACCTATGAATTGTGCAAATCTGATAGTTCTTATCATAAATAGATTAAAAGAACTATTAAAAAGAAATTGAGAAGGTTTAAAATAGATCGAACAAGTTTAAATAGCATATTATGTTTTGATTGGTAAGTTATTCGGTTGAAAACTAGGCAAGCCTAAACAGTACATTCTATGTTTTGATTTGTTTATGTAGGATAAGCCTAAACAGTAAATTCTATGCTTTAATATTGATATGTCTACGTGATTCATCTGAAATAATCTAACATGAAACTAAATTTTTTACATGAACATAAAAATACATAATATTCCAACCAACCATATATAAACGACCTAAAAAAAATCAAATTTTCAAGGTTCTTCAAGGAGTTAAGTATGCAACCACTGAAAACTCTTGTAAAACATCTTAATTTGCTAATAATTAGCATCTAAATTCAATAGCCATTGAAAATTAAAGAGCTTATTCTAGTAAAATGCATTTTCAAGGCTTGAACCTCCTCTACATAAAGGTAAAACACCAATTTTGACATGAAATTTTCACAATTCCATTGATTGCTATCATCAAATTTCCTTCAACTACTAACCCTAAAAATCTCCTTCACGTGCGCACTGCCCTTCTTTTTTTCACATATGAAATAATGAAATGAGAAATGAAATTCACCTTTTTTTTTTACTTAGCAAGATTATGTATAATCAAGATTATATCTTATACTTAGCAAGATCTTGCTAAGCATATTAATATTAAAATCTTGCTAAATATAAAATATAATATCTTTATATCATCTTTGAAAATTATGTAATAAATACTCTCTCCACAGGCATGACACATGGTCTGACTACCGCAGGGTGTATGACATAAACATTGGAGGAGGCATGGCATCCCATGGGACATGGGACATGGGGGCACAATTTTCTACGAGTGCAAATTCCTATAACTGACTTTCAAACTAGTTGCCCATTAGTTTTGTGCATTTGCTATCAACTAGACTCCAATCTTTAATCTAACCCCTAATACGTTGTTAAAGGTTTAGGTCTCATTAAGACTACTTTAATTTATTCCTCTTTCAAACATGAAATTCCATTGGCATTAAGTGTGACAGATCTTAGATTCCAACAACAAAAATAATTCAGATTGTTAATGGACAAGTCTTATTTCAATGACAATTATCCTTTGTTTCAGACCTCAATGAATTCTAACCAAAATTACCTCATAAAATCTTGATTGTATCTATGTGCACCCAGCAACACATGTACTATTGTGAAAATCATATCATTGGGAGCTTACCCAAAAACACATCATTTAAAACCATTATTGGTCATTTCCCAATCCCCTAACCTAGGACCAAATCATGAGAAAGAAAAGGACCATTGGTTCAGTTTTGTGATTTTTTTTTAGGAACAATCTGGCCAGTCACTGTCTACACAATACTAGTTACTCCTTTGGTATCACAAACAACAAAAACAACAAAGTTCTTGAATACACCAAGAAGTACCAAATGATGAATGTTCAATTGTTGTAATGGCAAAGCAATATCAAAACCATCCATTTCTAGAACTTGATTTTTCTATAGTCCTAATGATTTTTCTTATTTCTTGTCTGTGCTTGGTGATAGGATTTTGAACATTGTTGACATACTTAAATGGAATACACAATACCAAATGATGAATGCTCAATTGTTGTAATGGTAAAGCATCAGAACTGTCCATTTCTAAAATCTTATTTTGCATAGTCTTAATTATTTTTCTATAGTCCTAATGATTTTGAAAATTGTTGACAAAGAGTGTTTCTTTTTTTATTATAGTATAAATGATTTTTCTATAGTCGTAATGATTTTTCTTATTTCTTGTCTTTTGTCCCTTTTTTATTTTCTATGTATGTTCTTCATGACAAGATTTTGTCACCTTCTTTTGATGGTATATTTCATTCAATCTATGTGGAATACTATTTTGTTCACTATTTTATTTCAGCTTGATATTTCTGTCATTTTTCATATACACAGAGACTACACATGCACATAAAAAATGAGCTATTTGATTTAGGTTTACTTTTCATTATTGTAAATGGTTAATATTTCTGATGGTACTCCTTGGTGTATTCCATATAAAAATAATCATTAATAAATGTAGTAATGATGGTGCGGTGCATTATTGATATAGGCTCGATGACTCTTGTCAATGTGCCAAACTATCAATGTGGTGGTGGGAAATATGTGTTGAAGACTTCACGAACACCGAACAACCCTGGATGATAATTTTGGTGCTGCCCAAATAGAAAAAAGGTTTCTAATGTGTATATATTTAATATTTCTAATGTAAATACTATTAATTATATTATAAGAACTAATGTAGACTGGGCATCATAGGGAAATAATGGTTGCGGATACTTTAGTTGGGTTGATGACAACTCATCTACACCTATTCGCCCATCTCCACTTATTCACAATGAAGGATTTGAGTGCAAAATGTGTCAGGCTAGGGAAAATGCCAAAGTTATATTTTTACGATGCCTTCTTTGTATTGTAATCACATATCTTTGTTGTGACCATATGCGAAGATGAGCTCAGGAATTAGTCAGTTTAGTATTTTCATATTGTAACTAATATTTTAATATGGACATGGCGTAACTTCTCTTTGCCTCAAGTGTGCATATATATATGGTTTACATATTTTTTTACAATAATTCTTCATGTTTATGGCTCAGGAGAGCCCCAATCTGCTATCAATCACATGATTTAACATATAGTGTTTTCTTGGTTATTCCATTTGTTCCTTGATACATCAATTCAACCACACCCACTCCAATTCATGTGGATGTCTTTGAAATAAACTCCTAACTCTAATAAACTGACTATAACTACTAACTAACATTATAAAATAACAACAGCTAAGAATGATCGCTTGCCAACATCTGTTGAATACAAGGTCCCTAAGAGATCAATCAATCAGGATGAGTGGACAAGGATGATAAGATGGGGGAAGTGGATTTGAATCCTAATGAAAAGGAAGCTCTGGTTGCAATTAGGAAGAAGAAGAAGATGCTTATTGTCGAACACAAATTGAAGAAGAGTACTGCAAAGAGCAGGCCTACCGTACCAAGGAAGTTTAACAAGAACAAGGAATATGGCTTAAATAGAATGGGAAGACATCTTTCTAGCCTAGGCTTGGATCCTTCGACAATTAGCTTGATAATAAATGAAGTAGATGAGAGATGAGCAATTAGCTTCCCAAGAAAAATCTCGTAAATGAGTTGTGTGTACTCCAATTCATGTGCCTTCTGCGCGTATCTAAATGAGATATTTGAAACAACAAGGGTAAGGCATAAAGAAGTTAATTTTGCATCGCTAGACAGATCTGTATGTTTTATCCACAACGACCAAACTTCATAAAACATACAAACTTGTCTAGTGATCATATTGTGTTGAAGGTGGTCCCTACTTATCTTTACACAATTGTTGCAGTGCAGCAGAGGATTAGGCACCACCTTCACTACAATATGATCACTAGACAAGTCTGTATGTTTTATGAAGTTTGATCATTGTGGATAAAATATACAGATTTGTCTAGTAATGCAAAATTAACTTCTTTAAGCCTTACCCTTGTTGTTTCAAATATATCATTTGGGTACGGACATAGGGCACAGGAATTGGGGTACGCATAGTTCATTTATGGGATTTTTCTTGCGAAGCTAATTGCTTATCTGTCATCTAAATTATTATGAAGCTAATTGTTGAAGGATCCAGGCATAGGCTAGAAATATGTCTTCACAAACACATAATAAACATGCACATAAGCATGACAGTTGAGAAACATAAATGTAGATTTCACAATAGCTAAGAAACATAATTGTAGGCATCATGGTCACAATTTTTTGGATACAACATAATTGAGTTGTATACCCAAGTGATGGAGAGCAACTTTTGCACCTCTGATTCCAAATTGAATACATCTATTGGAGGACCTTGTCTTCATGAGCAACAGATGTAGTCAACTTGGAATCAAAGGTGCATGAGTTGCTCTCCATCGTCTGGGTATACAACTCAATTATGTTGTCTCCAAAAAATTGTGACCGCGATGCCTACAATTATGTTTCTCAACTATTGTGTCCCATGACCCCTTATGACCCTTTACGACCATTTACGATCCCTAAGAATACATCTTAGAGGTCTTAAAATGTCATAAAGGGCCATAATAGGCTCTTAGGAGGGGCCAGATGAGCTTCCACCTTCACGTGGTTGGCCCTGTTAAGTAGAGAATGTTATACTCTTCTCGAAACAAAGAGAAGCTCAATAATTTAAGGTCTCAGTCCATGGAAAAATTAAATTAGCTTGATCTTGGGATTTTTCTTGGGAAGCTAATTGCTCATCTATCATCTACATTATTATGAAGCTAATTGTCGAAGGATCCAGGCCCAAGCTAGAAAGATGTCTTCCTGAATGCATAATAAACATGCACATAAACACGACAGGTGAGAAACATAAATGTAGATTTCACAATAGCTGAGAAACATAATTGTAGGCATCATGGTCACAATTTTCTGAAGAAAACATAATTGAGTTGTATACCCAAATGATGGAGAGAAACTTCTACACCCATGATTCCAAGTTGACACTGCGGGATCCAAAGACCATAGATAAGGAATAAATTTACAGAGTGGAGGAACATAACGACCAAAATAATATAGGATGAACCTCAAGTTAAATGAGGAAACTACAAACATTTTAATAGATTTTTATTAATAAATAATTCAATATACTAGTGTTCTAAGCCCCCTCGTTACATGATTTATTATTGTAAGCCCCCTCTAACTTACGCATCTAGAAAATGAAACTACAACCTATTGGGATTGAGACAAACCTTATAGAACAACAACAGCTAGGAAGGATCGCTTGCCAACATCTGTTGAATACATCTGTAGCTCATGAATACAAGGTCCTCCAATAAATGTATTCAACAGATGTTGGCAAGCGATCCTTCCTAGTTGTTGTTGTTCTATAAGGTTTGTCTCAATCCCAATAGGTTGTAGTTTCATTTTCTAGATGCGTAAGTTAGAAGGGGCTTACAATAATAAAACATGTAATGAGGGGGCTTAGAACACTAGTATATGCAAATTTCATTATTTAATAATAAAAATCTATTAAAATGTTTGCAGTTGCCAACTCATTTAACTTGAGGTTTTTCCTGTATTATTTTGTCATTATGGCCCTCCTCCGCTCTCTAAATTTATTCCTTATCTATGGTCTTTGGATCCCGCAGTGTCAACTTGGAATCGAAGGTGCAGAAGTTTCTCTCCGTTGCTTGGGTATACAGCTCAATTACGTTGTCTCCAAAAAATTGTGACCATGATGCCTACAATTATGTTTCTCAGTTGTTGTGTCACATGACCCCTTATGACCCTTTATGACCATTTACGATCCCTAAGAATACATCTTAGAGGCCTTAAAATGTCGTAAAGGGTCATAAGAGGCTCCTAGGAGGGGCTAGATGAGCTTCCACCTTCACGTGGTTGACCCTGTTAAGTAGAGAATGTTATACTTTTCTCGAAACAAAGAGAAGCTCAATAATTTAAGGTCTCAGTCCATGGACAAATTAAATTAGACTTACTATCCAAATTGGTACATTGATGAGAATCAATGATGGACTAGAGTTTTTAGATTATGAAAAGACGTATATGTAGTGGAGGCCAGAAGTGATTTTTGTGGAGATTTTCTAGAGTGGCTATATACATACAAGGGTTTCCAAATTGAGTACCAGTGCAGAGATGATGATTCAGTAACCTACGTATATAAAACCTTCACAAATATCTTTATCTTAGTTTCTGTAGTATTAAAAAAAATGAGTGGGTTGGACATTAGTGGTGGATCTATTCTCTCTTATCATTCTTCATAGTCCCTTTGGTAGTTATTCTTTCTTGTAACTCGCTTAATCGGTGTGCATATATTTGAGAGCAATCTTTTCCATGGTTTTTCCCTTTACAAGGTGTTCCACATAAATCTAGTATTTCTTGTGTTTATGTTTGCTATTATTTTTCTGTTCCTATCCTTAAAAGGTTGTAATTTCAAAGTAATTTTGGTGGAACTAAATATGTATTGCATGTAGGATTGAGGAAAGAAGATGTACAGCTGGAAATGGACAAGGAGCTCTACCTTTTCATACGCAATGAGAAGTATCCCCAAGAAATGGGAATGCTAAGGTGGACATGGTGGGTGGTGGAGAGTGGCAGTCCGAGAAAGCCTTTACCAAACTCTCCCACAACCCATTCAATCCTCAAAGCATCCCCCTCTTTCTCATCGCCTGACAAATCAACCCCACAAACAAGAAGAAGGAAAATAGCCAGCTGGCTAATAAATTGGGAGATTGGTTTTAGATATAATCTTTAAGTATTATTTTTGGCATAGCTGTAGATTTCTTAGTCATCTCCTATGAATGTCATTGAAATATTGTGAGGCTTATTCTTTTTGTCTTAAGAAGTGGAAAGTTTTATTGAAAGATTAATGACCTCGAGAAAGAACATGTTTGTGTGAAATAAGACAGAAAATGTGTGACTATTTATAAACAGTAAACAACAGTGACATAATATTGTTGTGCTTAATTTGATAATATATATATATATATATTTTTAAAATAATTAAATTTTTTGTTGCTTTTTCGACCAACAAAGAATAGACATATTGATGAGAAATCTATACATTTGACATTTATTCTGACGATTTTACGTCACAATTGTGACCAACATTGGTCATAGAGATAAACATTATTGTCGGCAATTATTTTAGGTTGAACCAATGATTTCAACATCATTTTCATTGATAATTCAACCACTGTTGGTGTCACAGATTTGATGGAGATTTCATGTGTCGTATTATTGACTAAAAAACTTTGACGACCATTATGGTCGATTAGCCAACCAATGGGTGTCTAATAATTGACTAAACCTCATCGAAAAACAAGCTAAAATTTACTAGTGGAAGGTACCATTCTATTTCCAATCAAGCTAGGCCCAACAACTCAAGACACCATCTGCCACATTATTGATCTAGAGCTACCATACAACATCCTCCTTGGCTAACCATAGATTCATTCCATCAAAGTTGTACCATCTACTTATCACCAGTGCATCAAATTTTTGCATCAAGGCACTGAGATCACCATCCATGCAGATCCCCAACCCTTCACATATTGTCATGCATTGGAAGCTTTGTTCCTGGACTTGACATTGGCACTTCCATTGCCAGTTCATCTCGATCCCATAGCGATCCAGAGACTATCCTAGCCTCCACTTTCTCTTCCATCAAGATCAACAACCATGGATGTGGTGAGTACAACCTAAATGATGCATTTGCAGTAGGGGCCCTACTACTTGATCCACATACACAATTGTGCCCAAGCTACCAAAGCAAGCCTATTCTAGCTGATCATGAAATCAAGTAGTTAGGACCACTAACATTTGTTTCCCATGGTAATATAGATAGTCTCGAGATGGACCTTGACATCAACAAGTGGCTACACAAAGATCATCCACCCCCTAACACTGATCTACTTGGATACTTCAAGGAAAAATACCCAGCGTCGCACAAATACGACATAGAACAATGGAAATATCAAGGCGGTGGTCTCGAACCAAATGAAAGTGGCATCAAAGATCCAATCAAAGACCTCAAAAATCTAAAACATCAAGGTCTTGGATTTAATATCCCTCGCTTAAATGTACAAGGTCCCAATACCACAACTCGGGCACTAATTTTCCCAATGTAACCCCCTTGAATATCCAGGATGACCTTGTAGAAATCAAAGACATCCCTGAAGAGGAAGAAAAGAAATCTTACGATGACATCTTCGACGATGACACCCTCCTAGGTACTTCTATCCTCCATCAACTAACCATTAATATCATTTAACTTCCCCTCAGTCATCCCAAACTCATAGACTGGGATCAACCAAGCATCACACATATTGATGAGTTCCAAAGAACAACAACACTCCTAAGGTTCATGGGTGCATCAGACCAACAATTAGATCAAGAGCATCACTAAGCATATGTCTACAAGCTTGACCCCAAGAGATACTTTTGGGAAGAGGCAGTCTTTAGTCACAAAATTGAAAAAGAAAAATAAAAGAATGGGTCCTTATGTGAAAACCCCTGTAGGGTGCATTCTGACTCTAAAAAAGAAAAAATAAAGGGTGTATCTTCTAGTGAAAATCTCTTTGAGGCACTAGAAGATGAAGACTTGCCTCTTCCTCCCATCTAGGACTATAGACCAGAGAAATCTTTAATCCTCATCAAGGAAACTAAACCAGTCAATTTGGGAATAGAAGAATACCCAAGGATCACCTACATCACAGCATCTCTGACTAAAGAAGAAGAAATGGCTTTTACAACACTCCTCCAAGAAGCTACCATCAATTTTGCATGGTTGTATGCAAATATGCCTGGAGTTGATCCAAATATAGTTGTTCATAATATTGTATTGGATCCTAATGCCAAACTAGTAAAATAGAAGCTACGCAAAATGCATCCTAAAGTCATCATATTAGTCAAAGAAGAATTGGAGAAGCTCCTACAAGGAAAATTCATCAGAGCCATGGAATAATTAGAGTGGATCTCAAATATGGTGCCTATCACTAAGCCTTCAGGAGAGATAAGAATCTGTATAGATTTTAGAGACTTGAACAAGGCATGTCCCAAAGATAATTTTCCCTTACAAACAATGAGATGATAGTAGATCTCACAATAGGCCATGAGATGTTGTCACTTATGGATGGCTTCTTAGGGTATAACTAGATCAGAATAGCAGAGGAAGATCAACACAAAACATCGTTCACCACACCATGGGGAACCTTCTACTGCAATATGATGTCATTTTGGCTAAAGAATGTAGGGGCAACATATCAGCGAGCAATGAAAATTATCTTCCATGATGTGATACACAAGATCCTTGAAGATTATGTAGATGACATCCTTGCAAAATCAAAGACATGATGTGAACACCTTGACATCCTTGAAAGTGTGTTCGATCATCTACATCATTATGGCCTAGAGCTAAATCCAAAGAAGTGTTTCTTTTGCGTGACATCTGGCAAGCTACTAGGATTCATTGTATCATGGCATGACATAGAGATTGATCCTAAAAAAGGTCAAAGCCATAACAGAAATTCCTCCTCCTAGAACACTCAAGCAACTCAGAAGCCTACAGGGTAAATTGCAATCAGTGCATCATTTTATATCATAGTTAGCAGGACAAGTGCCCACCCTTCACGTATTTACTCTACAAAGAAACAAGCTTCAAATGGGATCCCATCTTCTAAAGAAGCTTTGAGAAGCTAAAGGAATATCTGACCAACTCTCCCATCCTTGTACTTCCAGTCCTAGGATGCCCTCTGATCTTATACATCTCGGCAATAATTACAGCATTGGGGGCACTACTAACATAACTTGATGACAATAGAAAAGAAAGAGCCATCTATTATATTAGTAGAACACTTGTTGGCTATGATCTCAACTACTCGCCAATGGAGAAAGCATGCCTCATAATGGTGTTTTCCACTCAAAAACTTTGGCACTATATGCTTAGCCACACCATCAACCTCATCTCAAAAGTGAACCCACTTAAGTATCTTTTATCAAGGACAACCCTGATAGCTTAAATGGAGAAATGAGTCATGTTGCTAAGCGAGTTCAATATCCAGTACATATACAAAAAAGAAATCAAATGGAAAGTCATTGTCGATCAACTAGCAGAAGCACCTCTGGTATATGCATATCCACTAATCATGGAATTTTTTTATGAACATCTATGCATGATAGAAGAACAACCAATATGGAAGCTATATTTTGATGGATCCTACACATCACATGGAAGGCATAGGAATCCTATTTGTCACTCCTCAAGGTGACTATATCCCTAAATCATTCAAATTAGGATTTCCTTGTACCAACAATATTGTAGAGTATGAGGCACTCATCTCAAGCCTCAAGATAGCTATCTAATGGAACATCACAAAATTGCAAGTGTTTGGAGATTCACAGCTGATAATCAAGAAAGTCCTAGATGAATTCAAAACAAAGGATGACAAGTGTCTACCCTACAAGGAACTATTGGACAGATTAAAAGAGCACTTCCTAAGTCTATAGTTCACACAGATACCAAGGCTACAGAAAAAAAAGTGGTTGACACAATGGAAACCATCAAATCCCTACTAGAGATCTCTCATGATTCAACGTAGTATGAATTCTTAGTCGAGAAGCTACACACACCTTCTTATGAGAGCGTTGATTCAAAAATGGTGTGTGTCTTGGTTGGTCCTCAGTCACCATGGTACCACGACATTCATGCATATCTTAAAAATGGTATCATATCCCCCTATCTCACAAACACCCAATGCCAAAACCTAATTCATAGAGCTTCCCGCTACACTCTTGTAGCCAACACCCTTTATCGTCAAGGATATCACAACATCCTCTCTAGGTGTTTAGATTCAAACAAGGTTGTCCTGGGTTTACAAGAGGTATACATTGGAATTTGTGGTATCCACATGAGTGGCATGGTCCTAGAAAAGCATTTTCTTAGAGTCAGGTATTAATAGCCAACAATGGAGCATGATGCTTGTGAATTTGTCAAGAAATGCTTACCATGTCAGCAACATGCCAATCTTATTCATGCTCCAGCTCAAGACTTGCAGCCTATTGCACCACGCACCTTGGCTATTTTCATGTTGGGGATTTGACCTCGTTGGGTTAATCACTCCCCTATCCTCAGATGGACACAAATATATCATAAAAACCACATAATACTTTACAAAGTGGGTTGAAGTAATTCCTCTCATCCTCACTACAAGCATTTAGATATCCAAGTTCATCCTCTATCATATTATTTGTCACTTCGGCATGCCTTCCACCATCTTCATATATCATGGCACACCTTTTGAAAACTAGCATGTGGATGATATATGTGCCACACTCCACATCCACCATCATTTCTCCAACCCATACTTCCCTCAAGGAAATGGCCAAGCCGAGGAAACCAATAAAACCATCCTAAAAATCCTCAAAAAAGTTGTCAATTATTTTGGTCATGATTGGCACCTTCAAATAAATCCTACCCTCTGGGCCTATCGCACTTCTTATCACACTCCTACAAGTACCACCCCATATTCCCTTGTATATAGTGTTGAAGCCATCTTACCCATCGAGGTCGAGCTCCCATCATTGCGAATATCTATGAAAAACTACACCACGGATAAAGACTATCACATGGCACACCTCACATAGCTTGATCTATTATATGAAAAGAGGCAGTAAGCATATGATCACATAGTTTCATATCAGAACCAACTCAAAAGGAGCTATAAAAAGAAGGTCCATCCTATAAAATTTCAAGTGGGCAACATGGTCCTTAAAGAAAATCAGAAAGTCCAAGCACATCAAGAGAAGAAAGGCAAGTTCAAACCTACGTGGTTGGGTCCTTAGGTTGTCACAACATGCTTTGGCTCTGGAGCCTATCAATTATCAACACCAGAAGGTGAGCCCCTGAATGATCCTATCAAAATCATACATTTGAAGTGATTATATGCTTGAACCAAGATCCTGTATATCTAGAAAATCCATAAAAATTGGAAAATCCAAAAAAAAACAAAAAAATCATAAAGCAAAGAAAAATAATCATCCAATGGTGAAAACTTGGCAATTCAAGCACCTTGGATAAGTATGTTAGTGAAAACCTGGAAACATGTGTTATACATAGTGGACTGAGTCATTATCTATCAAACTCCCATCTCCCACTCATCCCAATCCTGATCCCAAATCCTCTTTATCCAATCTCCATCCCCACCACCATCCCATCTTCCCAAGGTGTTCTATCCTCAAGCCTATCCAATGCAACAATCTAATCCTATCCCAAATCCTGAGATTACTCTATATATAATGTCTAGAGAGATCTTCCTATCCCAATCCCTGAGCTTCTATAAATATACATTGTACATATCTCCTCATCCTTTTTACTATATCATCATGTCTTGTTGTACATATCCTCATCAGTCCTACAGCAACTTTTCTCAGATAACTTATCCCACCCAACCTCATACTTCAGCAACATCTTTTGTCAACTATCCTTGATCACCTAATTATCCTTAACTCATCATTTTCCAACAACAACACAACATTCTCCTCATCAAATGGATCCTCGCAGGATGTATCCTTCCTCATGTCCAACCTAATCTTTCATCCATCAAGTTGGGCCTATGTAGGATGTATCCTTCCTCATGACCTAATCTTCCCTCCATCAATCACATCAATCCTCCTACTTGGCAAAGGACATTTTGTGGATTTATCACTTTGGTCTTGGATTTTGTATTTCATGCATCAAAAACTAAATGCTTATGTCAAATCCTTCTATCTAGGAGTTGAGGTATCCCTTTATGCATTATAGATGTGATCTCGATACAAGTTTTTTTAATGGTTTAAGTTTTATTATAAGTTTAATGATTTAAGTTGTATTATAGGTTTAATGGTTTTTAAATGGTTTAAGTTGTATTATAAGTCTAATAGTTTGAGTAGAATGGTTTAATTTAATTTAAGTCATTTATCCTAAATATTAAATTTAAATCTATTATAAACACTATATAAACATTCTTTACAAAAAAACATTTAAAAGTAAACATTTTTCCACAATAAAATATTAAAAAAATATTATTTTTACATATAATTACAAAAAAATATTAAAACTAAACATTTTTCACTAATACAACATTTAAAAAACATTTTCTATACATATAGTTACTTTAGGAACAAGTTTTTAAAAAAAAAAGTGGGCCCCTACCTAGGACTTGGTCGAGCACCCCTAAATAGCCCTTATCACTTCACAAGACTCTCATTGTGCAAATGAGAGGCTTAAATGGAGCGAGAAGGGTATATATTCAAGCATTTTTTATCGAGTAGTACTCGACCGAGTATACCCTACCACATAGGTGTCATAGGGCACCTACATGGCTTCAGTCGAGTACTACTTGGCTAAGTTTTACTCTGTTGAGTAATAATCGGCTAAAATCTCTCATTTATCCTATAGTGTGACACACTATTTGTTGGAAATATTCAGAATTAACCAAGTTACTGAGAGGGGAGGGGTGAATCAGTAACTCCAAATTTTCTTATGATTTTAACATGTATTTTACTTTTAACCTTTGCATACAGAAAGCATGAAACTTAAAAGCATTCACAATAATGACACATAGATTTGGTTACCCAGAAACCTTCCAAAAGAAAGTAAAACTGGGGTGGGGATGAAACCCACAAAGCTTTAATACTGCAGAATAAAGTTAGCCGGTTAAGGCTTACAATTTGATCACTTCTGATGATCTGCCCTGTTAGGAGCAATAAGGATTGCTAAATCCACCCTGTTAAAGGATTTACAAACATACAGTGAAGTATGCACTCGGTAAAGAGATTTATACAAAGACTGTTAAGTCTACCTGGTTAAAGGATTTAGTACTGATTCACCTGTTAGAATGAAACAGTAGATCTCTGCTTTGCAACTGGATTGCTGAATGAGATTCGTTGATGTACTGATCACCTTCTGTGATGAATTTGTCTTTGCTGAACCTTATACTTCTGAAGCCTTCTGCAATTCGCTTATTTCTGCCTTTCTTACTCTTTTATATATTCTATATCATATATTTCATTACTTGTGCCTTTTTTCTTTTATTTCTACATCATTGTTTATATACAGGTCTCAAACAATTAATTACAATTACAATTGCACAGTCGGCTTGACAAATAAACATAAGTGCTACTAAGTCGGCCCAAATATGGTTACTCGGTTCCTTCACACTGACTCGGTGACTTTCTGATACTCGGCGTCCACTGCATTACTCGGCATCGTCATGCACTCGGTAGAAGTGAAGGCACGGTTCATACTGATCACTCGGTAGGTATTGAACTCGGTAAGCAGTGGTGACTCGGTAGACAAGATGTTACTCGGTTTACATTGTCCTGATCGATTTGTACTAACTTGCTCGGTTTCCACTGTCTGCTCGGTTTGCACTGTCTGCTCGGTTTGCACTGTCTGCTCGGTTTGCACTCAGAATGCAAATAAGTGTTGTCACTAGTGGCAATACTGCTTAATGCCAACAATCTCCCCCTTTGGCATTAGTGACAAAAACACTTATTGGCCAAAATTTATATACACCGAATCATGCTGAGTTTTATTTTGATTTTTCAAAATTTGTCTTTGTTATAGGGCTTTATACATTGTCTCCCCCTTTCAATGTGCTAACTGTTTCTTATACAAATCTATAACTATATACATATCCTTCTATACATATCTCCCCCTTTTTTACGATAATGCCAAAGGTGCATATACAATTTATTTACAGAGAGAATCCAAAATTTGATAAGAAATCAGAATGTACCTTCATTATTAGTGCCAGGGTTCTGTCCCAACTTTCTTGCAGAATCTTACATGTTTGTATGGCAATTTGGATTTCTGCAGAGAGTTCAATCATGTGATCTGCTATGGAGAACTGATTGTCATGAATCAATGTTTTGGAATGTTCAATGTGCTTATACATTGTATTCATGATGGGAAGGATCATGTGTTGGATGTCTAGCAGTGTGGACCGGATCCTTGAGTCTTCTTTCAATAGATCAGACTGCATATTGGATAGATGTGAAATTTTCATGTGATGAGCAGAGCTTGAACTTGGTTCAAGTTGCAGCTTCTGTATGCTAATCTTCATATCCTCATCCATTTTATTCATTTTATCTTTGACATCCTTTGTGAACTCGGCAAAATTGCATAGTCTGGCCAAAAGAGAGGTAGAATTCGAATAAATAGACTTTGTATTAGACAAAACTGAAGACAATTCCACTTGGTTAATAGCTATGTGCTGAGCAATGTGCTCAAGCACTTTATTGTTGAATCTCTTCTCAGCTCTTTCAATTAACTTTTCTGTCCCGGATGAGTCCTCATTGTATTTCTCAACTACTTCTGCCAATTGTAACAAAACATGCTGGGAGGAGTCTACTTTAATGCCTAATGCATCAGACAAAATGTCCTTAGCATCCTTGATGATTTGATACTCCTTGTCTCTCTCCTCCTTAAGCTTCTTTTGTTTTGCTTTCCTTTGGAGGATCTCACCTATATTCTGCATCTGGTCTGCTGAGAGATTTGCAAAATCTAAAGTAGGAATCTCTATCTCTTCGTCTAGGTCTATATCCTCAACTATATTTTTACCCAAAAATTTTATACTCGGTAGAGCCTTAGGCTTATCTGTACTTAATGCTCTTGTAGTAGTGATAGTAGATAAAGTAGGGCTGGCTATTGACACTGGTATACTTTCTACTGGAGAACTTACAATATTTACACTTGATGATTCAAAAGCTGGAAAACTTACTTGTACAGGAGACTGCAGCTCGGTAGAAGAAATGGTAGCTGCCTCTGATGTTGCTAGGGGTGATTGGACAAATGTGGAAGTTGTCACAACCATGCTTGAAGGTGTCTCTGGGCTGGATGTAGAGACTTTCACTGGAGAGGTAGGAAGGGATGCAATGACTTCTGCTGCTATCCTTACAGTATCATCTACCTCGGTGTCTTCTTCTTGCTCATCGCTGTCATCTTCAATATCCTTTATTATTACAGTTTCAATGCTCGGTTGGTGAAGGTGGTAAATGTTCTTCCATGTGGCTTTTGCAGCCTTCACAACCGATTCAATATTGTTGATCAAAATCAAACAAGTATTGAACTTTAATGTCATCTTGTTTTCATTTTCTTTTAGTGCCTTCTTTACTTCATCATTTTTCAGGCTCGGCATCAACTGTCTCAGGTTTTGATCAAATATGTCTATTACAGTTTGCCTTGCATTGCTCCATCTCATTCTTATCGGATTCAATAGAACTGCTGGAACCTGTGGGGTAATTTCTTCAGGAGAGTATTTCCACTGTCCCATCTTCTCAACAACAGCATCTTCTATTTCCTTCTGCTCTGCTTCTGATCTGGTTTCATATCTCAAGGATTTTATGTTACTTACTCCAGATCCTGATCCATCTCTGAAGAGTTTGAGCTTTTCTTGAAGGGTTAGAGGAGGCCTTTTGAATACTATGTCCTTATCTGCCTTTTCTGTCTTTCCTCTTGTATTTCTCCTTGTGAACACAGCAGTGGGAGGCTCAGATGCCTTAGTGATAAAAACTTTTCCTTTCTTCTTTGCCGGTTCAGGTTCCTCTGTTTTCTCATCCTTTTCTTCTTCTTTTTCACCTATTTCTTCTTTCTCCTCGGTTATCATTTGCATTTTAGCTATCTTTTTCTTTCCTTTGTTTACCGCCTGTGGAAGCTTTATGCTTAGTTCAATTCTCATCTTAGCTTCATCATATGTTCCAAAATATGGGGCTTTGGGATTGACAGGCTGATTTAGAAGAGCTTCAATGATGTTCTTGGTTTCATCAATGTTTACCTCATAAGGAAGAGGTTTTACATATACAGTTCTCGGTTTAACTGCTTGAATATACACATTATCACAATCTACCATAAAACAGATGTCATCTTTGTAATCTTCCACCAACTTCTGTGGAATCCGGAATCTGTCATTCATTTTCTCTTTGAAAGACTCAAAATAATTATCCATGATGCTTTCAAAGTTTTCACCCATTTCTGCGATGTATTCATTAATTTCATAAAGTACAGGCACATCTTTTCTCCATACAACTTTTCCTTTAGAAGGGAAGAATTTCTGAACATAGAAGAATAAACAGACTATCAAGGATCCAAACTTACATGGATTGTTTTTGGAAGTTTTGATGCTTTCCATGTTCTTGTTGAACTGTTTCAACAATAAATCTGCTAGGTCAAATGTCAAGTTGTTTTTGACCACTTTGTATGCTAGGTCAACAGCTTCACATGAGACACTGTTCTGTCGACTAGAACTGTAAATCTTATGTGCAATGATATGTGTACCAAACTTCAGTTCGGCGTCGGTAATGCTGCTAACCTTCATGCCTCTACCATCCCACTCGGCTAGGGTTTTCTTCTCTAGTTCCGTCCGACCTAGGGTTTTGGTAGTTTTCGCTTTGTTCAACATGGGAAGACCGGTAACTTGATGAATCATTTTCCTTGTGATCTCAATAGGCTGCTCAAGCCATCGTGTACTCGGCTGAGAATGTACCTAACCCATTTATCTCGAAAGTTTCGAGGAAGATGTGCAATGTGGACTAAACCCTTATCTTCCAGATGTTTGTGCTCGGGCTTCAAAGTACCATCCACACATAGTTCCTCACGCACAATGTCTAGTTCTAGGTTTCCCATTTCTTGAATAGAACAGTTAAAATGATTACAAATATCGTTGATAAGCAGTACCTTAGGAGGAATCTGAGATTGAGCTCCGTTCGGATCTAGGGCGGCTGCAACTGCGGGCACGATCTTAAAATCTAGTGCTTTCCACTCCCCTTGGACTAACATGTCTGATCCTTTCTTCGCTGAGGTGCTGGATGATGCCATGGTAGCTCACAGAAAATTCCTTTCATAAGAGTATTAAATCACTGGGTTGCCCTTGAAGTTTTCTGCTCTCAAAGTGCTTAAAGATTCACGGTGAAGAATGAGTTCGATTACTTGCTTTTTGTTTACAATTCTGTCATTAATGCTCATTTCAAATTAGGGTAGGAATTCTGACAGACTGTCACCCACCAAGAATTAATTGCTCGGAAAAGACTTCGCAACTCAGTGAACTCGAGAATTCATAATGCTCCGACCTCGCTCGGTGAAGACTATACCGACCTCGCTCGGTGAAGACTATACCGACCTTGCTGTGATCTCACTGCATCTTGCATGCTGATTTAGACTTTTCTTTTAATTTCAGTTCTGGAACTGCTTGAGATTGATCTATGAGAATACAGTTCCAATGCTTCCTTGGAAATTTAATTTGAGTTGATAGAGCCATCCATTCCATTACTTGGACTGGATTGCTCGGTAGCTTTAGGAATCCATTTTTGTCTGACCTGTTTCCTGACCTTAGTTGCTTCATTCTTCTTTCCTTCTTCAATTTCACTGGCATTCATGCAGTTTCTGGCTATGTGACCGAGTTTAGTGCATTTGAAACATCTTATGGTAGTATCTCTTTTCCTTAGATGATGTTTTATGCAATTCATGCCAATGTGTCCATATTCTCCACAGTAATGACATCTACACCAGGTGTTGTAGACCCATCCAAACATTGCTTTCACAATTTGTTCTGCTGGATTAAATATCTTGGATCTGCACTCGGATGCCTTGTGACCTTGTTTGTTGCACTTGTGACAATTACCTCTGAATCTAGGTTTTTCCCTGCATTCATTTGCTTTATGACCAGGTTGATTGCAGCTATAACATTTTCCATTGAATTCTGCTTTTTCATTGTTCCAACATTTATTTGAAGTATGTCCTATTTTACCACAATGATTACAAGTAGGTTTTTTATTTCTTTTAGTACCTTGCTTAGAGGATTTGCCTTCTTCTTTGTATCCAAGTCCTGCTTTTCCTTTTTACCTATGAAGATTTCGTTCATACAGCTGATTCAAGTCTTCTTGACTTTTCAGCATTCCTTCATTGATTTTTTTTTCAGCATTTAGGTCATCCATCAATCTTAGATTGATTTCCTTTTCAAATCTTAGTTCTTCTTTTGTGTTTTCTATTTCTGAACTTAGATTTAGAATTTATTCATTTGTATGAGAGATCTGATCAATTAGGTTTTCTAGCTGAAGGGTTTTGTTTTGGACTTCAATGTTTCTTTCATCTAATTCATCTTTCAACTTGTTTTTCTGTTCCAAGATCTCACAGAATCTTGTAGAGTGTAGTTCTTGTTCTCTTTTCAATTTTCTCACTTCTTCCTGCAGAGACCCATTCTTTTCTAGGAGTTCTTTGATAGCATTGTTTTCTTCATCTGAGTTATTTGAGGGAAGAAGATCTTCAATCTTTTCTTCAATGTAATTCTGATCATTCATCTGATTTGCAAGTTCCTTCCTTCTTCTTAGGGATTGGGAAAGATGTTCTTTTGCTTCTTTGAGTTTAGCTATGGCCATTTCCAGATCTAGCTTTTCATTTTCAATCACCTTGTTCAGTTTGAATACCTCCATTGTCCTGGATCTTTGCTCAAGCTAGTTAAGCTTTGTCTTGAGAACCAATGCAGCTCTGATACCAATTGTTGGAAATATTCAGGAATTAACCAAGTTACTGAGAGGGGAGGGGTGAATCAGTAACTCCAAATTTTCTTATGATTTTAACATGTATTTTACTTTTAACCTTTGCATACAGAAAGCATGAAACTTAAAAGCATTCACAATAATGACACATAGATTTGGTTACCCAGAAACCTTCCAAAAGAAAGTAAAACTGGGGTGGGGATGAAACCCACAAAGCTTTAATACTGCAGAATAAAGTTGGTCGGTTAAGGCTTACAATTTGATCACTTCTGATGATCTGCCCTGTTAGGAGCAATAAGGATTGCTAAATCCACCCTGATAAAGGATTTACAAACATACAGTGAAGTATGCACTCGGTAAAGAGATTTATACAAAGACTGTTAAGTCTACCCGGTTAAAGGATTTAGTACTGATTCACCTGTTAGAATGAAACAGTAGATCTATGCTTTGCAACTGGATTGCTGAATGAGATTCGCTGATGTACTGATCACCTTCTGTGATGAATTTGTCTTTGCTGAACCTTATACTTCTGAAGCCTTCTGCAATTCGCTTATTTCTGCCTTTCTTACTCTTTTATATATTCTATATCATATATTTCATTACTTGTGCCTTTTTTCTTTTATTTCTACATCATTGTTTATATACAGGTCTCAAACAATTAATTACAATTACAATTGCACAGTCGGCTTGACAAATAAACATAAGTGCTACTAAGTCGGCCCAAATATGGTTACTCGGTTCCTTCACACTGACTCGGTGACTTTCTGATACTCGGCGTCCACTGCATTACTCGGCATCATCATGCACTCGGTAGAAGTGAAGGCACGGTTCATACTGATCACTCGGTAGGTATTGAACTCGGTAAGCATTGGTGACTCGGTAGACAAGATGTTACTCGGTTTACATTGTCCTGATCGGTTTGTACTAACTTGCTCGGTTTCCACTGTCTGCTCGGTTTCCACTGTCTGCTCGGTTTGCACTGTCTGCTCGGTTTGCACTGTCTGCTCGGTTTGCACTGTCTGCTCGGTTTGCACTATCTGCTCGGTTTGCACTGTCTGCTCGGTTTGCACTCAGAATGCAAATAAGTGTTGTCACTAGTGGCAATACTGCTTAATGCCAACACTATTGTGTTTTTACCCTCTTGAAATAAAAGTGAGATGAGAAGATATGAAACTATGTATGAGTCCCATCAAAAGATAAGAAACCCAAAAAGTGTATAATGAAGCCACCCACCAACCCCCAAACTAGAATAAAACTAGTTTGCATACACATAATTATATAAATATAGACAAAACGATATTGTCCAAAGACCAAAAAAAAATTAATTTTGTCCAAAAGTGGAGCCCAAATCACTACGGGCGATAGAAGATTCAAACCAATTGCTAGAACCAATCTCAGGTGGAGAGATGTGACTACCTAGGTCATCTAAGGACACCAAACTCAAAGTATCCATGTCTGAATTATCATAATGAGATTGGGGATGTAGAGCATCATTTGATAAGTCATCTTGTCCATGAGGTGAAGAAACAAAATTAACCCCATGAGAGGGATCCAAGGCCTGAACTAGAGGAATAACTAGAATATCAGAGCCATCACATTCCTCAAACTGTGCCAATAAAGTGTATAATGTCATGAATTGATCCAATGCAACAAAAAAAAAATAATATTAAGAGAAAATTACTGAAGGAGACCATTAAATCCTTCAGTTATCCCCAACAACGATCTAACCTACGTATTAGTTTTTACAACCCCCAAAAAGTCTCAAATTTGAGTTTCAGCCATAAATTTTGAAAAAGAGATGAAACCACCAATAGGGAAAGACCCATTAGAAAGCTTATGCAAACTAAGATAAAAGGGAAACATATATTCATCATACAAATTTGAATTAACATACTTAATTACAATTGGTTGAACTACTGAGGCATCAAATAGAAATCCATCAAATTGGTGATAACCCTTGAGACAATTTCAAAATGAATTCAAATTTAATCATTCATTTCCCAACATAGTATGAAGAGCATCGTCAATGTAAGAGCATGACATTGAAAAACCCAAGAAAGTCACTGAGTGTTGTAATGGCCCTCCAAATGAACTTTCCAATATCTATGTAGGATATTGACCTTGTATTCCATATTGCAAAGCAAGAGAAAATAAAAATGACTTCATAAGAATAAAATCGATAATCCAAAGCCCTTGCAAGAAGAGAGTGAATCAAAACTCTTTGTAGTTGTATGAAAAACTAAAGACCAAATGGATTCTTATATATCGTGCCAAAATGAAGCCCAATAGTTTCCTTTGTTAATTTTTCCATTCAAGAAATAATGTCACACACTCCAATAAAAGAAGTGGGTAAGTGCACAAAGATGGGGGACCAAAAAGGGGGTATAAGATGCCACTTTTTTCCTGAAATCAGCAAACTCTAAACTTCAACAAGAAATTGAAGATAGTTAGACTCAAAATTTTAAGATGCAACAAAAACAAGAGTTGTAATACTTTGAATCTAGTTCATAAACTACAAACTTATTTTGAAAATGGTGTAGATTAAGGCCCTCAAAAAGGGGGAGCACAAAAAGTGGTCCTATTTTTTGTGAAAAAACATAACATAGCGTCTAGTGTGCCCCTAAAATGTTTTTAAAAAATTTTGAATTTTTTCAATCACTCCGGTGAGAAGTTAGCTAACACCACGTAGTTTATCCCAGAATTTTTTGGTAATTTTTTTATGAATGTATAATTTTGATGAATTTACGAAGTGTACACATCCTAAAAACATGAAATTTCTATGTGCTCCCCCTAGAAATCATTTAAAACTAATTGAAAATGAAATTTTCTTTTTTTTAAATGCGTAGAATGGAGTCTAGTTTCTAAAAATGTAACTTGTTGCAAAATTCGATGAATGAGCCAAAATCTATGCCCAAAATACTACATGTTGGTTTTTTACAAAAAATGAACATACACACAAAAGAAATTAGAGTTGAAAAACTTAACATAATCAAAATTCAAAATAAATTATATGCTTAGATAGATAATAGAGAGATCTGTAATATCACATCGTCTAATTTTTACGTTCTTGAGCCATGACTAAACTTGACGAGGAGCACACAAAAAAGATGTCATTTTTTTGTATGTCTACTAGAAAATACTCTCAGGCCTATTTCAATCGTCCAATCCTTTGGGTTGGATCTCTCTCTCTCTCTCTCTCTCTCTCTCTCTCTCTCTCTCTCTCTCTCTCTCTCTCTCTCTCCCTCTCCCTCTCCCTCCCCCATACTCTCTCTCCCTCTCCTTCCCCTTCTCTCCCACTCTCTCCATTCTCTCTCTCTCTCTCTCTCTCTCTCTCTCTCTCTCTCTCTCTCTCTCTCCTCTCCCTCCCCCATACTCTCTCTCCCTCTCCTTCCCCTTCTCTCCCACTCTCTCCATTCTCTCTCTCTCTCTCCCTTTTTCTTGTTTTGCATAGGGTGCACGCGCTATAGTGCGCACACCCTATTCAAGAGTATGCATAACACTTTTTATTTTTCTATAGGGTGCATGTGCTACACCATGCTTGCCCTATGTAAAACTAAAATAAACAGTCTTCTTTGCCAAGGATCTCGTGAAAGAGGCCCACTTTTTCTGTATGATGTCTGAGTTCTGTGTGTTATCCGACAAGTATTCGCTTTTCATGGTGTTGGTAGTGACAAAGAAGAATATTCTATCAATTTGCACAATATTTTTGTTTAAAAATCAACATCGAATTTTGAAAGTCAATCATTATCACCGAAATTTATCGATTGAGGTAAGTTTTTTACTTTTTTACAGGTCAAATGTGAATAAAGAGTGTTTTGGTTTATAATTGGTATGATATAGACTTGTTCTATACATAATTTGATATAGTTGTAATAAATTTATATTATAGTTTGTCATATTGTAAGAGGTTTATATTATAATTTGACTTATTGTTTTACATTTATATTATATTTTTAAAATTGTAATCAATTCATATGTAGAAATAATCATCATGCCAAGGTAACGAGCAAAGAATTTAACACCAGAAGAGCATGAAAAAGACAAAGAGAAGAAAAGGGAAAGAATGAGACAACTTCATGAACAAAAAAAATTACATACCATAGAAGAAGATTTTTCTTTGGATGAGGAACATGAAACATCAATACAAAGTAAGAGAGAATTGGAAGTGGAAATAAAAAGACAACGAATGAGAAACTTACGTGCAACAAGACAATTGAATTATAAAAATGTGGGCACATCATCTATGAGTTCCCAAGTTGAAGAGACATCATCATCCAATGTTGGAGGCACACCATTGTCTACTTCCGAATGTGTGGGCGCACCCTTGTATCATGTTGAAGGCACACCATTGTCTACATCCCAAGGTGTAGGTACAACATCATCTCATATTGAAGGCACTCAAGATGGTACGTAATTCACACATAATTTTTTTGATGCTCCTAGAATTATTTATACAAAGCCAAAATATTTGATTGATATTGATACTAACATTTTGCAAGCAATGCCTAACAAGATTCCCAAGTGTACTTGTCAAAGAAATGCTAATCATATTTGGAGATCATTTTTTGAGAATTTAAACATGATAGGAAGATGTCAACTATTTGTTGAAATGAGGAGAAATCTGAAATTTAGGCC
Source organism: Chamaecyparis obtusa (assembly GCA_027943335.1). Classification (NCBI taxonomy): domain Eukaryota; kingdom Viridiplantae; phylum Streptophyta; class Pinopsida; order Cupressales; family Cupressaceae; genus Chamaecyparis; species Chamaecyparis obtusa. The sequence goes on along the minus strand of BSBK01003178.1, from coordinate 57,524 downwards.
CATCGTGAAGATTCTTGGCCTAAGAACAATGGATGAGTCAAGTGAAAAATCTATTGTAAAGAATCTAATGAATGCATATGAGAGTGTGGGTTCTACATCATGCATGAAAGATATTAATGTCACATGACATGTACTTACATCAACAATAGTAAGCACTCAAATGAATAAATCTTGACTCATTAGAAAGATAAGCAAAACATTGAAAATAAGTAGAAAGTCTCTAATGAGAGCCCTAGGAAGGCGTCAAAGAGTGGAAGATCCAAATAGAAATGAGTTATGGGCATTTTCTGGTAGACTACTGTGAAAAGATAAAGAAATTGTTGAAGCTTTGAAATCCTTGATTCAATAATTTTGGAAGAATAATACATGGGTATCTCCTAATCAAAGAGATGTTGTAAGAAGGAGGATTGGTAGTCGAATTCGTGTTCCACATCCAAAACATTTTTTGGATTCAACTCAAATGCAATTCTTTGCAAAATTTATGCATATGTATCCTCAAATTAAAATTAGTCAAAGATATTTTGAAATGTGTAAACCTTTTTATGTGAAGATAAATCACACACGCACAACTTGTTGTTGTAGGGTACATATTGAATTTTCTAACCATTTTGAAGTTTATAGGAATATATGTGTAGATTTTCACTCTAACAATGTTTTCCAGGATTGTAACATAAATATCCCACCTAGATCTTCAAGGGAATTAATATCTACCATTTTATGTGAAAGAGTGGATGGTCAACAATTTTACAAGCTCTCATGCTTGAATGGTACATGCATAGATTGCGGAGGTTTGCGACATTTGCCAATTTGTCAACATATGGAGAGTACGCATGCAATCGGTAATGAAATAGTGGAATTTGGAAAATATAAGACCGTGACATACAATCTAAAAGATGGAAAAGAGGCTAAAAGATGTGATTTAGTAATTGAAAAAATTCCAGTGTATCAGTTCATGGACATTTTTGTAAAAAAATTATTTATGAGTATGCAAGGCATACACATAGAGCATGATGGTTGGATATGCAATTCAAGTACATGCAAGGACACCTTCCCACTTGATACCATTGTTTTAGTTGTGGACTTTGTAGAGAAATACACACTACAACCACAAAATGAGGTGCAAGAAAAGTATTACAGCTCTCAACAGGTTGCTATATTTGTTCATATAGCATTCATGCATGCACCAAATAGTACAGAGGAGAACAGGAAGATATTGAGGGAGTATCATTTTTATATCAGCGATGATCACTCACATTCTACAGAGTTTGTACATGGTTGATTTCAACTATTTTATGGTCATTTGGCAAACAGGGGCATAAAATATCATCGACATATGATATGGTCAGATAATTGTGCATCACAATTCAAGAATTCTCGGATGTTTTATTGGTTGTGCTGGATGCATAAGATTACTGGAATTCAATATATGTGAAATTTCATAGAGGCTGGTCATGGAAAGGGAGAGCACGATGGTGTAGGTGCATGTATTAAAAGAGCCTTAGCATGTGAAGAATTAAAGTACAAAGAGAAAGCAACATTGTCAAATGTGGGATGTATTGTCCAGTGGTGTAATGCTACAATGGGTCCAGGTAATGAAGGTGAGTCTACGGTTCGTAGATTTTTTTGGTTGATGAATGAAACTAACATTACACCATATGAGGATTGTTGTACATTGACAGGATCGAGTGAGCTACACTCTTTTAGAAATTGTAATGCAATTTCATGGAGTATCTACACACGACATATGGCGTGCTTTTGTTCATTGTGTGTAGATGAAGATTGGGATGGGTGTGAGTCAAAGGAATGGGTTGACAAATGGTATACACGTATTTTGAGTCCACTTGCCTCCTATCATCCCCATGAATCACTACAACTGATAGAAATGGAATCATCTATTGACTTTGATCGCTTATCTGATCTAGTATAACCAAGTAAAATTTTCTACATAAATAATCTCAAATTTAGTACTTTATCATAAATATTCAGTAAACTAATGTCCTCATTATGTTTATATCATTATAGGCCATGTTTTTTCTATTATTGCACCTAAAGATAATGAAGAAGGGACATATTATTATTTGTGTCATTGTGTTGAGGCAAAAAATAAATTGGATCACTCAGTTATCGATGGTGAAGAATTAGAATACTGATGCAGGAGCATCTCGAGTCCTTGGCAATCCTGTGTCACCAAAAAGAATTTAGAGTTTTGTCTCTGTTTCTCATTTTTTGCTTTAACCGAGTTGGTCGGTATTGGTCAGTTTTATTTGGTTACCAAGTGTGGTCAGTTATCTCCTGGGCGATCGGTTAATTCACTAGCGCTCGGTGTTGCTTGTTTGTTGCTCAATTATCCTTGCTCACCGATGGGTTTAGTTTTGTTTCCTGTTGTGGCTGACTTGTGCATTTATATTGGATCATGGAATTAATGTTTGTATCCATCATTGGGAAGCATATGGTCCCAAATTTGATAGTTACTTTGGTTAATTATGGATTTGAAGGCCGACTCAGCTCGGTAGCTTCTTGTATAAATGTAGATGTTTGGTGGTAGTTTAGGAGTCAGTTTTGGATAGAAGATAGTAGAGATAAGATTAGAGATTAGTAGTAGATCCTTGCATGTTTGAGGACTTCTGTAATTCATTGTGATATCAGGCCCTAACCAGGAAGGCCTTACAGCCTGGCATGTATGATTCAAATTGATGATAATATAAGAAAGGATCTGGCATTCTCTCTCTCACTCTTATTGTTTGTGGCTTCCGCATGTGTGTTGCAGGCTTGGATCATTAGGGTGTGCCATCCTTTGGCCCCTCTTGCATCCCTACCTTGCGTCAAGTGGTATCAGAGCGAGGTGAGATCTTGATCTAGGTCTATGGATCTAGGTTTGCAGGTTCCTCTTGAAGCCCTAGTTGAATTGTTGTGGGGTAGCAGATTATGATCTGACCTGCAATTGCATAGGGTTGTCAAGATGGTTCATGGGAGGTGAGATGCAGATCTAGGATTGGCAGATATGCTAAGGCAGATTGCTTCTAGATTAGAAGCAATGGAGATAGCCCAATGAAGAGGCAGACATCTTGAAGATGTTAGTGATGATGAAATTGAATAAGAATGGGTGAATGTAGAACCTACTCCTGTTATGGATCAAGGTGAAGAAATATTTTTGAAGGCTTTGACAAGTCTGAAGTCAACACCACATTTCAATCCCCCTGAGTATAATGGAAAGCTGGATTCTAATGAATTGGTGGACTGGATCACTGAGATGGAAAAGTATTTTGCATATAAAAATATCCCTGGGGATAAGAAGGTGAAGATTGAAAGCACAAAGTTGAAGAGTCATGCATCCTTATGGTGGGAACATATGCAATTAGATCGAAAGAGGAAAGGAAAAGACAAAATCAAGGTATGGAGTAAAATGGTCAATAAGTTGAAAGGAAAGTTCTTACCCTGTGATTATCAGATTAACCTAGTTTGGCAAATGCAAAGTTTGAGATAGAAAGATAGCTTGGTAAAAGAGTATACTGAGGAATTCTATAGATTAGATATCAGATCTAGACATGATGAAGATGATGTGAAAAGAATCGACAGATACTTGAATGGTTTGAGGGTTTCCATCCAAGAGGAAATTAGTATGGTCAAGTTGGAGAACATTGAAGAGGCTTATCAATTTTCTTTGAAGGCCGAGGAGAAATTGAACAAAAGACATGAACAGAGATAGAGAGGTTGTGGTGGTAGATTCCCTAGAGGAAGAAGTAGATCTAATGGTGAAAATGGTAGATCTGAACTAGAAAAGACAAATCTAGACAAAGGCAAGACCAAGTGGAAAGGTGAAAGTTCTAGAGGTAGAGGCAGTAACTATCGAGGTGGTTATGGCAGAGGAAGTTTTTGAGGAACTTGTTATAACTGTGGAGAAGAAGGACATAGATCTTTTGAATGTACACAAGCTAGTAAGAAGGCTAGTAGCAGTAGAAATGCTTTGGTGCAAGAAGAGTCACCGAATGAACCTGAGAAAGAAAATAACTTGATGGTAAGGACAGCACTATGGAATGAAAGCAAGAAGGAAGATCTGATAAGGAAAATTTTGTTCAAGACCAGATGTAGAGTTTCTGACAAAGTCTGGAAGGTAATCATTGACAATGGTAGCTTGGAGAATCTAGCGTCTAAAGAGATGGTCACAAAATTGCAGTTGGAAAGGTTGGCACATCCGAAGCCCTATCAGATTTCATGGATCAAAGATGATCATACACTCCTGGTAAGTGAACAATGTTATGTGAATTTGAAGATTGGAAAGTACTATGATAAGGTGTTATGTGATATCATGCCTATGGATTGTTGTCATATTTTTTTGGGTAGACCTTGGCAATATGATAGACATGCTATATATGATGGGAGATTGCATAAGTATACTATTGTGGCTGATGGAAAGAAACAAATCTTGTTACCATTGATGGAAGAACCTGTTAATAATGTTTGCACATCTGTGAAATTTTTCTTGATGGAAGGAAGGAAGTTTGTTAACTCATTGAAGAGGAATGATGTATGTTTTATTGTGATTCCTAATAAGCTGAGTAAGAAAACAGAGGATAATGTCCCTGAGGAGATTGATAATTTACTCACCGAGTACAGTGATATCATTTCTGATAATGTACCTGATGGTTTTCCACCAAAAAGAAGCATTGATCATTGTATGGATCTAATCCCTGGAGCTAGTTTACCGAATAAGGAACCTCATCGGTTGACACCTACTGAGAATCAGGAATTGAACCGACAGATTCAAGAATTGTTGGAGAAAGTTTTGATTAGAGAAAGTTTGAGTCCCTATGTAGTACCTATTGTATTGGCACCAAAGAAGAATGGAGAATGGAGAATGTGTACCGATTCTAGAGCAATCAATAAGATAATAGTGAAGTATAGGTTTCCTATATCGAGAATGGATGACATAATGGACAGTTTGACTAGAGCAAAGTATTTCACAAAGATTGATTTGAAAAGTGGGTATCATCATATCAGAATCAGAGAAGGTGATGAATGGAAGACTATTTTCAAGACAAAGGAAGGTTTGTATGAGTGGTTGGTTATGCCTTTTGGTTTAACTAATGCACCGAGTACTTTTATGAGACTAATGAATGAAGTTTTGAAGAAATTCTTGGGTAAATTTATGATTGTATATCTTGATGATATTCTGATATTCAGTAAGACCAGAGAAGAACATTTGTTGCATGTTAGACAAGTTTAGTAGAGATTGAAAGAGGAGAAGTTGCTAATAAATCTGAAAAAGTGTTCATTCATGAAAGAAGAGATTATGTATTTGGGATTTTTTATTTCAGCTCATGGTTTGAGGATGGATCCTGAAAAGGTTGAAGCTATTCTGAATTGGCCTACACCTATGAATGCTAGTGAGGTAAGATCATTTCATGGTTTGGCAAGTTTTTACCGAAAGTTCATAAGGAATTTCAGTTCAATTTGTAATACTATGACTAAGACTATGAGAGGAGACAAAAGAGAATTCAAGTGGACACATGGAGCTGATAAAAGTTTTGAGACTCTAAAGTAGAAGGTTGTTGAATTACCTATTTTGGCATTACCTGATTTCAGTAAAGTATTTCAAGTAGAATGTGATGCAAGTGGAAGTGTAATTGGAGCTATGTTGAGTCAAGAAGGTAAACTTTTTGCTTTCTTTAGTGAAAAGTTGAATGATGCTAGAAGGAAATATTATGTGTATGATCAAGAATTCTATGCTATTGTTCAAGCACTGAAGAAATGGAAACATTATTTGATACCTAGTGAATTTGTGTTGTATACTGATCGTAAGGCTTTACAATATTTGGGTAGCTAGAATAAGTTGAATCATAGAAATATGAAATGGGTTGAGTATTTGAAGAGTTATACATTTGTGATAAAGCATAAGAGTGGAGTCACTAACCGAGTTGTTGATGCATTGAGTAGAAGAAGATCTTTGATGACCGAGATGAAAATTGAAGCTCTTGGTTTTGATGAGATGAGAGGTTTGTATGAAAATGATCCTGATTTTTCTGAGCCATGGAGAAAGTGTAGAGCACCTATTCAAGATCAACAAGATACTAAATGGGATGAATATTTTATTCATGAAGCTATGTTGTTTACAGGTATTCAGTTGTGTATACCGAGAGGAGTAATGAGATCTAATTTGATAAAAGAGAAACATAGTAGTGGTTTGGCTGGACATTTTGGCATTGATAAAACATGGAATTTGCTAAAGGAGAAGTACTATTGGCCGCAGTTGTATAGAGATGTTCAGAAATTTGTGAAAAGTTGTGGTAATTGTCAAGTTGCAAAAGGAGTAAGTCAAAATACTGGATTGTATACACTAATTGTTGTTCCTAAGAAACCTTGGATTGACATCAGTATGGATATTGTTCTTGGCTTACCGAAGACAGTAAGAGGTAATGATTCTATATTTGTTGTTGTGGATAGATTTTTGAAGATGACACATTTTATACCTTGTAGAAAGACATCAGATGTAGTACATGTAGCAGATCTTTTCTTTAAGGAAATTGTCAGATTGCATGGATTACCGAGGAGTATTATCTCTGACCGAGATAGTAAATTTGTTAGTTATTTTTGGAAAACACTTTGGAATAAATTCAGCACTGAGTTGAAATATAGTTCTACATTTCACCCATAAACTGATGGACAGACTGAAGTTGTGAACAGAAGTTTGGGAAATCTGTTGAGATGTTTAGTTGGAGACACACCAAGTAATTGGGATTCTGTGTTGGCACAAGCAGAGTTTGCGTATAACAATTCAATGAATAGAAATATTGGAAAGACACCATTTGAGATTGTGAATGGCATACAATCGAGAGGAATATCTGGTTTGAGAGACATTGCTGATGAAAATAAGAGAAGTTCTGAAGGCGTAAAGTTTGCTGAATATATGAAGACATTGCATGAAGATGTGAAGCTTAAGCTAGAAGACAGTAATCATAAATACAAGGACAGAGCTGATAGATCAAGAAGACATAAATCTTTTGATGTTGGTGATGAAGTGATGGTTCATTTGAAGAAAGGTCGGTTTCCTGTTGGCACATATGGAAAGATGAAGATGAAGAAGTTTGGACCTTGCAAGATACTGAGGAAATTTGATAGTGGAAATGCATATGAGATTGAGTTACCTAATGACATGGACATATCACTGATTTTCAATATTGCTGCTTTATATGAGTATCATGAACCTGATGAAGAAATGACAGTATCGACAAAATATCCTAAGAAGCAGAATGATGAAGTTGAATAGATTTTGAAGGAAAGAGTTGGCAAAACTACAAGAGGAAAACAATATATGAAATATCTGGTTAAGTGGAAGAATAGACCAATGGAAGATAGTTCATGGATTTCATAGTCTGAGTTGGATACACCTCAAACCAAACCTACCAAATGATTTGGAGAATCATTTCAAAATAACCCCAGGTGTCTGATGTAGGAGCATCTCGGGTCCTTGGAAATCCTGTGTCACCAAAAAGAATTTGGAGTTTTGTCTGTGTTGCTTGGTTTATGCTTTAACCAAGTTGGTCGGTAGTTGGTCAGTTTCCTTTGGTTACCAAGTGTGGTTGGTTATCTCTTGAGTGGTTGGTTAATTCACTGGCGCTCAGTGTTGCTTGTCTACTGCTCGGTTATCCTTGCTCACCGACGGGTTTAGTTTTGTTTCTTGTTGTGGCCAACTTGTGCATTTATATTAGATCATGGAATTAATGTTTGTATCCATCATTGGGAAGCGTGTGGTTCCAGATTTGACAGTTACTTTTGTTAATTATGGATCTGAAGGCCGACTCAGCTCGGTATCTTCTTGTATAAATGTAGATGTTTGGTGGTAGTTTAGGAGTCAGTTTTGGATAGAAGATAGTAGAGATAAGATTAGAGATTGGTATCAGATCCTCGCATGTTTGAGGACTTCTGTAATTCATTGTGATATTAGGCCCTAACCGAGAAGGTCTTATAGCTCGACATGTATGATTCAAATTGATGATAATATAAGAAAGGATCTGGCATTCTCTCTCTCATTCTTGTTGTTTGTGGCTTTTGCATGTGTGTTGTAGGCTTGGATCATTAGGGTGAGCCATCCTTTGGCCCCTCTTGCATCCCTGCCTTGCATCAAATACCCTATAGGAGCAGTGGTTGTAACTGGTACATGGCTTAGATGGTATGTTATGAAGAACCCTAGGTTGTGGTTGTTCGAGGATTGGGAGAACACATAAAGATTCTTCATTATTCAAACCTCGTCATTGCATCAAATCTCTACTTGATCAGATATGGGGGAAGACCGCATAATAAAACTCTTTGGAAGGTTCATGAGTCAGACCACGAGGCAATACTTGAGACAATCAAAGGTAGGGTAGATCCAATTGGTTCATTGGACTAAATGGAGATACAAAATATTCTAACATGTCAAATTTATATAGCACTGTAAATTGGGTGGACTATAAATTGCTCATGCATTACCCCGTATGTATAACGGGAATTTTTTAAGATTTAATGACAACCTTTCTCTTCTATTTTTTGGGGCAATACCAAAGGTTTTCTCTGCTTAGCTCTTTCCTCCAGTGCTCCTATTGAGCTGAGTTGTAAAAATATTTCTCATTATTAATAAAAAAAAACTTTCTGTTGTTATGCCAATGACTTGCAGGCACATAATACTTGGAAGGCCATGGAAGAGCCTTAAGGAACCAACTCAATTCAAGGATGCACTATCTCATTTCCTTTCCAATTTCTCCCTCTTTGAAATGGAAGGTTTACATTTTGGTTTATCCAGATAGTGTACCCTCCTAGGCCACCTAGTGTACTTAGTGGCTCCACCACATCAAAACTCAAACTAGACTTCACACCCTGATCCTAACACCTTAGATCATCTCAACATGGTACATTTTCCATGTTACAACTTTCCATTCACTCCTATCCATTCTTCCTTCAGCATTCTTCTACTATAGCCTTTATAGGCCTGTCTAGTAGCCCTTCAAACCTTGAAATCAGAAATTCATTCACAATATCCCCAAACAACCTAGCAATGTTTTTACACTTTCAAATAACCTTTTTAGAGTTACTAAGTTGATATCATTCTCAGGCTTTCATGACCTGAATGGTGAACACTTTCTTCACCCCCTAACCCTTCAACAAGCCCATTTTAACATAAATCCAAGCCAAAACCAACTTCTAAACAAGTCTTCCATAAACACCACATACAAAAAACCTAAAATCTTCCAACAAAACCTAACCCAGAGCAGTAGAAAACTTGGTAATAGCCTTACTTCCTTCAGAAGCAGCATGCCTAGCCAACTCTCCAGGCAGAACAAACTTGACAGTAGTCTCAATTTCTCTAGAGGAAAGTGTCACAATCTTGTTATATTTCAGTAGAGAAGTAGCCTTAGGAGTAATATTATCAAAAATATCAATCATGAAGCTCTCCATGATATCCATGGTAGCACTGGATATTCCCTTGGAGGGATGCACTTGTTTCAACACCTTGTATATAAACCTCTTGTAACTTCCTACACTTCTCTTCCTCTTCTTCTTCTTATTCTTAGATTTCATGGCTTTGACTGCTAAATCCTTTGTGGGCTTGAACATCACTTTCTTTTCTTTTCTCAGCTTTGGAGAAGCCTTTACTTCATTCTCTCCTTTCATACCATCTGATTTAACAGTTGTGGAAGCCCTAGAAGCTTTTGGAGCCATGGATTTTATGCTTGTATGAACAACTAACTGGAATTTTTTGCATGTTAAGTTTCTTAGAATTCTCAAATGCACAATTATGGGATTGGATTGTATACAAGGCTTGATTTAAAGCATTTTTGTGGGTAATTAAGAGCATACATATAAGGATTTTTCACGGGCTCCCAATATCTTTTGAAGAGATTGTGGGCTTGTGTGGAATTGAATGTTGTGTACCTTTTATGGATTTTGGTCCTATATTGTTGCGTTGGGAGGTCAAAGGCATTCTCAAGGATGAAAATCATATAAACTATAATATATTGGCACCTATCATGATTTAATGTAATGTTTTCATGTTTGTAATGTCCTCAATGGACTACAAAATCTTTTTTGTAAATGGACCAATATTGTCCAAGCTTAAATTATGTTTTAAGAGTCTAGGATGGGTCATGGGATAAATACAAGGCATTCGAAATCATTTAGAAAGGGTTAATTATACAATAAAGCCATTTTTATGGTTTAGAAATTCAAATATTTAAAAGTAACAACTAGTTAGGACTTTAGGAGGGAAATAAGATTTTATTGTTAAAATCACTTAACTAATCCCTCAAACTGCTTGTGTATGGTTGGGGAAGTTAAGATTTGATTTTTTATATTGTAGATAATTGCATTGTACAGGCATGATACCTAGAAGTGTACAACAAGAACAACATTTTCAATAAAATCACAAGTTTAATCTGCAATCCTTGTGTTCTATGCATTATCATTAGGATCTATTACTTTAGTTTTGTTTTCAAAGTGCAAGATGGAATAGAAATCAATCTGAAACATTCATTAACCAATTGAATGTATCTAGATTCACATTAAACTCCTTGGTCTTTGCATTTTGGCTGTAGCAAGCTTGACTGTGTCAGCAAATGCATTATTTCTTTTGAGGATCTTTATCTTTTCTATGTACATCTAATTAGAATAAAGATTTGGAAGATCAAGTAATACATTTGGCAGGTGCACTATATGTTTGAAAGGTTTTGAAGGGTTTTTAGACATGACTATTTCTTCAACCACAACGAATTAGACTATTTTTGCTAAGTGTTTCCTTTGTTTTGAAGAGTATTTTGTAATATATACCCTTTCCATGGACCCAAAGGCCTAGGACCCATGGAAGGATGATTAATAAAATTTTAATATAGTTTTCTAATGATCATACTTGCAGATGATTAAAAAATTAGAGTGATCACTAGTTGGAACAATGTGTTCCTTAAGGGAAATAATGGCTAGGGAGCAGTAGTAGAAGATTGGGCTTCATAGCATGGTGGTTTTATGATTTGGTTGATCATATATTGGAATATTGATGGTGAATCAATCACCAAGAAGGTCAGGAAGTGCTTGGAGGAGGGAGATTGAAGAAACCCTCAAATCAAGGGTTTAAGAGGGCTAATTTGGGGCTTTTGATGTTCTGAGGTGCTGGGTTGAATTACTCTTGGATTTAGAGGTTTTATAAAATATTGAGATACTTCTGGAATTTTTGGGTCTTGGGGATATAAGTAGCTAGCTGATGCTTTGTAAAATCACCCAATTTTAGTGCATTTTGGGGTCACATAGTGAGGTTAGTCATACATGGTCCAAAAGATTCTATATTAATCTTGTAGTATGTTGTGGTAGGTGGAAAAGGGTATCCAAATATATCATTTTTTTTTCATCCTTTGGGAAAGTACAGAGTTATGGTCCATTTTATTGCTGGACAGGGCTACTAGATAGGGCAATTAGGCATTTAGGACTATTTAGTGACTTTTTGCTATTGTGAGTGGGAGATAAGTATAGAAACCTCAAAACCACCTTAATCCATCCTTATATACATCAAACACTTCAAATCTATCATTAGTTTTCATTGTGAAGAGTCTTAGTTGGGTGGAGTCTTATAAAGCCATTGTGCACCTTTGGGAAAAGTGTGGGTTTCTAAGTCAAATTGGAAAACTTAGTTGGTAAATAAGGTCCACTACCCTTTCCTCTACATCAAATAGAGATAATTTTCACTTCATTTTCAGTGTCTTTTCTTGATTTTCTTTTCAACTCAACAGATAATTTTTTGTCCCTCAAGTGATTAGAACTCATTGAAATATCTTTTTCATAGTCATTTTTCCCATATATCCAAACTCTAAAATACATCCCATGGATGTATTTAAACACTAAAACATCCCCAACATCTATCGCATGTTGATATACAAAAATTTCCCAACCCGTGCCAAAAACTCAATTCTAGTGCTTGTACTACATGACTAGTGCCAAAAATGGGCTCTCCCAATCACTGATTGTGACCCCAAATCCAATCACTATCAAGAACACCAGTAATTTCCTCTGGAAAGATAAATAAAAACCAAGGCAAATTCCTTACATCATAGACTAATCCAAATCACATTTTATGCAAATATTTTAATTCACTAGTCTTAGACTGCACTTTCAGCCGAAGTGTCCCTCAAGGTCCAACAATGAGACGAAGTCATAGCATGGAGGCATCTGTTCCAACAGCTCCAAATGGTTGGGTAAACGCTAGTGGCAACCTTTTTCTCCACACACATTCATTCAATCCCAACGGATGACTTCAAGCCGAAGTGTCCCTCAAGGTCCCTTAAGCATGAAATCAGTGATCTTTGCAGGGTCATATCTCGAAAGTCATGCAAGGTAGAATCGATCCATCAGGTGCTACGAGACCGCGTTGTTGGGGCCTACAATAGGTTGTCTCAGTTTTCAGAGATTCAATTTCATTTAAATTTTGCAACACATTCTCGATCGATGTTAGAACTCAAAGTGTTCCTCAATTCAAACGGCCAACATTGTGTATCTTTCCAATCGTCAGTCGTAGCATGGAACCATCTGTTCCAATAGCTCTGAATGGCTAGGTAAACGCTAGTGGAAACCTCATTCGCCACACACACTCATTCGATCTCGGCTGACGACTCCAGGCCGAAGTGTCCCTCAAGGTCCCTTCAGCATGAAATTGGTGATCTTTGAGAGATCATATCTCGGAGCTCATGTAAGGTAGTATCAATCCGTTAGGTGCTACAGGACCATGTTGCCGAGGCCTACAATAGCCTATCTCAGTTTTCAGAGATTTAATTTTATTTAAATTTGGCAACACATTCTCGATCGATGTCAGAACTCAAAGTGTTCCTCAGTTCAAATGGCCAACGTTGCATATCTTTCCAACTGTTAGTCGTAGCATCAAACAGTTTATTCCAATAGCTCCGAATGGCCGGGTAAACTCTAGGGGAAACCTCATTCACCACACACAGTCATTTGATCCCCGCCGACGACTCTGGGCCGAAGTGTCCCTCAAGGTCCCTTCAGCATGAAATCGGCGATCTTTGTGGGGTCATATCTTGGAGCTCGTGCAAGGTAACAAGGATCCATCAAGTGCTACGGGGCTATGTTGTTGAGGCCTACAATAACCTGTCTCAATTTTCAGAGATTCAAGTTTGTTTAAATTTTGCAACACATTCTCGATCGATGTTAGAACTCACAGTGTTCCTCAGTTCAAATGGCCAATGTTGTGTATCTTTCCAACCGTCAGTCATAGCATGGAACCGTCTCTTCCAATAGCTCTGAATGGTTGGGTAAACGCTAGTGGAAACTTCATTCGCCACACACAGTCGTTCAATCCCTGTCGATGAATCCGGGCCGAAGTGTCCCTCAAGGTCCCTTAAGCATGAAATTAGCGATCTTTGCGGGATCATATCTCGGAGCTCGTGTGAGGTAGCATTGATCCATTAGGTGCTACATGACTATGTTGCTAGGGACTACAAAAGCCTGTCTCGATTTTCAGAGATTCAATTTTGTTTAAATTTGGCAACACATTCTTGGTCGATGTCAGAACTCAAAATGTTCCTTAGTTCAAACGGCCAATGTTGCATATCTTTCCAACCGTTGGTTGTAGTATCAAACTGTCTATTCCAACAACTCCAAATGGCTAGGTAAACGCTAGTGGCAACCTCGTTCGTCACACATAGTCATTCGTTCCCTGCTAACGACTCTGGGCCGAAGTGTCCCTCAAGGTCCAACAATGAGACGAAGTCATAGCATGGAACCATCTGTTCCAACAGCTCCAAATGGCTGGGTAAACACTAGTGGAAACCTCATTCACCACACACAGTCATTCAATCACAACCAATGACTCTGAGCCGAAGTGTCCCTCAAGGTCCCTTAAGCATGAAATCAACGATCTTTGTGGGGTCATATCTCGAAGCTCATGCGAGGTAGAATCGATTTGTCAGGTGCTATGGGACCGTGTTGTTGGGGCCTACAATATGTTGTCTTAGTTTTCAGAGATTCAATTTCATTTAAATTTGGCAACACATTCTCGATTGATGTCAGAACTCAAAGTGTTCCTTAGTTCAAATGGCCAAAGTTGCATATCTTTCCAACCATCGTTCGTAGCATGGAACCGTTTGTTTCAACAGCTCTGAATGGTTGGGTAAACGCTAGTGGAAATCTCATTCGCCACACACACTCATTTGATCTTGGCTGACGACTCCAGGCCGAAGTGTCCCTCAAGGTCCCTTCAGCATGAAATTGACAATCTTTGTGAGATCATATCTCGAAGGTCATGGAAGGTAGCATCAATCCGTTAGTTGCTACAGGACCATGTCTTCGATGTCTACAATAGTCTGTCTCAGTTTTCAAAGATTCAATTTCATTTAAATTTGGCAACACATTCTCAGACGATATCAGAACTCAAAGTGCTCCTTAGTTCAAACAGCCAACGTTGTGTTTCTTTCCAACCGTCGGTCGTAGCATCGAATAGTCTGTTCCAATAGCTCCGAATGACTGGCTAAACACCAGGGGAAACCTCATTCGCCACACACAATCATTTGATCCCTGTCGACGACTCTGAGCTGAAGTGTCCCTCAAGGTCCCTTCAGCATAAAATTGATGATCTTTGCGGGGTCATATCTCAGAGCTCATGCGAGGTAGCATAGATCCATCAGGTGCTACGGGACCGTGTTGCCGAGGCCTACAATAACCTATCTCGATTTGTAGAGATTCAAGTTCATTTAAATTTTGCAACACATTCTCGTTCGATGTCAAAACTCACAGTGTTCCTCAATTCAAACGGCCAACATTATGTATATTTCTAACCGCCGGTCGTAGCATGGAACCGTCTCTTCCAACAAATCTGAATGGCCGAGTAAATGCTAGTGGCAACCTCATTCGCCACACATAATCGTTCGATCCCCGCCGAAGACTCCGGGCCGAAGTGTCTCTCAAGGTCCCTTAAGCATGAAATTAGTGATCTTTGCAGGATCGTATCTCAGAGCTCGTGTGAGGTAGCATCGATCTATTAGGTGCTATGGGACCGTGTTGCAGGGGCCTACAAAAGCTTATCTCGATTTTTAGAGATTCAATTTTGTTTAAATTTGGTAACACATTCTCGGTCGATGTCAGAACTCAAAGTGTTCCTTAATTCAAATGGCCAACGTTGCGTATCTTTCCAATCGTTGGTCGTAGCATCAAATCGTCTGTTCCAACAGCTTTGAATGGCCAGGTAAATGCTAGTGGAAACCTCGTTCACCACACACTGTCATTCAATCCTTGCCGATGACTATGGGCCGAAGTGTCCCTCAAGGTCCCTTCAGCATGAAATCAACAATCTTTGTAGGGTCATATCTCAGAGCTCGTGCAAGGTAGCATCGATCTGTCAGGTGCCACGGGACCATGTTGTCGGGGCCTACAAAAGCATGTCTCAGTTTTCAGAGATTCAAGTTTGTTTAAATTTGGCAACACATCCTCGGTCGATGTCAGAACTTAGAGTGTTCCTCAGTTCAAATAGCTAACGTTGCGTATCTTTCCAACTGTCGTTCGTAGCATCGAACCGTCTATGCCAAAAGCTCTGAATGGTTGGGTAAATGCTATTGGCAACCTCGTTTACCACACATAGTCATTCAATCCCTGCCAACGACTCTAGGCCAAAGTGTCCCTCAAGGTCTCTTCAGCATGAAATCAGCGATCATTGGGGTCATATCTTGGAGCTCGTGTGAGGTAGCATGGATCCGTCAGGTTCTATGGGACCGTGTTGTCAAGGCCTACAATAACTTGTTTCAATTTTTAGAGATTCAAGTTTGTTTAAATTTGGCAACACATTCTCGGTCGATGTCAGAACTCACAATGTTCCTCAGTTCAAACGGCCAACGTTGCGTATCTTTCCAACCGTCGGTCATAACATCGAACCATCTATTCCAACATCTCCCAATGGCAGAATAAATGCTAGCGGAAACCTCATTCACCACACACACTCATTCAAACGTCACTGACGACTTCGAGCCGATGTGTCCCTTAAGGTCCCTTCACAATGAAATTAGTGATCTTTGCGGGATCATATCTTGGACCTCATGTGTGGTAGAATCAATTCATCAAGTGCTACGGGACCATGTTGTCAGGGCCTACAAAAGCATATCTCAGTTTTTAGAGATTCAAGTTCGTTTAAATTTGGCAACACATTTTCGATCAATGTCAAAACTCAAAGTGTTCCTCTATTCAAATGGCCAACATTGCGTATCTTTCCAACCGTCAATCATAGCATTGAACCGTCTATTCCAACAGCTCTGAATGGCTGGATAAATGCTAGTGTTAACCTTATTTTCCACACAGTCATTTGATCGCCGCCGACAACTCCAGGTCGAAGTGTCCCTCAAGGTCCCTTAAGCATGAAATCAACAATCTTTGTGGGGTCATATCTCAGAGCTCATGAGAGGTAACATCGATCCATCAGGTGCTATAGGACCATGTTACCGAGGCCTACAAAAGCCTATGTCAGTTTTCAGAGATTCAAGTTCATTTAAATTTGGCAACACATTCTCAATCGATGTAAAACTCACAGTATTCTTCAGTTCAAATAGCCAACATTACGTATCTTTCCAACCGTTGGTCGTAGCATCGAACCGTCTATTCCAACAGCTCCGAATGGCTGGGTAAACGCTAGTGGCAACCTCATTCGCTACACACATTCGTTTGATCATCGTCGATGACTCTGGGCCAAAGTGTCCCTCAATGTCCCTTAAGCATAAAATTGGTGATCTTTGCGGGGTCATATCTTGGAGCTCATGCGAGGTAGCATCAATCCGTGAGTTGGTACAAGACCATGTTGTCAGGGCCTACAAAATCCTTCTCGATTTTTAGAGATTCAAGTTCGTTTAAATTTGGCAACACATTCTCAGTCGATGTCAGAACTCAAAGTGTTCCTCAGTTCAAACGGCCAATGTTGCGTATCTTTCCAACTGTCAGTCGTAGCATTGAACCGTCTATTCCAACAGCTCCAAATGGTCAGATAAACACTAGTGGCAACATCGTTTGTCACACATAGTCATTTGATCGCTGCTGACGACTCCAGCCGAAGTGTCCCTCAAGGTCCCTTAAGCATGAAATCGATGATCTTTGCGGGGTCATTTCTTGGAGCTCGTGCGAGGTAGAATCGATCTGTTAGTTGGTACGAAACCATGTTGTCAGGGCCTACAAAATCCTATCTCGATTTTCAAAGATTCAAGTTTGTTTAAATTTGGCAACACATTCTCGGTCGATGTCAGAACTCAGAGTGTTCCTCAGTTCAAACGGCCAACGTTGCGTATCTTTCCAACCATCAGTCGTAGCATCAAACCATCTATTCCAATAGCTCTGAATAGTCGGGTAAACACTAGTGGCAACCTCCTTTGCCACACACAGTCATTCGAATGCCGCCAACAACTCCGGGCCGAAGTGTCCCTCAAGGTCCCTTAAGCATGAAATCAACAATCTTTGCGGGGTAATATCTCGGAGCTCGTGCGAGGTAGAATCAATCTATCAGTTACTACAGGACCGTGTTTTCGAAGCCTAAAATGTAAAAACATTGCTACATTGTTTGGGGAGTTTGAGAGTAAATTGTTGATTTTAGTGTTTGAAGGACTACTAGGCAGGCCTAGAAGGGCTATAGAAGAGGAAGGGTGAAAGATGAGTTGATTGGATTGAATGGGAAGTTGTAACATAGAAAATATAGCATGTTGAGATGATCTAAGGTGTTAGGATCAGCGTGTGAAGTCTGGTTTGAGTTTTGGTGTGGTGGAGGCACTAGGTGCACTAGGTGGCCTAAGATAGAGTTGATGCTAGAAGGCATTGGAACACGGAAACAAGGAAGTGAATTTGAGTAGTATGGTTGTGGGAGTGACTTACAAAGTCAAAGAACTCAACTAGATCCTTGAGTGAGGTTAATTCCTTGAGTGGATTCCAAGTTATTTGTAGAATCCTTGAGTTGAGTTAGTCTCCTTAGGGTGATAGTGAATGTTGTCAAGTTAGTCTCCTTAGGGTGATAGTAGCAATATACATCGATAAACATATAAGCATAACTATAAGGCATGGGAAATTTACAAAGCATAAGACATCCACATAAACATAAATTAGTATACATCAATACACCAAACACATGAATTGCATACCTAAAACATAAAAAAAAAATATTCGTAGGGCATGAAGCCAAATATATATGTCCAATAATGTCATACATTGAATATATTCAATACAGTTAAACTAGCTTCCTCAAAGCCAAATGGATGTACAACTTATCACTTATACAATATACAAAAAATATGTCCACTAATGCCATATAGGCATACAATCCATATCCCTAATCGAGTCATTTCCCACTAGGGGAAGAAAACAAATCCTGAGCTATCTTCGATCGTTGCGTCGATGGAGATGCAGTGGATGTTGTAGTCTTCCGAGTGCGCTCACTCGTCCTCCTGTCTAGACTCTTCTATAGCTCGAGATGATAAAAAAATATTTAAGCATCAATAGGTGACATTCCACGGGAGGCACACTAGGAGCAATCTGCAACTTGACCCACCACAACCGTGTAGCCCTAGCAAAGATAGAGCCACATGCGAAGGAAGTGAAAATGAAACTAAGCACCAAGGGAAGGGTCACAAAAAAACCCAACTAGAAGCCTCTAATAGGGCCCAACAACATTAGTAAAGACCATGCCACAACTAGGTTCCACCACACCTCTGAACACCATAAAACCACAACCTCTACTAGGACATGCAACCTATAGAGAAGGCCCTATGAAACCCCATCACAAGTACCCCTATACCCCTAATAGATAGGGACACTAGATCCTACACATCCCCACCATGCAATATAAAGTAGAGGCACCCAAAACCAAAGAAGGCAAACATAATGGTGGACAAAATATGTTGTAGCTTGCCAATGTTAGTAGCATCCACCAAAGCCCATATGACAACCCGGAGGGAAAAAAGCCCCTTACACACAACCACACACTCCACACCCAAGCACCCAATAGGGACATGAGCAACTCTAGCAAAAGAAATTAGAATGCCCACAACCAAACACTAAACACCAAGAGACAAAGTACTAGAGAATGAGTCCAAGGTAGCCTCCAAAGGTTGGGACATAGGAAAATGCCTAAGTTGGAAGCACTTAGCTATAGCAAAAAATGCATTGAACCAAGCCCAAGAAACTTTGTCCACACCTCCTATGATGCCCCGCCACTCAATTTGCTCGAACTACCTATGAAAGACATAGAGGAAACATCATTTGGCCAACCAAATTGGACAACAAACAACAAAACTCATGGTGAAAAAGACACCGTGTCTCTCCTCTCATCACAAAAGACAAGAACAACAAAAGTCGTGGCATTCATCTCATCATCTCCATTATTTGCTTCGCCCTCTACAACCTCAATGTTGTTCGAAAACCTCCCAATACTTTCCTTCCCTCTCATCACATTGTTTTTGATTAATTTTCACTCTATCTTTCACTCATTTGTATTTACATTCAATTTTATAATCTCCCCCACCCCCCGCCACTCTCTATTGTTTATGTAACAAAATAATTACATTTATTTACTTAAATGAAAAATTGTGAAAACAAGTATATAAATATCTTATATATTAATCTAGAAATCACTTAACATCTCTCATTTTAGAGAAATATATTTAAAATTCCTACACTAATATATTAAAAATAAGTTTAATTTAGAAAAATAAAGATACGAGACTAAGTCGTAGGGATACCTCCTACATAAACAACAAAAAAGAAATAAATATATATTTTTTTTAAAAGAATAATAAAATATACTAACACTAAACCCCAATAAAACATCAACCCTATTTCTTAATGGCCCGAGCTAAGCTTAAAAAAAATCAGCAAAAACAAAACAAAACAAAAAAGTCAAATTTTTTTTATGTTTTTTTATATCAAAACAAAAAAAGTCAAATTTTTTATTTTTTATTTTTATTAAAAAAACTCAGTAATTTGTTTATTTTTTTTAAGTTTCCGACCACACAGGAAGAACAGATGCTGAAAATTATTCAACAATTTACAATATAACAACTCTTTGATCAAAATGTAAATTCATATATTATTGCCTGCCTGTACAAATACTTTCATAGGATAGACCTTTCCATTAGTGTCCCGCAGACGGAGGCAACGGCCAAAAAGCTTCGAGAAACACTACAATAATGGAAAGGTTATCAAACCAAGGAAAACATTATTATATTCATTCCCTTGGGAAACGCACAAAAGCCATATCCTCCTGTGAAGAATCCGCCCAGAATCAGAGTGCCGAATGGAGGTATTTGGGCTTATCCACAAGGCCCACTTCACACTTGTCAGCAAACTGAGATTGTTTGAATCCATACCCATCATGCTCTGCTGCTTCCTGCTGCCTCTGCCTCTGCCTCCCCAATCCGATCTCACTGCTGACCTGCCAAACTCTCTGATTCAGCCACTCTATTATGTCGCTGAACACTCGATTAATGTTCTGCTCTGGTTCGCCGGAGGTCAGGGCATGCCACATCCCTGAATACAACTTTATTGTCTTGTCCACACTGCGCGCTGAGTTGTACAGCGCGTAACTTACGCTCGGATCTGTCACAGTGTCGTCCTCCCCGTGCAGAACAAGGAATGGCAGGGTTACCTGTTCATCATTGACCGCCCACTCAGGGCCTGTTAAATCTTGTTGGTTATAACTTATGCAGGGTTAAAAAGAAAG
Organism: Chamaecyparis obtusa; assembly: GCA_027943335.1. NCBI lineage: Eukaryota > Viridiplantae > Streptophyta > Pinopsida > Cupressales > Cupressaceae > Chamaecyparis > Chamaecyparis obtusa. Next base: position 36,823 of record BSBK01003178.1, on the reverse strand, counting down.
GATTTTTCTGGGTTTTTTAAAATCACCTCAGTCAGCCTTTTCTCTAGGTTCATGCTGGTTCTCAGCATTTCCAAGGCGGTTTTCAGCCTGGGTTTGTCTTGATATATGAGTTGATTGGACCGAATCTGCAAGACAATGATCTTATGTTTATATGAATCTGCAAAAACAATGATCTCATGTATATATTTATATAAAAATCATCAAATTGAAATGAAGAGTTTTGTGACTTTTCCTGGAGAATTCTTTATCTACAAAGTAGTTTTAGGGATTTTAGAGAGCATTTGTTTTAGATTGGATTTTTTTAAGTTGAAAGTCGTTGAATGAGGGGTATTTATTTTTTTAAATTTATCTGTGTTCATTTCTTGTAATGTTAGAATCTTACCATCAACAGTGAAATTCTTTAGTATTAAAAATCATTCAACTTCACCATCAGCAATCTATTGACATAGATTATATTTTGCCTTCCTCTCATTTTGATGGTACAGTCACAATTTTAATGCAGCAATGTTGTTTTGTTTTGGGCTGGTGTGTCCTTTGAACACATGGGGGGTGCCTTTTCTCCCTCTATCTATTTTATAAATGATCTTCATAAAAGAAAAAACAGAGTACATTACCTCTTCTCTTTTGATTGGATCCTTGAAGGCTGAGTTTATGACATCTTTGGTGGGAACGATTTTCCATGTGGGGATAAACAATTCCAAGCAGGTGAGAAAGTTAACCACCAGAGGATGAGGCTTTATCTTATCAGATATCTGCAAATTGTTTGCATCAGTAGAGAATTCAAACTGTCCAAGTTTAACTAAAATGGTCTGGCGTAATTCATACCTTGCACATGGGAGCAACAAGAACAGCTCCATTCCAAAACGTGGGTTCCTTCTTGTGTAGAAGCAGCACAACTGCACCTCCCATTGATTCCCCATACAGAAATCTGGGTTTGATCTTATATTTCTCATCCTCTGCAATGAAATTGAATATATTTGTTCATTTAATTTCTGAACTGTGTAGTGTTAGATTGAACATTTCTGACCCCAAGAAAGGAGAAATGGTTCAAAGGCAATTGCATCCTAATGAGCAATACATCATTCAAATGAACAAACAGGAAAGTAGAGATGATTCAAATACAATTGCACCCAAATGAGCAAACAAGAGAAGGTAAATGCTTCAAATACAATTGCAGAATGAACTGAAACTGATTACCACAGACACTCTTGAAGAAATTGTTGCAGTCATCAACAATATTGCTGAATTTTTTGATGTAGCATCTTTGTCCTTTTGATTTCCCATGGCCTTGATAATCTATTCCAAAAACACCATACCCAGCTCGGGCTAGCCTGATTCCGCATTCTGCCAAACAAAAGTATACCATACAATCAATACAGAGATTTATTTTCCAGTTGGGGAAAAAAAGCAGCACAGTGCATTTGCTTCCCACCTCTCATGAATACGCTACATTCCATTCCATACCCTGCAGGATTGTTGTAAAGGAATCATGTTAGCACAACTACAAACCCATTAACAAAAACTCCCCAATTGCAGAAACAACACATTCTTCTTGTTCTTACCATGGCATAAGAAAACCAGAGCTTGGGGAGATTTCAGAGGCAACCATCTACAAGTAAATAGCTGCACTCCTCTAGAATTTTGAATGTAATTCTACAGAAAAATGATCACAAAATGTTCAGTCCAGATCTACTCCCAACATATGAATTTTCTAGCAGAGATAAAATAGAAAACAATTGCAATACCTCATGATACCTAATCTCCATTGCTTCTCCACACCCAAATCTGAAATGATCAAAATCCCCAACATCAATAAAGCAGGTCAGGTCTTAACCATCTGTTCCCCTTATCCCCACTGACTCCACTACAACTCATTAAATAACACAAATGCCCAAAATTATATTCTTTCATTAGAACCTGTTAAAACCCCTGCAACAGTAGACAATCTTGCAATTAATACAGCTCAAAGAAGATCTTCCAAAACTGAGAGAAATATTAGGTAAGTACAAATAATTATAAAAATAAAGCTGATCTTAATATAGGATAATGGAAAAGTGGCTCTTGGAATCCTTGAAGGAAATTCTCTATTTTAGGAGAACGTTGTGGTCTGATAGAGATAGCTGTCTAAAAGTTTGTAAGATGGCTATTAAAGTCAAATCTTCAAGGAAAGCATAAAGAATGGTTGATTTGGTGAAGTATGGATGTCCAATAATAGGAGGGGGAGAGTAAGGTTGGGCCCACTGACACTCTACTCAAGAAAAAGAATGACACAATCACATTGCTCACGCTTCCATTTCTTGACTTGACTTCCCTAGCCTCTTGCTTTAAATAGTCTTAAATAGTCTTAAACTCTGTGCCTTCCTTTTTTCCTTCAGAAAGCACACTTGCTTCTGGAAGGATGCCACCGCCTCAGAAAGGACTAAATATAGAGCATTATTATAACCAGCAGTTATCATTTACTTAAACTAGTTTCAAAGCTAGTTTAAGAAGAAAGGACATTAAATGGAACGTGAGTAAAACACCAAGTATAATTGAATGGTCAGTTTGTTGTGGTTTGATCAGTTTGTTGGAAAAATTTGTTTGGGATGTGAGATGGTATTGTGATGAAATGATTAGATATTGTAGTTATTATATTGATTGTATTGTATTTATTTATGTGAGATTCAAATGTACTTTTATGATGCTTTGAGTGTTGCTAGGGTTTGGTCTGTCGTACTATTTTTTCTGAATTCTTGTGTCTTACTAATGTCATATTGCATTTATTGTGGGAGTTTTAGGTTTATTATGGATCCGACCAACTTTAGCCTAGTAGTTGATGCTAATGTTGGAGTTTTGATGATAGATATTCATGGCTCCTCTGAACAAGTGCCCTCACAAGTTTGTTCCAAAGGTGTTTCATGAGGTATGGCCTCTCCTGATGTTGTTCTTCCTATTCAAGAATTTGATGATGCTTGTGAATGACTTGAGAAATATACTTTGATTGGTTATTTTGTGGAGAGGGTTCCCCCTGAAGCATGTTGTGTGAGTGGGTTGCCAAAGTTTGGACTCCTCTTGGAGTTCCACTTGATGGCGTCTTGAACCTCACCAAGGGTTTTTATTTGTTTCACTTTTCCAATCCCTCTCTTGTTGAGGCTATTCTCAAGCATGAGCCCTGGTCTGTTAGGTTCTCTTTGCTGATTTTTCAACCATGGTCTTGAGACTTCACGATCTCAGACGAGAAAAAACTTAAGGTCCCTGTCTAGGTTGAGTTCTCTGGTCTTCCTGTGCCTTGTTGGTCGTTCATACAAACTATTGCCCAATCTCTTCGCAAGGTAGTTTTCCTAGAATAGGATCGGTTTTTTCATGTCCATCCTCAAAAGAGGGTTTGTGTCAAGGTTGATTTGTCTTGTGACCTCAAAGAAACCTTAGACATTCAAGTGGGTGGCCATTATTTTACCTAGAAGGTGCTTTATTTAAATTTGCCCAACACTTGCTATGGGTGTCAATCTGTAGAGCACAAGGTTCAAGATTTTCCCTTGGAAATTTCTAGAATGAAATCTCATTCAAAGGAATCCATTCCCTGACCTTTTGAGGGAGATAAAAATGGAGAAGGATGGACCACAATAGTGTGTAAAGGCAAGAACACTATGCCATCTTATCATAAGCAACCTAACGATTCATCTTCTTAGCCGCTAGAGACAAATTCAACTCAGGCTAAGTCATCCTAGACCCAACTATCTGCGCTTCTGATTTCAAACCTTGGCCAACAGGGGATTGTTTCGGCTGAGAATGCTTCCTGCCTCGAGTGGGTTCACACTCCTCAAGCCACATCGATGGTTGCAGCTCAACCATCCTCTCTGCCACGCTCTCATAGCCCTTTTGGATGAGTTGAAGATAATGATGGAGGTCCTAAGAAGCGACGGGTCATCCCAAGCAAGATACCTTTCCTAGCTTCAGAACCAGTTCAGATTTCTTGCATTCCTCTCTTGGGGACGAGGATGGCATGCAAAGGTTTGATCCATGAATTACATCTCATGGAATGTAAGAGGTCTCACAGACCTTCCCAGAAAGTATCTTGTTAGGGATACTCACCAATGTGTTTCTAGCCTAGATGTTTTATGTCTTCAAGAGATTAAAATTGTTGGTTTCGTGCTAGCTATTGCATGTCGTGTTATTTGGCAGGATAGCCTTATTTTTTCTTCCCAGCATGAAGATGGTCGAGTTGGAGTTGTTACTCTCATTTCCCCTCGTTGACAATCCTCTATTGTAAATCATGGGTCTGACCCCATGTAGAGAATTGTTTGGGTTTTGCTGTCAGTCAATAATCATTCTTTTGGGATCATTAATATTTATGCTCCCAACATTATTGTTGAAAGATCATACCTATGGTGTTGGTTGGTGGACTCTTTGCCACTTGCTACTTGGGTTATGTGCGGGGACTTTAATATGGTTTAGGTGGCTTCAAATAAAGAAGGCATTTTGCCTTTTCGTTGGACAGTTGGAGAACATGAAGCTTGGTTCTACATGCATAGTAAGTTAGGTCTTTTTTATCCTAACACGAATCGTCCTTGTCCCCACTGTGCTTGGCACACTTGGTGCAATTTCCTAGTTGGTTCTGACAGGATTTTTAAAAGGCTCTATCGTACTATGATCACAACCCAATCTTTCTTTTCATTTTCTGAAAGTCAAGATTTACCTAGTATACCTCTTGTTGATGTGACTTTGTTAGATCACTATCCCATCAAGTTTCGTATTGAATGGAAGACAACTCAGATGCATCCTTTCAAGACACAATTCTATTTGAACACATCATTGCTTCATCATCAACCCACTATGACCCACATTTAAAGAGTTTAATATCTGGAGCCCAAGCCAACTCAGCCAATTGGTTGGATTGATTGGTGGAATGATGCCATCACTCACACTACAAGGTTTCTTTGCATTTATGGAAGACAACTGGCCATGTACCGTCAATGTTTCTATGACATAAACATCAAGGATCTACATGCTACCACTAAAGCTTTGGCTCCAAATCCCTTCAACTTTGACTTGCAAGTTAGGGTTGTCTAGCTTGGACGCCATAAGAAGATTATAGATCAACATGTTGCCAGAGGAGCTCAAATCAAACCCAGATTGCATTGGCTCAAAGTGGGTGATAAAGATTCTAAAGAATTTTCTTTGGTTCTCAAAGCTCGCCATTCCTCCCCTAGCATAAAAATAATTATGGAAGGTCAGTCGATGCTCTCAGAGCTTCTGGATATCCTTCAAGCTTTTGTCAGGCATAATGAGAAGGTTTTCACGATGTAGGAAAGTTTCCCTGCCAGTGACGAAGCATTGAAAGATTGCATTTTTGGTGTGCCCTCTCGACTCTCAAATTCTCAAAGAATCTTTTGTGACTAGCTGCTTACTCTTGAGGACCTCAAGGAAGTCGTCTCTTCTATGGGAAATGATAAGGCTCCTGGGTGTAATGGCTTAATTCCTTGTGAATTTTACAAAGCTTTTTGGCCTTGTATTAGTCTTGACCTTCACAAGGTATATTTGGAAGCTTTTCATTCTCTGTCTCTTGGCCAGATAATCAACAAAGGCAATATCAAATTTATCCCCACATCTAGGGATCCTAAGGATATTTTTAATTGGAGATCTATCACTTTTCTCAATGTCTCCTACAAGATCATTTCCAAAGCCCTAACTCTCAAAATCTGTCACATCTTGCCTCTCATTGTTCATCCTGAGAAAACTGGTTTTATTAAATCTAGGTTCATCTTCAACAACATTATTGCTATTTGGGAAGGCATGAAATGGGCTCCGCGCTCCAAACAAAATGCCATTTTTATCAAAATAGATTTTGCCAAAGCATATTGTCTCATTGAGTGACCTTTCATTCTTGCAATACTTAAAGATCTTGGTTTTGGACTCAGATTCATTCAATATATCTAGATGCTCTTTGGAGATGCCTCTACGTGCATCACCATTAATGGGACTCATCAATCCTCTATCTTTGGGATTTTTAGATCTATTCACCAAGGTTGACCTCTGGCCCCTTCGTTATATGTTCTTGTTATTGAAGGGTTTGGCTATCTGTTGGCCTCAACTATCTCTGCTAGTTGTGTCAAGGGAATTTCCCTACCTAAGCCTCCTAATCAACTTGTCAATGGCCACTTTGCGGATGACTCCTTCCTCACTTTGATTGAAGATGAGGAGAATGCTCAAGCAACTCTTCAATGTCTTGACACTTTTTGCCTTGCCTCCGGTTTTTCCATCCAGTGGCATAAAAATCAATGTTACAAACAATCCTTTCTTCTAGCTCCTACTTGGATTCTCCAATATGGGTGGAAGTGGATCCGTCATAGAAAAATTTTCCACTTTTTGAGCAATACCCTTTGGTTTTCAAGGGTCGCCTGTAGAGCTTAAGAATGTTGTCCTTGCTCATATTGAGAAGAAGCTAGCATATTGGATCACCAATCCTCTTTCCTTGGCTAGAAATTTTTCAGATATGTTCTAAAGTGATTGTTTATATACATGTTTACTATTCTTCTTGCTAGGCTCCTTCAAAAGCTTCTTATAAGATTCTTGAAAAACTCTTGCGAGATTTTCTTTGGGCTTATGGAGTTGATCATCATGGTTTTCACAGAGTTTCCTAGGAATATTGTTATCTTTCTAGGGAATCTGGAGGCCTTAACCTTCTGTCTACCTAGAGGCAAGGCTTGGCCTTATGTACTAAGTGGGTTATCAAAGCCATTTCTAGTGATGAATCTTGGAAAATTCTTCTCAGGAACTGCATTTCTTCTAGTTTTTCACTCAATAGACCGACATGGAAGGGGATGGGATTTCAAACCCTTCTGGTTATGCGAGACCCATTCTAGATTCAAGGCACTTTTGTGTCCAAAAGAATATGGTGCTCCTCGGAGGCTCTCAAACCTTGGCTTTGATGGGTCGGGGATGGCTTGTGTGATGGTCTCTCATTCAACCAACATAATATATGGTGATCTTCGCTTTTTCAGTCTTAGGGGCTTCCTCCTTCTAAAATCCAAAGAATTTATGCTTTGCATTTTCATAAACATGACATTTGCACTCCTAAATATCTATTTTCCATAGTTAATATGAATCTCTAGTCATGGGATGACCTCCATGTTCAGTTCCATCTTTCTCACCCATATCGATAAACTTTTGACTTAGTGGTCTCAGTACTACCTCTTAATATTATTCATAAGCTTTGCATACAATCTATCAAGCCCCGGTGGAAGGACTGGAAGTGGTATCCTTGTAATCCTCTTTGCAACTACAAACCCAAAAGGTTTACCACTATTTGGTTCCTCATTTTCCTATGGCCTCCATTCTCAACCAATGGTGGCATTTGCAATCTTCTCAGAAATCCTAGAGACATAGATTTCTTATGGTTTGGTATGCTATTGAAGAACCCAATGTGGCTCATTTTTCTTGGTGTATTATTTTCCAAGGCTTTCCCTTTGGTTCTAGGCTTCAACATCTAAGTGTGTCAGATCCTCGGTGCCCTTTTTGTGGGAAACTTGAGACTTTCATTCATATATTCTGGTTTTGCAAAAGAGCTCAATAGTATTGGATCTAGATTCATGATTTTTTCAACCTTTTAGGCCTGAACCATTCTCTTGGCATATGATTTTATTGGGAGATTCCCCCGGGCTTCCCTTCAAATTCTTACAAATATGACATTCTTTCAAGATGGAGATCCTCTTCACTCTTTGGAAGGATAGAAATGTTATTTTTTCACTCACAACTTTCTTGATATTAATGTCTCTATGTACATTAAAGTATTTATATGTAATAATGTTATCCTGTAGATTCAAGTGCAAGCCAATAAAGTGGTGTTGGAAGTAGCCCATTTGCAAGAATTACTCTAGCATTGGGGAAGTGCTCCATATACAATTGCCAGAGTGTCATTATGTATTTTTGCCTTTGGTGATAGGTCTCCACCCCGTGGTTATTGCCATGACCGTAGTTCCTCCCCTTGTCACTCGCAAACACCATGTTCTCAGACCCCTCACCACTCGTCTAGCAGGGGAAGAGATTCGTGGAGGTGCCACTCAGTTTCCCCATCTCGTGGTGGTTCTACCTCAGCTTGGCCTTCTGCTAGACCTGATCTTGTTTCTCCTGGCCAACTAGCTCTTGCAATTTCTCCCTGGGACCCAACGCTTGGCCTTGCTAATGTATGGGGCAGAAAGGATGATCCCGATCCTCTCTCAATTGGCACTACTTTGGCCGCTTAGGGTGACTACCCATGTTTGTTTTGATGAAAAGTTGATATTTCTGTTGTATTCAGACTTGGTCCCATGTGAACTCTCATGATATTGTATCCCCCATCTTTTTTTGTGAATATGTACTTTAAATTATATTTAATGGAAATGACACTATTCATAAAAAAGTACTTTTATAGCAATGTTTTTGGAACATATTTATATATTTATTTATTTTTCAAGATAATAGACATACAAAGTATCACAAATATAAAATAAAGGGATAATTTTTATTTATACTAGAAAGTCTCTTGAATCAATGCTTTTATCAACAATTTTTGTAAGTAAAAAATTACATTTTTTGGGAATAGTAATGATGTTATTAGTTCCTGTTACAAGTGGGTATACCCTAAAGAATGTAAGTTTGATGATGTTAATAATTAATGCTAAGAGCTATTCTCCATATTTATTTATTTTTCAAGATAATAGACATATACAAGATATCACAAATGTCAAATAAAGGGATAATTTTTATTTATGCTACAGTCTCTTGAATCAATGCTTTTATCAATAATTTTTGTAAGTAAGAAATTATAAGTTTTGGGAATAGTAATGATGTTATTAGTTCCTATTACAAGTAGGTGTACTTTAAATCATGTAAGTTCAATGATGTTAATAATTAATGCTAAGAGCTATTCTACATATTTATTTATTTATCAAGATAATAGACATACAAGGTATCATAAATATCAAATAAAGGGATAATTTTTATTTATACTAGAAAGTCTCTTGAATCAATGCTTTTATCAATAAATTTTGTATGTAAAAAAATATAAGTTTTGGGAATAATAATGATGTTATTAGTTCCTGTTGCAAGTAGGTATACTTTAAATCATGTAAGTTTGATGATGTTAATAATTAATGTTAAGAGCTATTCTATAATTGCCTTTAAAATTAAATTTGACAATAATTTAGATTAATGTAATTAGATTTCCACAATCCATTAGAAATGCAAGTAAAAGTTTCTGGATTTGAATGTATAGTTATTTTTAACATCAATTGAGTGTGATCCAAAACGTTGATATTAAAAATAACTACACAATCAAATCCAGAAACTGTTACTTGCAATCATTTAGATGTCAAAATACTAATATTAATCAATTATAAACATAATATATTCAAAATAAATACTACATAAAAAATAAAATATGCCCAAAATTATAAGTTTTATATATATGTATAGATATAAAAAAATGAATATATTTTTAATAAACTACTCTATCATTTCATAATTGCAATGTATTACATTAATATAAAAAATATTAGTAGGTTTTAATTAATCCAATTAACAAATATATTTTTTAATTTTTTAATTTTTTATTGAAGAAGTTTTGGATTTAAATATAAAACATTTGATGTAAATAATTGAATTAAATAAAATAGTTTCAATTGATATGTCACGACATTTCTTTAGATAGATGTATTTTAGATATTTATATACTAGTTTAATAAATAAAAAGACAACATACATGTAATTTCAATAATTCTAATAATTTAATTAAATAAAGGAAAAAAAATTTAAAATATTAACATTACTCTAATGTTTGATTTTGAGAAAATTTTATAAAATTAGAAAAATTAATTTGATTTTATTAAGTGTCTTTAGAATGATATATAACCATGCTGAAAACTCTTTGAAAAGTTATGAAAAACCTTAGTTGTGTGCAAAGATCATATTTAAATTTTGAAGGTCCTACACGTGTGATGCTCTATGGTTGGCCAACACACAACAATCAAACTACATGTGAGAACCTTTGGGATTTTCCACTAAGCACCATCTATCAAATTTTGATAATTGCATGTGACATTAGCTATACAAACCTTATTTGTAATTTGACATTATCCTTCTAGATAATATAGTTGTTTAAAAGGATTTATAAAATCTAATTCAAACAAAATTAGATTTTTCCATGAGGACACACACACACACACACATACATAGTAGATAAAATATTACAAAATGATATCATTATTTTTTGTCATATCAAACTAGTCCGGAGCATAAAAATAAGTTACATCCGATATGAAAACTATATGACAAACTCAAAATATAGACTACATTTCCTATTGCACCATAACATCATCAGTTGTTATTGTCCAAATCCTTAGATCATTGATTGGTTCCTCGAGAGCTTTCTCCTACAGTGTCCTTCACATTGTATCTCATGATGAACTCTAGAAGGCTTTAAATGAAAAGTTGATTGTCTTGCTTGTTTTTTTGTCAAGGTTTTCCCATAAGAAATCTCATATGCATTTACGATTACTACTCTATCCTCTAGAAGTTTCTTGAACTTTCTTTGGTGATCTTTAGTGTCATTGTAACTTGCAAAATAATATGAGAAATCATGAGTTTTTTTTATAAAATCAGCAATAGTCCTCATTATCTTTCTTCTTATCTTCTTGATTCTCCATCATATTGAAGTCTCCTCCTCTATCCATGCTATGTCCTTCAAGTTGTACAAGTATTTACATAAAATAATTCTATCATTATGGTAATTGGGGGCATATATGAAACATAAAACAAATCAAAATCATATGTTCCAATAGCCACCCATAATGCTCTATTACAAGGGGAGACATCAAAATCTCATGAACATAAGGTGACCATTTGTTTGCAAGTAAAATGGGGATTTCCCCCTTGGAGCCCTTATCATGCTTAGTGTTGTAAAAGGTTGCATCTTTACATATGCATTTAAGGCTAGTTTCCAAAATGAATTGATGAGCCTTTACTTCCAAGTTCTTGAGAGAAGATGAAATATTTGCTGTGAAAAGAGTTCATTAATCTCTTCACTACACATTTTCTAAATTAAGGATCTCTAATTTCCTCACATTCCTTTTAATATATTAAAAACCCATTAGAGCTTAATCATATGTGTCCATTCCAGCATTGCAGTTGTCAAAATATTTAGGTAGGGTCTAGTCTACTTCTTCCCTTTTAGATTTAGGACCTGAAGAATCACAAGTTCTATTCTTTCTTTTATGTTGGATAGTATCATATATGTTATCTTCATTCAAATTGACATTTTGAAGAATATTAGGTTTGGAAGGATTAACCACTTTAGTGAAATCCTCTATATGTGCAATCTCGGGATATCACTTGAAGGTTCCATAGTAACAAGCGACATCTCAAGAGATTCTGGGTGTAAAGGATCATCTATTGACTTGGAAGAAGGATGAACTCCAAAACATCCTTCTTGAACCTCATTCTCATATGCTGGAGCACTATGGATGGAACCAACATCTGAGGAAGATATCAACTCATGAGATAAAGGTAGAACAAGATAATATAATAGATGGAGGTCATTCATGGGGCCATTATCTATGGTACCTCCCACTTCACTAACAAGATTAATCAACATATTGGGGGGTCCTCATCCTGACCAACCATAGTAAGCAGGTTGAACTTATTATGGAGGGCATTTTTGGAATGTACAAGATGCACAATATGATGGAGAATGGACTCTTGACCTAGAGCCTAACATCCTTACCATAATTATCCAAGTCCCTAACTATGTCTTTGACTAGAGATCTCATAATATCAACATAATTCATTTTAGGATTCTCATTATAATTAGGGCTAGAGGACTTATATAAATTGAGAAACATTCTGTAGGGACTTCAAAGTGCATGATAATATTTTAGTAGAACCTTGCTCATCTTTAGATTAATCAATATTTTGATTAATTTAATCAACCACATGTTGTTGAGCATTCTTTTTATGGGTCTCCCCCTCTTGGGTTTGGCTATTGACCTAGAAGGTGTGGGAGGTAGGGGAGGGGGAGAGGAAGAAACAAGATTAAAAACTAGGGTGGGGGGAGGGATGGAAGAGGAAGAGGAGGACAACAATCAATCTTGCATAGAGCCAAGGGTAACAATTTTCAATGTCAACAAAAGGTCGTGAGCATGGTTTTGGGTCCAGTGAGGGGTGTTAGTAGAAGAGTTGGAACAATTATTAGGAGTAGATTCACATGGACAAGGGAGAGACCTAACATCCGCATTGAAAGAAGCAAAGCTATTATGGATAGGGTTAACAATAGGGGGTTTATCCTTCTTAGCAAGTATAGGGTGATTCCTTCAAATGTGCCAATCACGGTGGTATAAAATGAAGACATTTAACCACCCTAAAACTTCCACATCATGAAGCATAGGATACCATCAATATTAATCTTAATCTAACAAGGAATAATAATGTCTTGGTTTAAGGATACCAAAACCCTAGCATCAAGATGGGGCAAAGTAATGCTAGGGTTTCCCATGCAAATAATTTCTCCAACTGACGGAAGAATTTACATAATGAATGACCATAACAAGGGAAAAATATTCCTTAAATTAAGTCAATGGGGGGGGGGAGAGAGAGAGAGATAGAGAGAGAGAGAGAGAGAGAGAGATAATTTCTTTATTGACCATATTAAGGTCTCATTTCATGGTCTAAAATGAGTAGTTATCTATATTCCAAATTATTTCTTGTTAACAATATTCTACATGGAGGGAGAAACCACAAACCTCATCATTTTTGGAACTATAACTAGTTTTTGCAAAACTACTTCCTTGAATGACTTGTTTGAAGGAGAAGTAGAAGCTACTAAAGAGGTGCTTGCTTTGGAAACTCCCAAGACATGGGATTTATCATTATTTTTCCTAGGATATAGTCCTTCCATGCTATCAAGGGACAAATGCTTCACATATGTAGGTTAAAGCTAGAGAAAGAACATAATGAAACAAATATCTAGTTCAAGGGAAAACATATAAACCATACAAACCAAAAAGAAAATAGGAGGCACACAAAATGAAGAAATACACCAAGGAAAGGTGACGCCACTTATGTGGCCACTTAAACTTTTGTGGCACTTTTCTAGATCAAACCACATACATCGTTCAGAATCCTAGCTTTGTGCCATCATTCCTTCTAGTTGTAGAGCACCTCAACATCCCACATAAAATATTTTACTAACAAATTTATGCATAATATTTCAAATTACAAAAGGAAAATATTTTGAAGATAATCTTACACAATATAGATCAAAAAAATCATGCAAGAAGAAACAATGAAAAGCTTCGTAAATTGAAGAGGTCAAATCTCATTATTGTAAAACTAGATCCATCATGAATATAGTAGTTATCAAGAGAAATAGGCTACAAGGATGAAGAGAATTTGAGGACATGGGAGCAAGGTACCCCATCACAATGTGACAAGGATGTTTTATCCTTAAATGACAAAGAAAATTTGAATTTGAAACTTAATCTTGTTGCAAGGAAGAAGAAGATACATCATAAAATACAATAATGCTTTTGAAACCTAAAGGAAGTGAGAGACATGGGGTCTTCACTGAAGGAACAACACACTATCGCATGCATTCATATTGGGGGGTTTAAAATGGGCAAAAAAGGGTGCAATATATTGCCTAAATAGGGGGGAAGTATATTTTTTTGGGCTGGGGGTAGGGGTTTATATAGGAGAAGGGGTGGGGAGGGGGGGGGGGGTTGGTGTGGGGTATTGGGAGGGTATTGGAGGGGGGTGACAAAAAAGGAGTTTGGGGCAATATTTTTTGAAAATAGGAGGATTCTTTAGTATGCCACGAAAGCAGGTGCTATGATTCAGGTTCACTAAGTGAAGCCCTTGTGGTGAGAGAAGAGGATAATGGATCACACGTTAAATAGTTCATTATAGCATCATCATAGATGGATTATGGATAATTGAGCCCCCATTCTTTCATACAAATGTGATTTTGAAATCCTAGACAAGGTGGGAAATTAATTGACAAAATGCCTTGAAGAAATCTATTCTTGTGGAAAACCAATATTAAAAGATATATGCAAAATAGATCTTTATTAAAAAGGATTTAAAAAATTTCAAACAAATGGAATTGGCAAGTATAAAGCTAATTTTCACATAGGGTACAAATTATATAATATTAGAATGTAATATGCATCTATATATAAGTTGTAGTGTAATTATATTACTCTGTAACCTTCATTTTAACTATGAGACTTGCAGATGATAGAATTTACAATAAAAATATTAATTTTCTCATATTATATTTAATATGTTGCCACTCATGCTAGTTTTGTTGAAGCAAATTTGTAAGGTAAAAATATTCTTATGATCAATGTTCTTTATTATAATTATCTTAGTTTATAATTAAATGGTTTTGGTGCAAATTGTGACTGAGATTGTAACTCAACACTAAGCTTTTCCATATATACTATCAATGTACATAAAGATGTGTCTTTAATTTTTTTTTTGGGCATTCTTACGCCCATTACTTGTTAGATTTTAAACCACAATAAAATTTAACTCAACCTTAAAATTTAACTCAACCTCTTTATTCTAAATCTGTTTTACAATCATATGACCTAAATAGAAATTGGATTTTTCATTTGTTTGGTAGTGTTTTAACTGTCACTTTGATTTTACCATTCGAACATGTGATTTCATCATGGTCCATATAATTATACTCGAGTCAAATACAATTTGATGTGCATAGACCATAAAGAAATTATAGAAGATATAAATTAGATTTTGTAACAATATTCAAAAAATATTGAAAAAAATGCTAAATGAATTAATCTTAAATTTTAATAGTGGGATCTCAATTAGTAGTCTAAAATGTTGGATTACCTTTCTCATAGAAGAAATACCTTTAATAGAACAACATGTCATTTAATCAATATATATCTAATCCATGTAATATATTCTTTCTTCGTCATATGTAACCTTTTGGACATTTTTTAAAGACCTTTGTCTATATTAACAATGCTAACTCACTCACATGAATCCTTTCATCTTTATTAAGATTAAATTACAAAATACTCTTGCATAACTTATCTCATACCTTGATATTCTATCCACTCACCCAGTTTTGTTGAATCTATGTTGTTTATGGGAGAGGACTCAGTAGTTGAGCACATTGAGCATATTATCTGATACCTTGATATTCTATCCACTCACCCAATTTTGTTGTTTCTAAGTTGTTTAGGGGAGAGGATCCAATAGTTGAGCACCCTAACTTCACACTTCTCAAACCCATATGTGGAAAATTTAAATTACTCCCATTTTTTTTACAATTTATAATTAGGGTTTCAGAGCCACATCATCAATTATGATGCCACATCAACATGTTTTTTTCCAAAGTGTCCAAAACAACCCCAAAAAAGTGAGACCAATGATCGTGCAAAAGGGACACCCATACTTGTGCAGCTGACATGACATGACATTATTAGTTGTTATTTTACAAGTAAGAGTACATTTAATTCACTTACGGACTTACAGATAGCCATCCTAGTAAAAATAACTTTAAAGTCACAACAACTATTAATGCAATGTTGTAAAAAAAAAGACATTAAATTAATAAGTGTAGGTAAAATCAATAAATATAGATATTAAATCAACAACTCCTATCACAGCCATTGAAACACATTCACCTACACAATCCTCTATAATAATTATGATAAAAATAATAGACCTTTATATTTGTAAAATGTAAAAACTGCATTCTTAGGTTGAAGATCATAGCTGTAGCTTTCATTGAGCAGCTATTATCAAATTCATTTCTAGGTTTTGGATATTAGTAAATTTAGTCAACAAAAAGAAGTTAATAGCATAATAAATGCATTAAAGAACAGTGCAGAACTGTCGTTTAACTAAATAGTTGAAGAAGGCAAAGAGTAGTTAAGTTGGTAACCAACGTAAGGCAACCGCTCTATAAAACTCATTTTCAGATATCCAGCAATACATTCTTTATTTCAATTGGGTTTGCGGATGAAATTTGTCTTCCCTTCCTCGAATTTATGTTCAATACGCTTACTCAGCTTAATTGACATGTAAACCTGCAATTTATCTATGTTTGATTTAATGTCACAATTTTTCCTCCCATCTCTAATCAGTGCTTACATAATCTGCTATTGAGCACCGTTTATTTTCTTACCACAACTTTGGGGTAGTATGTTAATGGAAGATGGAAAAGATCGAGTGGTTCATTAAAAGACTATTTGATATGACTTTTAATATTTATAAGTTAATAAAAAGGTTGCGGTTAAGCTTTCTACAAGATGTATGAAAGACAAAGGAAAAATGTCAAATTTTTTTTTAGATTTGCGAAAATATACTGATTTTTTAATATTTTTTTGTGGTTTTGTACCATTAAAATTGTGTTTTCCATTTTTTGAAATTTGGTCAACAGTTCATTTTGTAGGGAGCTTAGTGCGTCTAATAAAAAATGTGTAGAGAAAAATATTTTTATTTTAATGTTTGCGTTGTTTCTCTAATAGATTTTAGGAGTGCATTTTTTCCACTATAATTTTTTATAAATTATAGAATAACTTAGTGTTTAAGTTATTAATTTTTATTTTGAAATTTTATTATATTTTTATAAAAATATGTGATGCGGTGGATTTGTAATTTTTAAAGATATATATGATTCACGATTTTGATTGCTTGATCATGATGATAACAACTTCATTTTAAGACCATTAACATTCATTCAAAGATGTATTCACTCCCCTACGACAAACTAGATCATCAATTAATGTCATCATATTATTTTTATAGGATGAGGTTGACCTACATGTATCCCACCAAATGTAAATTAATCTTCAAAATTCAAGTCATCAAATTGAAATTCTAGCTTTCCTACTATATTTTACTAGTTGTTGTTAGTGAGCCTAGCACATATTTATGTCGTCCTATTTAAAGACATTCGCTATGCATGTAAGAAAATGTAAATAATGCAACATGAATTGATAGAAAAAACATTAGAACACACTTCCATTCCAAAGGGTTATATAGTAATTGAATCTACATTAGTATTGCATGCTCAACTATAAACATCACACACTAACAACCGACTCCTAGACTACAAGTATTAAATAGTCAAAGTTGACTTACTTTTTTCAAGCTTATTTTTTTCCTTAGTGTGTGATGTTTAATTTTGGCCGCATTGTATAGGCTATTTGTATGTTGATAAATGTAGTCTTTGATCATGTGCGTCATTTTTATTTTTCCCACAAAGAGGTTGACCTAAGGGAACCTATTCATCTATCAAATTGGCCCAAGATCCTCAAAGTTGTATGTTGTCCTCACCTAAACAAATCCACATATCTTGTCTTGAAGTTTCTATCAAATAGGTTTCATACATCTCAAATTAGTTCCACTTGTTAAATTAAGACAATAGTTGAGAATGACTTCATAGGACACATGATCGATTAACATCACTTTTTGATAAGATATAGGTTCTTAAGGGCATCTTAGAACATAGTAGATAATGTTAGAACAAAGTAGACAATTCCATAGTTGATGAACTTACAACCCTTTAGAATCAAAGTGTGTTGTAATAATTTTCCTTATCAATTCATTTTACATCCTTTACATAAGCGTACAATGAATGTCTATAAATGCCATGACATAACATGTTGCATGAAATATTAAGAAAGTTAGATTTTGAATTTGATGAATTAAATTTTGGTAGTCAATTTTACAAAAGTTGTGGGGTTGATCTTGGCCAACCACTCATCTTATAAAATGACATGATTTGATAAATTGAAGATCTAATAATAAGAGAGTGAATATCTAAGAATCAATGCTTATGATATTGAGATAAAAATGAATAGAAACAAGATTGTGAGCCAAATCTAATACAAAAAAATCTTTTATTAATATATCCTTATATTAAAACACTCATATATTAATAAAAATAAAAATCAAATAAAATTATATATATATTTTTTAAAAAGAGGGGTAAACGCTTTGACTAGGAGCTATGAAACAGTGAGGCCACAAATGGGGGAAAAAAAAGAGGGGTAAATGCTTTGACCCGGAGCTATGAATCAGTGAGGCCACAAATGGGGAACCTCATCCCCGATTAGATTTGAACTTTGATGGAATTAACAACAACACACCAACTTAATCATCACACCATGCCACTATTAGCAAATAAAATTAATATACTAATTTCACTATAGACTAATTATTTTTAAAAAATAGTTTTTATAATATTATATTTATCATTCATAACAAGTTTCACTCAAATGATTTATCATCCTAACCAAGTAATTCATCATCCTAACCAAGAAAACAAAAACATCAAGCACATATTCTTTAAAAACTAAGGGTCCATTTTTTTGGTGGAATTAAATAATGATGGAATTGTCAAATTCTAGTATTTGACAATTCATGAAGTTTTAAATCCGGAAAATGGTTGGAACCATTCAAGATTCACTTAGAATTCATAGTGAGAAGATGCATTTTCTACATTTGGTTCCATAATTATGGAATTGGATTACCACCTGAATAAGGTATCTTATTCAAGTTTTCGAGATGATACAAACACCAACAAATGCTACG
Organism: Chamaecyparis obtusa; assembly: GCA_027943335.1. NCBI lineage: Eukaryota > Viridiplantae > Streptophyta > Pinopsida > Cupressales > Cupressaceae > Chamaecyparis > Chamaecyparis obtusa. The sequence continues at coordinate 18,235 of BSBK01003178.1, read as the reverse complement.
CATAGAGGAAAACCATTATTTCTATTTGTATGAACAACAAAAGAAAAGAAGCCCTCGTTTTGTTATTTAAGAACATTGAAGGTATGCAAAATCCTCAACGACCTTATAAACCAAGAGAGATACAAAGGAAAATATTCATTATTTACACAAAATGTCATCAAAATCGATAGCCCGCCCAAATGGGTTTTCCTGCTCAATAAATAACCTAACGCTGGTACAAGCAAACATCTATGACAATTTTGGAATTTTCAAAAATACTTCTCTAATACGATGACATTCTTCTTCCTCAAAATCAAAATATATAGAGTGTAGCATGAAATTTAGCATTATGGGTATTGCTAAAATACTGTGATAGCAATGTATGTAGATTTGGTTTGTTGATGTATTGTTGTAGAACATGGCTATCACCACATTTCATAAAATCTCCCGTAAATGGCAAACAGACTCGGTTCTTTAGGGTTTGATAATGATGAACAAGATTGGCATCATAAGTCTCGGAAGCCGTCAAGATATCAAAGAAATATTGAAGGTTTCAAAAGACAATCTGTGTATGGAAATTCATTATTCATATCAAAGATATGGAGGATAAACATTTTTTTATAAAATATGACAAATACAAAGAGAACAATACCTATTTGAGTAGAAAAAAATTGCAGAGAAGTCTATATTTCTCATTGCCAAACCACTATGCAAATAAAATGGATATCAAATGAGTTGGCAACCTCTAGAAAATAGTAGCACTTCGAACAAGCTAGAGAGATAATTGAGGACATGAAAAATTAAAAAAAATGATTTACCCCCAATTCTTATTTTAAGTGGAATTCATTTTCCAATTCCACTTTTTTAGATGGAAGATTAAAATGCTGGTTTTAGGGGTAAATGAGAATTAACAAATCCCTATTCTATTTTTATGTTTTGAAAACAAACATAGAATATTTGACAATGACAATTTCATCCCAATTCCACCAAAGAAACGGATCCTAAAGGTCCACTTCCCCAAAATAAGGCTACATATTAAGAAGCATAATTTTAAAAAAACTCAAGAATTAAGTTATACTTGATGTGACTTATTATTATTTAAATACACTTTTTTTTTCTACGAAAACATTTTTTAATTTAATAATGATTAAAAGCCATCTTTTGAATAATCTCCTAGTGGACAACTCAATTACTTAATCTTTTCCATCTACCATTAACATACCTACCCCGAAGTTTCGGTAAGAAACTAAACGGTGCTCAATAACAGATTGAAACATGGAAAACCCCGATTTGCAACACAGACTTGCGTGTGATTCAAGCTGAGTAAGCGTATTGAATATAAATTCAATGGAGGAAAATCGAATTTCATGCGCAAACTCAACTGGAATAAAGAATGTATTGGAGGATATCTGAAAATGAGATTTAGAAAGCAGTCAGTCGCCTCTGGTTGGTTGGTTGCACTAACTTAACAACTCCTTGCCTTCATCCCAAACTATTTCGTTAAAACAGCTCTCCACTTTTTTTTTTCGAATTATTTAAATTTAAAATTAGAATAATGAAAATTAAAATGGAGAATTTTAATAAAGTCAATCTTGTATGCACTTTTTTCTATGAAAGTATGTTAACATATCTAGATGTTTGCATCACTATTGAAGCTTCTTTGATATAGTCTAAAGATAATAATTAAATTGAAAGTGATGTCTAAGAACACTATTGGAGCTTCTTATATTATGAGAAGAAGGTGTTTAGCTTTTCATTAAATGTATTGAACAATAAATGCAATTGATAATGAGTGTCATGTAGTGGCCAGTACTTATTTTTGTAGTATTGCAATAATAATATTCGTTGTGTAGTTGGTAGATTGATAATATATAATGATTTATATATTTTTTTAAATATAAATTAGTACTATCAATTACACATTGGCATGGAAACTCAATTAGGAAAATTTTTGGTTAATGTTTGCATGTATTTGTGTAGCTCATGAAATCAATTGGTAGACTATTTATCAAATGACAATGTGTGTGCAATTAAAGGTCTCAATACATAAGTGAATAGATTCAAATCAACTATGCATAAACTTATAGGAATCCAAACATAATCAAATCAAAACCTCTAAATTAGAGAGAGAGAGAGAGAGAGAGAGAGAGAGAGAGAGAGAGAGAGATTTTGCATAATAGTGAGAGATAAAGGTGGTGATAGAGACAAGTAAGAGGGGGAGACAGATAGAAAGGGAGCGATAACGATAGAGAGGGAGAGAGACAACGATAGAGAGCGAGAGAGACAATGATAGAAAGAAGTAATATAAATTAGTATACATATATTATTAGTTTAGTATATTAGACTATTTTTAAATTTAAATAATATATTGTATTATATTAAGTTATATACTTATTAATATATTGAAATGACATCTAATATGTAATTTAATGTATGACACTTCAATTTTAAATTATTAATAAATTTTTAAAAATAGTAATATAAGATGTATTATTTTATAATTTTTAATATCAAAATTCATGTGAAGAATGTAGACAACTTTTAAATTATTAGATACACATAATACTTTATGCTTGAATTTAATTAAATTAGAATATAGTATTAATGGTAATGCTTGTAATAAAATAATCTAGTTGTTTATTTTTATTCTGTAAAATAGAATAGAGAAGATCATCTCTTGTATGTTTTAATTTTATTATTTTAAGTATAAATATGAATCCCTATGAAATAGTTATTTGATATTATTAACTATATTTTGACATATAAAAAATTGAGAAAAAATTAAAATAGACACTTTTTTTTATAAATATAATGAAATCTCTAAAAATTCTAAAAGAAATCTCTTGTCCCTAGAAATTTTCTCCAATAATACTCAAATAATTTTAACCAATCACATTGAAGTAAATTTATTTTTATAAATTTAAATTTAAATTACAAGTTAACTTTACAAAATTGCTTTCTTTTTTAAAAAGTAAATAAATACAGTCTTGTGATTGGTGGAAAAGGGTGAACCCACAATAGTGGGTTACATTTTTTCGGAGGAACGGATTCATCCTGAAAAGCACAATCCACGAAATCTACCCACTCTACTTTCAATCGCAACTATCCTAAACTTTTGATCGGAAGTAAGTTGCTTTCGATCAAAAGTACATAAATACCTTACTTTCGATCGAAAGTAACTTCCTTACTTTCAATCAAAAGTTTGGAAGTAAAGTTTTGGTGGGGTTTTTAACCTCGCTAAAACTGTCACTTTCACAGTTTCGACAGGGTTGAAAATTGCGGGTTTCTGACTGTCGAACGTCATTTTTTGAGGTATTTTACTTTCGATTTGTATTATTTATTGTTTTTAATATATATATATATATATATATATATATTCAATATATATGCATGTATATATGTATATATACATATATATGTATGTATATATATGTATATGTCTATATATACATGCATTTGTATATATGTATGTATATATGCATGTATATGTGTGTATATATGCATGTATATGTGTATATATTCATGTATATATATATATATACACATGTATATGTATATATATACATGTATATGTATATATATACATGTATATGTATATATATACATGTACATGTATATATGTGTATATTTGTATATACATGTATATGTATATATATACATGTATACATGTGTATGTGTATATTTGTATATATGTGTACATATATACATATATATATACATGTATATGTGTGTATATACATATATATATACATATATACATGTGTATATATATATATACATGTATGTATATATATATACATATATACATGTATGTGTGTATATACATGTATACATGTCACATATGTACACATACATATATAATTAATATGACATGTATGTACACATGTACATACACATACACACACACATATATGTATACACACACACACACACATATATGTATATATACATATATATATATATGTATATATATACATAGATATATATGTACGTATGTATGTGATATGTATGTATGTATGTGTATGTACATGTACATGCATGTCATATAGATGTATATGTGCATGTGTGTGTGTGTGTGTGTGTGTGTCATATATATGTACATGTGTACATGTGTATACATACCACATGTACACATGTATACATTATATATATGTATAAATGTATGTACATATACACATGTTCATGCATGTATGTCATATATATATATATATGTGTGTGTGTGTGTGTGTGTATGTATATATACATGTACATACATGTCATATATATATGTATATATATATATGTACATACATGTCATATATATATGTACATATATATATATATGTCACATATACACATGTATATGACATATATGTATGTCACACACACACACACACACATATATATATATGTCACATGTATATGACATATATGTATACATGTCACATATATACACATACATATATGTATGTGTATGTACATATACACATGTACATGTACATGTCATATATATGTACATGTGTGTGTGTGTGTGTGTGTGTGTGTGTGTGTATATTTGTATGTACTTTAGGTTTTCACATGTATGAATGTATATGTATATATATATGTGCGTACATGTATGTATGTGCACATGTATATATATACATGCATGTGTGTGTGTACATTTATGTAGTACACATTTATTTACATTTAAATGTAATTTATGTAATTGATTTTACTTTGAAATAATGTAGCGAAATATGTAATTTCATTTTATTTTCAATTAAATTAGGAAAACATATATGTAGACTTCATTTGATAGTAAATAAAATCTTTCAGGTATACATATATAGATCTATCAGACATATTATTACACATCAAATGGCAGATGCATCGATTCCCCCTGAGGAACTATTTGCACACACTAATAGAGAAATTGAACGGTTGCAATATTCCATAAATAATCCAACTAGCTCTAGTGTCTATAAGAGAACATGTCAATCCATACTTACTAGCTTGATTAGTATTAGAGATGATATTTATGGTACCACTCCCTATGCCCTAGATGTTATAGAGGCCATACTTGAGAGGAAGAGACAAGAGGTTGGCTCTGGTCTTTCTCTTAAGGAGGTACAAGCTTTAGTGCCTAAAGAGACCCTGAAAAGGGAAGTTTTCCCATCTTATGCAGACTTACAGTATGTGAAGGGATATCAAGTTACCAAGTGTTAGGATCCTTCTATATCAACATTGATATACCCACGATTTCTAGCTTCTCATGGTCGTTATCCAAATAACGACTAGATTCCATTATACTTTGCACAATAGATTTTTTCTAAGATTCATTTAGGGAGGGCCATTAATTACACTAATTTGCCATCACATCTAGGATAGGGGAATGATAGACTTAATAATAGAGATTCTTTTCATCGAGCTGATCGCTAGAGGCTAGTACATAGGGCCATTGTCGGTCAGAGGGCACCTACTATAGCTCCTTCATTGGGTCTTGTTGCAGATGATGTTATTCGTAGAACCCAACTTTGAGGTGCGATTGATAGTGTGGTGGACATTACAACAGCTTCTACATCCATATCTAGTCATCAGGTTGGTCAGTACTTGATGTCTCGATGACACTCCAGATCATTAGGTGGAGCATCCTCTAGAAGGACCACACATGACATGTATAGTGCAACGGCCATCCCTTCACTTTCTATCCTAGAGGGACTTACAAGAGAGATGACACAGGTCACATTGACTAGTTTGGCCGATGATCTATTGGACACATATGCATTTATAGCAGTAGAGCATGATATCCCCATATCGAATGTTAGAGCTCACACTAGTAAATTTTAGCTTATTTTTCGATGAGGTTTAGTCGATTATTAGATGCCTATTGGTCAAATAATCGACCACAACGGTCGTTGGATTTTTTTAGTCGAAAATACCACACTTGAAATATCCATCGCAATTGCGACGTCAACAGTGGTTGAACTATTGACGAAAATGATGTCAAAATCATTGCTTCAACTTGGAAGAATTGCTGACAATAGTGTTATCTCTGTGACCAATGTAGGTCAAAATTGCGACGTACAATCGTCGCAATAAACATCGAATGTATAGCTTTCTCATCAGTATGTCTATTCTTTGTTGGTCGAAAAAGAGACATTAGAAACATTAAATATATACACATTAGCAACCTTTTTTCTAATTGGGCAACACCAAAATTTTTGTCCAGGGTTGTTCGGTGTCCGTGAAGTCTTCAACACACACTGCCCACCACCACATTGACAGTTTGACACATTGACAAGAGTCATCGAGCCTATATCAATAATGCACCTCACCATCATTAGTACATTTATTATTTTTATATGAAATACACCAAGGAGTACCATCAAAAATATTAAACATTTACAATAATGAAAAGTAAACCTAAATCAAATAGCTCATTTTTTTATCAACATGTGTAGTCTCTGTGTATATGAAAAATGAAAGAAATATCAAACTGAAATAAAATAGTGAACAAAATAGTATTCCACATAGATCGAATGAAATATACCATCAAAAGAAGGTGACAAAATCCTGTCACGAAGCACATACATAGGAAATAAAAAAGGGACAAAAGATAAGAAATAAGAAAAATCATTACGACTATAGAAAAATCATTTATACTATAATAAAAAAAAGAAACACTCTTTGTCAACAATTTTCAAAATCATTAGGACTATAGAAAAATAATTAAGACTATACAAAATCAAATTTTAGAAATGGATGGTTTTGATGCTTTGCCATTACAAAAATTGAGCATTCATCATTTGGTATTGTGTATTCCATTTAAGTATGTCAACAATGTTCAAAATCTTGTCACCAAGCATAGACAAGAAATAAGAAAAATCATTAGGACTATAGAAAAATCAAGTTCTAGAAATGGACGATTCTGATATTGCTTTTCCATTACAACAATTGAGCATTCATCATTTGGTACTTCTTGGTGTATTCCATTTAATTTTTTCAGTTGCCATGTTTATGTGCATGTTCTTTATGTGTTTGGCTTCTCTCCCTTGCAAGGGATACGTCGATAGGTAATTGATTTGATAGCATAATGATTTGATAGTCTTTTTTCAGGATAGGCATAATCACCTCGCCAATCTTAATTAGCAACATTTGTGATATATGTCAAGTACTTATAATCAGTATGCCCAACAAATAGAGACTTAGTAGTAAAAGCATGTCCTTTGGTTTACTAGTTTAATCTGGTTTAAGAACAGTTTGTTTCATGTTTGAATGTACCATTGAATGAAGCTTAGCTATATTAAGTACAATCTTAAGACTCGTGACTCTTCAAATTCTCTTGTTTCCTTCAGACCTCCAAACATGTGTACTATGAGTAGCCCCCCAACAAATGGACTTGTGATGATTTTCACAATAGTACATGTGTTGGAGGACTACTCAAAGTACTGCTTAGGCAAATCTGAATGTTCATCACCTGTGCATATAAGAGTTGATCATAGAAGGTATATGCTAGACCTAACATCAAATAGATTTGTGGTGATTTTCACAATAGTACATGTGTTGTTGGGTAAGATCCCAATAGCGCTTAGGAAAATATGCATGTTCATCACCTATGCATATGAAGTGGCTCTAATGGAAGATACAATCACTAAATTTTGCATACTCCTTATTTTGTTCTGGGTTGATATTGTTAGATATGGTCTTTCTTGAATGGAATGACTCGTTACTTGTACATTGACTAGAATGTTGGTGGAAGAAGGATGATTTGTTTGCAACTATTTTTTCAACTCTAATTTTATGAGCTGATTTTGGTTAGAATTCATTAAGGTCTGAAATAAAAGATAATTGTCATTGAAATAAGACTTGTCCCTTACCAATCTGAAATATTTTCATTGATGGAAGCTAAGATCTGTCACACTTAATGCCAATGGAATTTTGTGTTTGAAAGAGGAATAAATTAAAGTAGTCTTAATGAGACCTAAACCTTTAACCACATATTAGGGGTTAGATTAAAGATTGGAGTCTAGTTGTTAGCAAATGCACAAATTTGTCAAAGTTGCAATGACAACTTTTACAACTTTTTGTGTAAAAAAATGCAAGAAGAAGGGAACTAATGGGCAACTAGTTTCAAGGTCAGTTATAGGCATTTGCACATGTAGAAAACTATGACCCCATGTCCCATGGGATTCCATGCCTCCTCTAATGTTTATGTCATACACACTGCGGTAGTCAGACCATGTGTCGTGCCTATGTAGAGAGTATTTATTACATAATTTTCAAAGAGGATATAAAGATATTATATTTTATACTTAGCAAGATTTTAATATTAATATGCTTAGTAAGATCTTGCTAAGAATAAAATATAATCTTGATTATACATAATCTTGCTAAGTGTAAAAAAAAGGTGAATTTCATTTCTCATTTCATTATTTCATTTGCGAAAAAAGAAATGTAGCGCGCATGCGAAGGAGATAAGTCCCTTCATTTTAATATTAATATAATTGTCATATTCATTTTGTCAAAATAAATTGATTTTGCATACGAACTATACAACATGATACATTGGAGGAGGCATGACATCGCATGGGAAATAGGGGTACAATTTTCTACGGGTGCAAATATGTTGCACCGTAGCCAGTGCCACTCTACAACAGGGCATAGATATCCATCAAAGCATGACTGATAGAGGTTTTTCTCCAAATGTTGTGGTTGCAACTACCCTGGTGGACATGTATGCCAAAAGTGGAAGCATAGACAAGGCATGTGAACTGTTTCACAAAATGCCTCAAAGAAATGAGGTCTCATGGAATGCCATGATTGCAGGATATATTAAAACTAGATTTGTTGAAAAGGCTTTTAAAAATTTTAAGTAAATGCAATTGGCAGATGTAAAGCCAAATTCCATAACCTTTGTCAGCATACTTCCAGTGTGTGCCAAAATGGGAGCTTTGGAACAGGGTATGGACGATCAAAAATATATGTGATGAACTCTATTGATCATGGTCAAAAGATTCATCTCTTTTTTCAGAAGTTGTTTTACCATAGTTTTTTTACCACAAAATTATATTTCTTCTCAAATTTGTATACAAGAAGGGCTTGTGAAAAGATCTACAGATATGTAGTTTTCTTTGTGACATTCTTTACTAAATTGAAGAAATGGTTCATTCATTGATTCTACTGGGAAATATGCAAGGTCAAAGATCAATTAAGTAGAAAATGAAGGTTGACAAAGAGGATACTTGGTGATCTTTTTCTTGGGAGTTAAGGTCTAAACTCCATAACAGAGCCAAATGGAGATTTCTTCACTTCACTACCAAGTTATCATGTGACATTCTTTCTTACAAAGAATTGTTTGTTTTCTCAGGGATGCCCTCATATGGATGAGGTGTGTATCCTTGATCACAACCTCTTCCTTGCTTGATAGTGTATGTCTACTATAAACAAATCCCTTAGAAAAATTTAAAGAGAAGAAGAAACTAAAACATAAATCTACGGGCAAGCCCTATAAAGGAAGCTATGCACACACTTTAAATGTAAAGCGCAAGATGGATAGTGAATTAAAGGAGTACAAATTTGCAGGAAAAAAAAGTGAGAACAGGTCATGGATTCAAAATTGTAAGAAATGATGAATTAACCAAATAAAATGATGTGGAAAGTATGAATGGAGAAGGTAAAATTAAGGATCAACAACAGGTAACTAAGAAAATAAAACTCGTGAAATGGAAGAAAGGAAAGGGAACCCATCAAAGGGTGTTAGAAACAAATTGCATGGTGGATTGTGAAATAGGGGAGCTGGGAGGACAACCCGTGCCAAAAGAATAAAAAACTTTAAAGATAGAGTCTATTGAGCCTCATGAAAGCAAAGGAAATAAAGATGAATAAAACAAAAAGTGAAAATTGTTTCATCAAATGTGGAATGCATATTTCATGAGATAGAAGAACATAGCAACCAACGGTCAAAAGAGCATGGATTAATGTTGAAGGTTTCTTATCATAATGAACCTTTGAAAAAGGAGTCATCTTGTTGGCCTCTATTTGTATCTTCTACATCCAATTCATTTAATTTTTTTTGCTATACTAAGTCTCTTGACACTATAGCTAGATGACAAGGATCTCCATTAGAGTGCTTTGTTTCATTATTGCTCGTAAGGAATGTAAAAGTTGAAAAACCATCAATGATTAGACACACAAATGCAAGAAAAGGTGACTTGTTAGATTCTTGTAATTTGAGGATCTCTAGTCCAAAATGAGATGTAATTGATGATGCACTAAGTGACCAAAGACCTATGTAAACCATTGGGAACAAATGGAAGTCCAAGGTTGATAAGTGTACGAGAAACGGTAGTTGTGGAAGAGCATGTAAGCATTTTACAAGAACAAAGCCAAAAGATGAAGGTCTTCACAAGCATTTCAACATTGGAGGGAGTATTTAGAGTTCAAGAGAGATGGAGGAAACTTTCTTTATATGATATGGGAGTTGATATGGTCAATTATGAAAGTAAAAAATCAACACAATATGGAGATTCATTTGCCAAAAAATATAAAGCACATTTTCTACTAAAGATAGAATGCCAAGATCTTGCTACCTTCTTGAAAAAGAGAGGGATTGATTAAGCAGGATGCATTTTATTGTGTTTATGTTTGGTTGAGTTCTGGTTGTAATAAAAAGGGATTGATTTGTAGGATCAATCTCTTCTTTTTTCCTGATCCATTTTGTATGGTCAAGGGTTCCTCATGCATACCTATGAGCCTAGGAGAGCCTTAGTCCATGTGGATCCTAGTTGGCTCTGAATGGCTAAACTTAGTTTTAGTATGTTTTAGTTTATTTTCTTTAGTCTTAAGGAATTTGAGGGATCTAGACCTTAGATCACCCTCTTAGTTCTTTTAGGAAGTTTTTATTGAGTTTTAGTGCATTTTTGACAAAGTTGCACAGATTGGGAAATGTTGTTAATTTTTTGCAACACTGTTGGCAGATTGTAAGTCTGGTTCTCCAACGACCACAAACGACTTCATGTTGGTTGGATCAGTTGGAAGACTTTTTGGAAGTGGTTTTTAAACCTTGTCCAATCATGGGATTGGCACAAGGAGATGATCTTCGAAGTAGCGTTGAATAAAAGAAACCCAAAAAACATTCTGAGTACATTTTTGTTATCACACTCTATCTGTTGCAAATAGGTAGATGGATTGATCATTCTGCAAGTTCATTGTATGCATTGTTTATTCTAATCCATCTTAGTTTTGACTGTCATTTGATTTCAAGTTTTAGTTACATTTACACATTTAGTTATGAACTGAACACATGGCTTGACTGTCATAGGAAACCCGATCATGTAATGGTTAGAGAGTTTTAATGTCACTACAAGTTCATTTGCGCATCCACAGTTCTTGTTAGAGTTCATTTAACTATACTTTGAAAACATTGTATTTTAAGTTTGGTGTTGATCTATGCAAGAAACCAACCTCACCGACAGATCGGCTCGGGAAAATCTATAGTCGGCTCTGTCATGAAGGTGGAACCTTGACTTGCGATTTCCCCATTGGATTCCAATGCCATTGGGTGAGAAGCAAGCCAAGGTTATGCACTTTAATAATATAAGTGCCCAAACTATGGAAGGAGGCATATTGCTTCAAGATTTGATGACCTACATAGATACTTTCCATGTATTTAACCAATAAGAAGAAGACAAGTTTGCAGCAGTGTAGTAACAAGAAGGTTGAAATTGAATCATAGATTGAATTTGATAGTCTCGGGCAAATTGAAGAATCCTTGGTGATTGTACCTACTGTGTGAATCTATTGATTGACCATTCTAGATTGACCCTAATCTAACTTGATCAATTAGATTAGAGTGTCTTTGTGATAGTCAACGGTGCTAGGCTAAGTGGCTACAGTTGTGGAGAAGATTCAGTGTGACATCTTAGTAGATAGTACAGTCTATGGTGAATGGTCTTAACCCAAATCTAAATAACCAAATGTATAAGGATCATTGTTGCAGGCTCAAACTAGAGATTGATAGAATTTGAATACCAGAACTTTCTATAATAGTCACATACCTTATGTAAATATTGAGCTCAAGCTTGGACATATCTCCTACGCGCGCACTGCCCTTCTTTTATTCCCAAATATGGTTATGTGAAAGAATGGCTGGAAAAAACCTAAAGCTTCAAAGTCAGCATGAGATATCATAGAAAGGCTTACAAACAATCCAATGATTGGATGTTTGGGTTGCTGCTTTATATGCCCATTTCTTTATTGCATAGCTGATAATTCTTTGGCAATTTTTTATAGCGATCTTATGGTATTTGAAAATCTACATACATAATAATGATATGCTTATGAAAGATGTTAGTGAAAGAGTCCTGAAACAAGGTTGAAAAATTTGCAGGTTTGGTGATGGGAAATAGAAATTTGACTTCCAGTCTTCCTACAAACTAGCAACTATGGGTAAAGCCTAAATTATCTAGCATGGGGAGGGGGGTTATTTAGAATTATAGACCATAAAATCACATGATTGTGACAAATGAATCATAAGTAAAGGAAAATTTGCATAATAAAGATTGATAGTGATTTAGAAAATAAGAGAATCATATTTAAAAAGAACTCCTACGAGGCAGAAACCTTGTGAATGAAACTTGGCAGAGATAGTACTAAAAAATTGGTGAATGCAATTAAAAAATTGTCTCCCACATAAACAACAAACTTGAGAGCACATTATAACATGAAAAGACTCTCTATTGGATATAAAAATGATTGATGCCACTAAAATAAATAAAAGTATCAGTCACAAAGGTTTTGTTTGGGAAACTAGGAGTCTAACCAATATCCCAAAGATCCAATTAAAGGTAGTTAATAGTTTCATGTCAAGAGGCTTTCATAAAATTTCATCCTAAAAAAAAATAAATTAAGTATTTGTGGTTACATGATTAAAAGAGCCATTCTTCACTCAAGGTTGGAATCGCTGAACATAGACATTTTTGAATCGGTTAGTGACAAGTGAACATGAGGCAAGGAATCAAGACTACTACAAAAGACTTTCATAAACTCAGCAGGAACCCGACCTAATAAAAACTACATAAAATTTAAAAATTGTAAAACATTTAATATTATTATTTATTTTATTTCCACCATTGCAAAGAAGTGAGTCACCTCTTACTCTTCAGCTTTCCATTACTAAACCCGAGTCAAGTGAATATCACTATATGGCTCCAGAATTGGTTGTATAGATATTTTCAACAATTGATGGCTCTTGGGGAAAACAATCATTATCCAAATTAACTTATTAAACAAACCTAGTAGCACAATATTAAGTTGTTTGGTATAGAATAGATGGAGGTCCACAAAGATAAGAATTAAGATGAAGCAGACATATGAAAGCACAATGCAAAAATGAGGAAGGTTCCCAACCCGCATTGAAGAGGACCAATAAGTTTTAATCCCATTTAAGGTTAGGAACATCAGAGTGGAGTCCATTAGACAAAGATAGTCCCAGAAGACAAAAAAGCATTTTTGCAATTGTGTTGAAAAAATTATAAGAGCAGAATAGGATGGGCTCAGGTGCCAAAGCATAGAGGCTTTCAAAGTGGTGCCTTGAGTTCAAATCTCCACAAGACTGAGGACAACTCCCAATTTGTAAACAATAGGGACAGGAAAGTTCTAGACTCATCTTAGGTAGGGACATCATAATGGAGTCTATTAGAGAATGACAGTCCCTAATGAGAAAAATGTTTTCAAAAAATAATAACAACGAAATGGGATGAGCTCAAGTGCCAATGCATAGAGGCTTTATTTGATTCACAGTATATAAGATTGATTGGTTCATGCAATATAATGCAAAATATTAGTTCTCATGTTGAGATGCTTGGTTTTTCTGACATTGAGGGTCATGAAGAACTGTAGTTTTATCGAGGAAGTCCCATGATTATGCACTCCTATTACATGGAGGTATGCCCTTTGGTCCAGGATTGATAAGATCAGTGATGAATTTTGGAAGAGAGATGTTTATCTCAAACTCACAAAGAAGAGTGGAAGAGCAGTGATTTTGAGGTTGATATGTGATCCTGGCATTCAGATTGGGTATGCAGGTGTGGATTGCTTGAAGACAAGCAATCTTGAAGAGGGGAAAACTGTAATGTCCCCCATTTTTTTGGTCAGCCAGCCCTAGTTTCATAAATAAATAAATAAATATTAATAAATAAAATTATTTAAATAATTTTAGTAACTACCTTTGAGTCAAATTTCCCAGATTGTAACCAACTTGCATTGAATAAACATAATTAAATATTTTGCTTTACCCTAGAGGCTAACTTGGAATAAAATTTATTAGGTCAGTTTTCTTATCTTGGCCAAATTGAAGGATTCGTGTATTTATATGGGTTGACAAAGTGCGAGAAGGGCATCATAGAATTCATCTTGATTTTGCATTAAACAAATGTATAAACTCTTGGATGAAATCCCATGAGTTTCTCGTCAGGGGGCATGAAAAACCCTACTCGACTAATCTTGTCATTTTAACTAGTCTTCATTGTGCAATAACGATCTCCATGGCAATTACAGTATGGTAATATCTGCAACGGACTATGCAACAAGTAAACTTAGGGCCAAATTTTACGCCAAATATATGAACTTAGGGCCAGCCATTGATCAATATTTGACCTTTGCTGAATATTTTGAGCTTCAAACAAATGGGCGAAGGAGAAGAAGATATGAAAAATAGAATTTTGAAATGAAATGACAGGATTAAAAAGGTACACATTTGAAGCAATTAAAATATTTGTATTTCCTTTGATGATTTTTGGGATATCTGGATTAGATAAACCCAATAGAAAGGGAACTTCATGATAATATAAGATGCATGAAAACAAAAGAGAAAAATTTAGCAGCACCAAAAGTAGAACTTGAAATGATGAAGAGTACAGGAGTAAAAGAGGAGGTTAACAAAGAAGTGATAGTGGAGCCAAAAGAAATGTCAGATGTAGGGAAGATGGAGAGAATACCTATTTATAAGGGGAAAAAATAGATTAATGTTTCCGTGTGTGGCCAGATCTCCAAACCTCAACCTCAACCAGCTCCTGCGTGCCCAGACCTCCAAACCTCAACCTCAACCAGCTCCCACGTGCCCAGACCTCCAAACCTCCTGCCTATAATATCCAAAGTGATCAAATGAATCGCATCAAACCCTTTTTTTTTGTATTCGCATTTTGCGCTCTACAATTCCCTTCAAATCTTAGAGATCTTTGAATTCATGTTTCACATGCTAGCTGCAATTTCCTTGAAACAAATTCATCATGGTAATAATGAATGAGAAATGAAACCTTTTCTTTTTGTAAGTTATGCCTGTGTTAGTCAAAATAGTCAAAATTTTGACTAACACGGGCATAACTTAAAAAAAAAGAAATTTTTCCTTCTATATTCCGACCAACCAAAACCTTTTGGCTTCATGGTCAAAAATTTTGGTAGAAAAACTAGGTCAAATGTACTAGTGTCATGTGGGTACTATCAGATACGCTCAACCACATCCTTCTCACCTAGACTGTGTCCATAGTGGCAGTGCTCATGAGGATCCATCTACTGAACACTCTATTGTTGCACAAGGAGAGGCACATCGTATAGACCATTCAGTCAGTGCAGGGCACCATTTCTCTGATGTTGGCATTAATGATGTTGACTTTAGCATGACCACTACGGGTTACCTAGATTTGCTGACACATGATGATACGACTTCCATGCCACGTCATTTGGTTAGTCTGTTGCATTCATCATTAGAGAGTCATGTGTGATCTACTCATGTTGCAGATGCAGAGTTGAGCTTGGACTAGACACAACAAAAACATTGATATCTTGGTTGATAGGATCGAGGCTAGGGAATCTGGGTACTATTAGGTGCCACCATCTACACATGTATAAATCAGATTATATATATTTAATGTTACAATTTAACTTATTTATTTTTAAAATTTTAATACATGATATATATATTTTACCAAGTTATTAATGACTAGTCAAAGCTTAAGTGAATGCAATAGTACTTATAGCCTAAAGAAAAATACTAATAATGTGATTAACTTGATGACAGTTTTGAGAAAAACAAAAATGTCATGAGTGATAGAGATACAATCTATTTGAGTATCATGAACATTGGTAGTCAATGACTGTGGTTGATACAATGTGATCTTAGATTATAATATGATCTAGGGATGATGTACTTTAATGCATATTTTAGGTACATAATTTCAAGATTTTGGTGTATTAATTTAGACAAACAACAATAAGTTGGTGTTGATTTGGATCTAGGGTTTATGATGAATTATGAGATTTAAAAAGTGGACCAATCATCCACATTCACTTTTGACCTAAATCAATTCCTCACATGCAATTTTGACTTTGGAAGATAAATTATGAAATTGAGATATGGGAATAATTTGAATAGAGGTAAAATAGTGTTTGTAGAGTAAATATGAGTTAAGAGTCAATGATAGTGTTGATTATGTCAAAATCACATGCTAACATAATGCACTTATGAAACCTATGCAAAAATCTATAAAGTAAAGCGGAAACAATTAAGTGATTTCCCTTCAACTCTTATATTTTGTCCCACTTTAGAGTGTATGTGTTCATCAACATGAGAAATTTTACCTTGATGTCAAACTAAAAACATAAGCACATCTAGAAGAAAAACAATCAAAGAAATAATTCAAAGTAAACTTATGAATTAAACATAAGGATAACCTAAGTCAAGTAGGCTGGATTACTTAATAAGGGATGATAGGGGTCAAATAATTGGTGCATATGCTCAGAACATGGGGATTTATTTATGTAGCTTTTCTAAAGAAACTATTATCCTCTAAGGTGTCTTATGGGCTAAGAGAAAATGTATAACAAACTTATTTTAGAAAGTGAATACAATTATGTAACTAATATGTTACACTCTAAGGACCTTGCTTGTCAATCTTATGAATTTTTAACAAAATAAATAATACTTAATTTTATTAATTTTGAGGAAATCAAATTTAAACATGCATTTAGATAAGGAAGTTTCTTTCTTGTTTCTCTCACCAACCTAGGCACTCAAATTAATCACTTTCTAATTAGGAATGATTTCATGTCACTTATGGATCACATCATACTATAGGTGAAAAATGAGACACAAAACAATAATTACCTTTCTACAAGAGGATGTTGTTAATTATTTCCTTGACATGAGTGAAATAACTCTCTAAAGAATTAGTAATAATAGGTTTGAGATGAGAAGTAATATCTTTACTTCCTTATCCCATATTTGCATCTTTACTTTGGGGTGAAAGTAGAAAGTTGTCTCACACTTTTATAAAAGAAATGAGCAACATTGATCTAACTTTTTAACTTGAATCACTAAAAGGTGACATACATGTTTTCAATTTTGAAATGAGGTCATCTAATTAAAAATTATATTTTTCATATATTTCATGTTTATATTTTTTGAAAAATAAAAATATTTGAATTTAATTTTCAATATAATTAACCCTGTGATTTAGTTGTTGATGAGGGGTGGGATCCCTCCAATGTCACTTTGTATCCTAGAGATGTTTGGGATAAGTCACTTGTCATCGAGACCCATTGCCTCCTACTATTACTGGTACTCTTATATCTTAGCATCTTTTATGTGTTATATTATTTGCATTGTATTCTAGCCTTAGGCTTGTGTGAATCTTAGGGTATGGTTTCATATCCACCCTTTTTGTAATGAATATGTATTATACAATTATCCAATTAATAGTACCACAAACACCTATTCATTAAAAAAACATGTATTGAAAATGAAATTGTTTCAATGAAAAACCAAATTTTATCATAACTATTATCCAAATTGAAAAACCATCTTGACATATAATCTTTAATCCAATGTATTATATTTTATTCATTATTTTTGATAAATTTTAGTATTTTTTCTTAACAAGATAATCAATCTTATATTTTGGGTGTCAATAATCTACTTTAGTAAAATGTGAGAAGCATATATATATATATATATATATATATATAGACATACACACACACACACACATATATATACATATATACATATATATACATATATATATATATACATATATATATATATACATATATATATATATATATACATATATATACATATAGATATATATACATATATATATATATATATATATATACATATATATATATACATACATATATATATATATACATATATATATATACATATATATATATATATACATACATATATATATATACATACATATATATATATATACATATATATATACATATA
>BSBK01003177.1:1457500-1672911 GCA_027943335.1 Chamaecyparis obtusa | reverse complement strand
TATATGTATATATTATATATATATTATATATAGTATATATATATGTATATATATACATATATATACATAATATATATATGTATATATATGTATATATATATATATGTATATATATGTATATATATATGTATATGTATATATATATATTTATGTGTATATATATGTATATGTATATATATATATATTTATGTGTGTGTGTATATATATATATGTGTGTGTGTGTATATATATATATATGTATATATATATATATATGTATGTATATATATGTATATATATGTATATATGTATATATATGTATATATATGTATGTATATATATGTATATATATATGTATAGATATGTATATATATATGTATAGATATGTATATATATATGTATATATATATATATATATATATATGTATATATATATATATATGTATATATATATATATATATATGTATATATATATATATATATATATATATATATGTATGTATATATATATATATATATATATATGTATGTATATATATATATATATGTATATATATATGTGTGTATATATATATATATATATATATATATATTTATGTATATATATATATATATATGTATATATATATATATATATACATATATATATATATATATATATTTATGTATATATATATATATATATATATATATATATATATATATTTATGTATATATATATATATATATATATTTATGTATATATATATATATATATATATATATTTATGTATATATATATATATATATTTATGTATATATATATATATATATATTTATGTATATATATATATATATATATATATTTATGTATATATATATATATATATATATATTTATGTATATATATATATATATATATATATAGATAGATCCTTTTAAAAAAAAATGTAACAAAAAAATATTAATTAAGAAAAAAAAATAGGGAAGAACTGGGGTTTCATTTTCCCCTTTCCCATGGCAATGGCAGCCACTGTCATGGTTGGTTTTTATGACCATTGGGCATGCCACTGCCATGGCTATCTGCCATAGATAATGGCAGCCACTGTCATGGTTGGCCACCATAGACAATGGTAGCCATTGTTGTGGCTGGCTTTCATGGTCAATGGTTCACCACTATCATGATTGGTCACCACAGGCTGTGACAACCACATTTGTGGCCAGGTCCCTTGCCCTTTATTTTTCTTAGATTTTAAATTATTTTAAAAAAAGAAATAATAAACAACATAAATAGTGTTAGCAAAAAAAAGAGGAAATAGATCTTTGCAAAACAAAAAAAAAAGATTTATCTAGAATCCTAAAACAAAACAAATATTATGAATGAACTCCAATGTTAAAATGAGATTTTAAAAACAAAACAAAAAAACTAGAACAAAGAATAACAATAAATGGTTATACCTTCTTAAAGTTGAATCTTTCTCTCTTCTTCTTCTTCAAGTAAAAAAAAATGGGAGAAGGAGAAAGAAGAAGAGGGAAGAGGAGAGAGTTTTGGTGACGTTAGAAAATTAAGCTCTAACGCTAATTTCAGGTTAGGGTTTGGAGAGGAAGTGAGGAAAATAAAAGAATTCAAAATAAAAGTTTTTTTCCTCTTTCTTTTCTTTTTTCTTCCTCTTGGTCAAACCCTAATTAGGGCAGATTTTTAATTTCTTGTATTTATTTTAATCTTTTTAAAAAGTTAATTTCTTTTGAGATTTTAATGGGTAAGTTTTAATAAAATTATATATTGGCGGGATTGATATCTATAAAAAAGGCTCTTGGATATTTTATTGTTCACAATGTATTATATTGTACCATCACATTATTATTATTTGGGAACTTTTGAGCTATTAATTTATTTAGGCATAATTTTATAATATTATTTATTTAGTATCTTTACTTTTTAATTATTTACTGAAAGAGACATATAAGTTATGTCAAGACTTAATTTTTAATTAAATTAATATTATGGTTTAATTTATTAATTAATTAATTGGTTGACTTTTAAGTAATATTAATTAGTAAATTTTAATCTAATTTAATTAACCTAGGTTGATGAATTTAATGATGATTATATTTATTAATATTAAAATTTAATAAATGAGATGTCCAGGGTAAACAAGGGAGATTATTGCTTGAGAATATTTAATAAATCTTATTAATGTTATAAGTATTCAGTTTTAATATTTTAACCTAGTCAAACTATAGGCCTAAGTTTTATCCTTAACAATTAATTCATTAGAGGTATGTTGGAAAGTTTATTTTACGATTGTCATGTTTCCCCTCAATTATCGAAAGAACATTTACTCTTTTTACCCATTAGATTTTTTTTACCGGTTACGTCATTATCTCTAGTATGGATCTTATTCATTTTTATTATGATAATGTTTAATATTAGAAAGATAATTATGCTTCAAAAAAAATTGTTGGTGTGTTTTGCCCTTAGATTTTGGGCACAACACTTATCGCAATCCTCAATCCATATCCAATACCCTTTTCTATTATTGATCTTTCTTATCCTATTCACATCCTGTCATTTTCCAATCCAAATCCTTTTCTTGGTCTTGATATAAAATAGGGATGTAAAATACAAAAAAAATTTCAAAAACCTCTTGACATGTCCTATCCTATGCATCACTTTCCATCTAGTGTACAGTTTCATTACCCTATCTTGTCATATCCAATCCTTAAGCTCATAAGAAAAATGTTATCTCATTTCATGGATAGTCCTTGGAAACCTAAACAAATCCAATGCTACAATGAATGGTATTTTTTCTTCATCTATCTACCAGTCTATTCACCAATCCATAATGTCCCTGCCTTTCTAGACACTAGGGGCAATTCAATATATCCTGCTCATGTAAATAATAATGTCCTAGAAAAAAATTTTAAAATTTCATAATGTCCTGAAAAAATTCAAAAAAAATATATGATGACCTGGAAAATTAAAAAAAGGCATATATGATCCTGAAGAAGACCAAAAAATCAAATATGAGCTTGAAAAAAGCACTAAAAATCATAAATTCATGAAAAAATTCTAAAATTTGTAAAAAGTCTTGAAAAAAAAAGAATAAAAAAATCAAATATTTTCAAAAGCCTAAAAATTGAAAAATTAAAAAAAATCAACAATAAACCTTGTACATAATTGTTTTCCTATCATCAATAAATTGTCCCTTGCAAAACACAAATATTTGAGTAGATACAATCTGAAGAGTTGTCAAACATTGTGCTTAAAGAAATCACACATCAATAGACAAACTATCCTATCACGTCAATAATCAATTAGATAAACTTTTCCTATCAATCAATCAAAATAAATTTATCCTTTATCAATCATAATTTGTCTTATACATGGTGTGGTATACTCAAAACGAGAAGACATTAGTCTTAGACGGGTTTCTTCATTCCTGAAACCATACATCGTCACCATCATCAATCAAAAAAACAATCAACTTTAACAACTAGATCCTAATGGTTGTTGACTTGCTTGGATTAGTGAGTCTTATCTTTCATTGATTTAACATTTGGTTAGGTTCCTATGCTACTCCAAGATATCACTGAGTGATGAGAGTGGCCGAGATGGTTCATGGCTATTTATTTTTTCTTTTTTCTTTTGTTTGTGGGGTATTTTTCATAAATTTATAGGGTATGTATGTCATATTCTTAAAGATGGATGGAAACATTCCTTGTCTATAATTGTGTTTGTTTTTATGAAAAGGGATTGCATTATCATCATGGCTTTTGTGCCATGGTGCTACGCATCCATTTTTCCATATTAAATAAAACTCTCATGACAAAAGTGCACTTACGAAAGAAATTGTCATCATTAATAACTCCTTTTCCTCTATTTTCTACTTTCTATTATCTCTTATTTTGTCAATCTTTTATAATCATTCTCTTTCCAAAAAACTGTCGATCACTGGACATATCATCTTTTATTTTTTCTTTGAATCAACACTCAAAATGGCATTGTCTCAAAGAGGGGCGAAATATAGACACTAAAAAATGGTTCACACATATGTGCCCCATTTTTAACATATCTTCTATCTTTTGGCATTCCTCATTTGATTAATTATTAACATTTTTATCATTTTGCATCATAACCTCTATCACTTTGGTCAAATCGATTTCATTCAAAATCATTATCAAAACCTATCAAATTGTTTCAAATCCTTTTCAGTGTCTTCAAAATCAATTCAAAACCCTTTCAAATCAGTTCTAGTCATTTCAACCTAATCAATCACTTTCAAAATCAATCCAAGGCATTGTCAAATTCATTGATTTCATTTCAAAGTCATCAAAATCATTCCAGATCTTTATCAAAATCATCAAAACTGATTCCATTTAATGTCAATGTCATCAATACTATAAAAACTCAATTAATTTTTCCTTTAGGGGTAAATAACCCATGGTTTATCCCTATGTCTTAGCATTGATAAATAAATTGAATTTATTTAACCCTTTTTCCCATGTCTCCATAATTAAGTAATTATCTAATTTATCTATTATGGGATTTTATACTTCTATAATTTCCTAATTGCTAATTTGAGGGTCAAATGAATTTTCAAAATTTAAAATTCCTCCCCTTTTCCATGAGATTTCATCCCTATTAATTAGCCTCCATCTCCTATTAGTTTTCCACCACCTTCCCTATCTCTTTTCCCACTTATTCAACCTATCCCATTCCCCCTAATTTCTCCCCTTGATTTTTGCATGCCAATTGTACAACCAATTTGTCATATATTGAAAAGGAGATATCAACTAAAATTTTCTATTATCTCACATAAAAGGGGTTATCAAGTGAACATGAGTTTCGATAGGAAATTCAGGAGTATCCAATGAAATGAAGGTTACATTGAAGTGAGAATGTGGATACGATTGGACATTGTTTCATAGAAAATAATTATTATCGAAGAAACACAAAAGATCTAATGAAGTAAAAAAGGTTACCACAAAATGAGATGTTTCATCAATGAGAGGTCACCAAAGGGACTTCCAAATGTTTGTGGACCTATGAGATTATTGATAAAATTTATTTTCATCAAGGTTTCTACAATGAAAACATAAGATTGCTAGAAAATGATAACAGATAAATATCAACACAGTTTTCTATTGATTCTTTGATTAGCCACAAGAGAAATGAAATAGTGTAATATATCAAAGTAACAAATGAAAGGATTCATTGATACTAGAAGGGAGTATTAAATAGATATGATGTGAAGGATAACACACATTAATAAGTAAAAAAGAGATACATTGAGCATCTACAACGGCTAGGTCAAGAAGAGTTTCAACAACACCAAGGTTTTTCTTATGGAGAAAATGATCAACCTATATGATTGTTTAAAAAGAGAAGGGATGGGGTTAACAATGGTTATCAATGGAGAAGCTTTGATGATTCCCATTGAGAGAGATGGTGTAGGGTTTAAGGCTCAAAGAATGGTGGGTATGGGAGGAATATAAAGAAGAAAAATGCCATTTTGGGATTTGGAGAAGCAAAAGTGAAATGGGTTTGAGTTGATGAATCTATGAGGTAAAATATATTTCAATAAAATAGCTAGAAATTTTTTGCACCCAAAACATATTCCAATAGGTGAGACTCCAAACAAGGAAATTCCAAACATAGAACATGGTAATGTGGCCTCTTTATTGATTAATGAGGATGAATGGAATGAGTATGTAACTTATTTAAAGGATCATGCTTTCTTTTTAAAATGGGGATGCTAATGGTTGGATTACTCAAGGGTCAAAGTGTGGCGTGATCAGAAATGGGGAGAGATTTGTGTACTAAAAACTTTGGAAAATGGTTTTTTTTGGGTTACCTGCATGCATAAACATGATCATGAGTGGATAATGAACAATGGTCCTTATATGATGGATGGAAATGGTTTCTATCTAAAATGTTGGGAACAAAATTTTAATCCTTCTAAGGAGAAATTTATGGACATCCCAATCTAGATTAGTTTGAAGAATCTTCCACAACAATATTGCAATGTGGAAATCATAAATCTTATAGGTGACAAACTGGGTGAATATGTTAAAATGGTAGAGGTTGTTGATAAAAATTATTTTCATAAGTATCCAAAGATTGCATTTTGTGGAAATCCTGCTATTCAATTCTAGATATTGTGGAACTAAGGACTAGAATAATAACTTGGCATCAAAGGCTAATGATGGGTGAGGAGTTTAGGTCATGCTCAAAATGATTAAGAGATGAACATGAGGGGGAAATTTGTGTGGTGTCTAATAAGGAAAGAGGGTTATCTAAGGATGCTTTATCTCAAGATTTTTTTCACCTTTGAGAAGAAAAAGTGGAACAAGGAGATAAGATTCAACAGGATTGGATGTATAAGTTGGAGAAGAAAAGATTGTGTGAACAAGAGTATGAAAATGGGAAAGGTAGTTGGGAGGAAATGCAAAGAAAAAAAAATGGATGAAATTTTTTAATGAGGAAATGATTCAACAACTAATATGTTGATCTCTAATGATAAGCCATGTCTAATTTTTTGATGGGGGTCAAGACCTTACTAATGAAGAGGTTCATTGCACTCCTAATAGAGACCGAATATAAAATGAGAGGAGGTAGTTGTAGGCTGAAAATGTGATTGCTCTTGGAAAGGATTATGGAGAATACCAAAATTTAGTATTTGATGAAGTCAAGATGGATCAAAGGCTAATGGATAGATCATGAAAACTAGGGAATGAGGAAGGAGAAAAGGTAGAAAGGAATTAAAAGAAGAGGGAAATGGTTGTTGGAAGTTATTCCTCAAATAAAGAAAACACTCAGATAGGAGTTACTTCCAAGGACATTCCTATGTAACCTATAAGGAACTTGGATAGCTCTTTTGGAGGGGTGAGAGACTCAAGTGGTGGTGCTATAGATTGGAGTTCATATTTTGAGACAGAAGATGAGAAAGAGGGGGGAGAACTTTTGGAGATTGGAGAAAAGATGGGGGTAACTAATAAAATAACTTTAGAATAATATGATGCAATGGAAAACATGGTGAAAATTGGAGAAAAAAAGAAGAGGGACCTTACAGATAATCAAGTTAGATAGGCTTTGGTTGAGAATGCTTCTAGGAAAATTCAATTGTTGAGATCAGGAAAAGGTTGTGCCTTTTCTCGGGAGCCATGAAACTCCTTTCATGGAGTGTGAGGGGATGCAGTGCCCTTGACAAAATATGTTTGATCAAAAGATGTTTTGATCAAACAATGCCAAAATTAATTTTAATGCAGGAAGAAAAATCAAGGAGAATTATTTTAATATGTTCACTCAACACTTTAGGAGTTGGAAATTTTAGATGGTGGGAGCTTAGGGAGCGGTGGATGGTCTAGGAGTCCTTTGGAAAGAATCTACCATTAAGATTAAGATAGCTAGAAAAGAGAGATCATGGCAATTGATGAAAGTGGGGTCTAAATAGCTTCACATGAGGTTATCAATTATTAATATTTATGGTCATAATAGTAGTGACCAAAAGGGGGTCTTATGGCTGGAGTTATTTAAAATACTAGTTTGCCATCAAGAGGAATTTTTTATTTTAGGTGGGGAGGATTTCAATGCTCTATTTAAACTAGCTAATAAACTGGGTGGTATGGGTTGGTCAAGTAGAATTCAATAGGACTTTAACAACTTTATTATGGATAATGCTTTATGTGAAATTCCATTCAAGAATGGGGATTTCACTTGGACTAATAAAAGGGTGACATTTTTGTATATTACAAAAAGTTGGATAGATTTATTTAGCTGGTGATTGGAATGGGGAACAATGGACATGTGAAGCAGAGATTCTTCTAATCATAGGTTTAGATCATTATCCTATTAGCTTGAGGATTCAGGAAGATGTCACTCCTGATCATTTCCCATTTAAGTTTGAAGCAATGTGGTTCCAAGCGGATGGGTTTAAGGATCTGATTAGAGATTGGTAATTGAGTGCCCCTAAACTGAAAGGTAATAAGTCTTTTCTCTTTTTTAAGAAACTCCAGTACTTAAATGAACAAATAAAACAATAGAATAGGGTGCATTACAATAATATCTTTGTGGAGAAATTTAATATAGAGAAATATTTAAACACTTTGCATAATAAGCTTATTGAGGAACGTATGAATGGTTTTTATTTTAACCTTGAGAAGTAGTTGAATAAGGATTATGATGAGATATTGGCAAGAGAGGAGGTGTTTTGGAGACAAAGATCTAGGGAAACATGGTCGAACGAAGGTGATAGGAACGTGCAAAAAAATTTCACAACTCTGTTAAGGTAAGATGGGCAAACAATAAAATTTTCTCCATCAGAGATACTCATGGGGAAGAATTGAGGGAGTTGGAGAAGATAAACCAAGAGGCTATTTTTTTTCTCTTATTCAAGGGAAAGGATGGTTGTGGATGATCTTTTGTTGGTTGAAGTGTTAGAAGTTATTCCAAACTATTTCATTGCTGCCCAAAATGAGATGTTGATAGCAGAGGTTACTATTGAGAAAGGTGAAAAGGATTTGTGGTGGCTTGGTGGGGATAAGGCCCCTAGGCTAGATGGATTCCCTACAATTTTTTTCATCAATTATGGGATATTTTTGCTCAAGATTTGATGGAGGTTGTTGAAGAATCAAGGAGGGATGGGTTTATTATTTATGACATGAATAAAAATTTTATTGCATTGATGCCTAAGAGGTCATGAATTAACTCTTTTGAGGACTTCTATCCAATTTCATTATGAAACACTATTTATAAAATTAATGTAAAAGTGATTGCTAATAGGGTAAAGTTGGTATTAGACATGGTGATTTCAGAGGAGTGGAGTGGATTTTCTCTCAATAAATATATCTTTGAAGGTATTATAGTGGAAAATGAGGTAGTACATTCCATTACGTTGTCTACAGCTGAAAATATGATGGTTATATTAGACATAAAGAGGGCCTATGATGAAGTAGATAGAGTCTTTCTTTTGCTGGTCCTTAGAAAATTTGGTTTTTGTGAAAGGTAGGTAGGTTGGGTTAAAATTTGTATTGAAACTCCAAGATACTCAATTTTGGTAAATGGAAGCCCTCAAGGTTACTTTGAAAGGGCTAAAGGTATTTTTCAAGGTGACCCCTTATCTCCCTTTATTTTTCTTATTTTGGCAGAGGTATTGGGATGGATAATCAGAAAAAAAATATTGCAAGGCTAGTAGAAGGGGATTAATATGGCACAAGGGATCAAACCTATCTCACACTTACAATTCATGGATGAAACTTTCTTGGTGGGGGAAGCTTCAACAAGGGAAGAAAAAGTAATGAAAGAAAGTCTAGAGTTATATGGGAAGGTCTCTGGCCAATTCATAAATTGGAGAAAATCAGATATTTTCTTTTTCAATACCCCTGGACAAAAGAAGGTTGATATTGGTAGGATTTTGGGAATTAGAGTAGGATCTATTCCAATCAAGTATTTAGGTATTCATCTATTTACATGTATACATAAAGCTAAATTGTGGAAGAATTTGGCTGATAGTTGTTTCAGGAAGATGGATGGTTGAAAGGAAAGGTGGTTAACTTCCGCTGGTAGGATTCTTATACATAAGGTGATCATTTATGATTTCCTAGTGTTCTCAATGATGTGTGTAGAGCCCTAAAATTATTATTAAGGTAATTGGGAAATGAATGCGAAAGGTTTTCGAATGGACCGAGTGAGGATGACAAGATTCCCCTTTTGGCTTGGGATAGAGTTTATAGATAAAAAGAAAGAGTGGGAATAGGGTTACAAGAATGGAAAACAATGAATGAATCTCTTGGAGATAAATTATTAGGGAGTATTTATTGTTGTCCAAATCTGATGTAGGAGCATATTGGGTCCTTGGCAATCTTGTGTGACTTAAAAGATTTTAAATTTTTTTTGTGTTGCTCGGTTCCTTCTTTGACCGAGTTGGCTCGGTAGTTGGACGGTTTCCTATAGTTACCGAGTTTGGTTGGTTATCTCATGGGTGGTCAGTTGTTTCACTGGCACTCGATGATGCTTGTCTATTTCTCGGTCATCCTTTCTTACTGAGTAGTTTATTTTGAGTTTATGTTAAGGTCGACTTGTGCTTTGATTATGGGTCATGGATTTAATGCTGGTATCCATCATTGGAAAGTGTGTGGTCCTAGATCTATCTATTCCTTCTGTTGATTATGGATCTGAAGGTAGACTTAGTTTGGTAGCCTCTTGTATAAGTATAGTTGTTTGGTTAGAGTTTAGAGAGGGAGTTTTGATAGAAGTTATAAGATAGGAGAATCAATATTGTTGGCAGATCCTCACATGTTTGAGGATTTATGTAATTCATTATAATATCTAACTGAAATCGGGAAGGCCTTATAGCCCAGCATGTATGAATCAATTTGAATGATAATATATGAATGATCCTACTTTCTCTCTCTCACTGTGTTGTTTCTTCTATGTGTTTTTGAGCAAGGTGGATCAGGTAGGGTGCGCCATAGTCTCTTTGGCCCCTCCTCCCCCTCCATTGTGTCAGGTGGTATTAGAGCAAGGTGAGATCTAGATCTAGGTCTGCGGAACTAGGTTTGTAGGTTCCTTCTTGTGAAGCCCTAGTTGAATTGTTGTAGGGTGGAAAATTGTGATCTGACCTGCAATTGTAGAGGGTTTTCAAGATGGTTCATGGGAGGTGAGAAGCAGATCTAGGATTGGTAGGCATGTTGAGACAACTTGCTACTAGATTAGAAGTTGTTCAAACATCCCAGAGAAGAGGCAGACATCTTGAAGATATTAGTGATGATAAAATTGAACTGGAACAAGGTGAATCAAAACCTACACCTGTGATGGATCAAGGTGAGGAAATATTCTTGAAGGCTTTGACAAGTTTGAAGTCGACACCACATTTGAACCCTCCTGAGTATAGTGGGAAATTGGATTCTAATGAATTGATAGACTGGATCACTAAAATGGAAAATTATTTTGAGTATGAAAATGTATCTGAGGAAAAGAAGGTGAAAATTGCAGGCAAAAAGTTGAAAGGTCATGCATCCTTGTGGTGGGAACATCTGCAATTGGATTGGAAAAAGAAAGGCAAAGATAAAATCAAGGTATGGAATAAGATGGTGAATAAATTGAAAGGAAAGTTCTTACCTTGTGATTATCAGATTAACCTAGTTAGGTAAATGCAAAGTCTAAGGTAGAAAGATAGCCCGGTAAAAGAGTATACTGAGGAATTCTATAGATTAGATATCAGATCTAGACATGATGAGGATAATGTGGAAAGAATTGCTAGATACCTAAATGGTTTGAGAGTTTCCATCCAAGAGGAAATCAGTTTGATCAAATTGGAGAACATTGAAGAGGCTTATCAATTTGAATTGAAAGCTGAGGATAAATTGAACAAGAGACATGAGCAGAGGCAAAGAGGTCAAGGTGATAGATTCCCTAGAGGAAGAGGTAGATCTTATGGTGAAAGTGCTAGATCTGAACTAGAGAAGACAACTCTAGATAAAGGCAAGATCAAGTGGAAAGGTGAAATTTCATCTAGAGGCAGAGGCAGCAACTATCGAGGTGGTTATAGCAGAGGTAATTTCTGAGGAAATTGCTACAATTATGGAGAAGGACATAGATCTTTTGAATGTACACATGCTAGTAAGAAGGTTGGTAGTAGTAGAAATGCTTTGGTGCAAGAAGAGTTACCGAATGAACCTGAGAAGGAAAATAACTTGATGGTAAGAAGAGCACTATGGAATGAAAGTAAGAAGGAAGATCTGATAAGGAATAGTTTGTTCAAGACCAGATGTAGAGTTTCTAAAAAAATTTGGAAGGTAATCATTGACAGTGGTAGCTCAGAGAATTTGGCATCTGAGGAAATGGTCACAAAGTTGTAGTTGGAAAGGTTGAAACACCCGAAGCCCTATCAGATTTCATGGATCAAAGATGAGCATACACTCTTGGTAAGTGAATAATGTTATGTAAATTTGAAAATTGGAAAGTACTATGATAAGGTGTTGTGTGATATCATGCCTATGGATTGTTGTCATATTTTGTTGGGTAGACCTTGGCAATGTGATAGACATGCTATATATGATGGGAGATTGCATAAGTATACTATTGTGGTTGATGAAAAGAAAAAAATCTTGTTACCTTTGATGGAAGAACCTACTAGTAATGTTTGCACATCTATGGAAGTTTCTTTGATGGAAGGAAGAAAATTTGTTAAGGATTTGAAGAAGAATGATGTGTGTTTTGTTTTGATTCCTAACAAACCGAGTAAGAAAACATAGGATAGTGTTCCTGAGGAGATTGATAAGTTACTCACTGAGTATAGTGGTACCACTTCTGATAATGTACCTGATGGTTTATCACTGAAAAGAATTATTGATCATTGTGTGGATCTAATCCCTGGAGCTAGTTTACTGAACAAGGCACCTCATTGTTTGACACCTACTGAGAATCAGGAATTGAGCTGACAGATTCAAGAGTTGCTGGAGAAAGGTTTGATCAAAGAAAGTTTGATTCCCTATGCAGTACCTTTGGTATTGGCACCTAAGAAGAATGAATAATGGTAAATGTGTACTGATTCCAGAGAAATCAATAAGATAATAGTGAAGTATAGGTTTCCTATACCGAGAATGGATGACATAATGGATAGTTTGACTGGAGAAAAGTATTCCAAAAAGATTGATTTGAAAAGTGGGTATCATCAAATCAGAATCAGAGAAGGTGATGAATGGAATACTACTTTCAAGACAAAAGAAGGTTTGTATGAGTGGTTGGTTATGCCTTTTGGTTTAACTAATGCACCGAGTACTTTTATGAGGCTGATGAATGAAGTTTTGAAGAAATTCTTGGGTAAGTTTGTGATTGTATATCTTGATGATATTCTAATATTTAGTAAGACCAGAGAAGAACATTTGTTACATGTTAGACAAGTTTTTCTGAGATTGAAAGAAGAAAAGTTGCTGATAAATTTGAAAAAGTGTTCATTCATGAAAGAAGAGATTGTGTATCTGGGATTTGTAATTTTAGCTGATGGTTTGAAGATGGATCCTAAAAAGGTTGAAGCTATTTTGAATTGGCCTACACTTGTGAATGCTAGTGAGATAAGATCATTTCATGGTTTGGCAATTTTTTACTAAAAGTTCATAAGGAATTTTAGTTCAATTTGTAATGCTATGACTAAGACTATGAGAGGAGATAAAACAAAATTCAAGTGGACACATGGAGCTGATAAAAATTTTGAGACCCTGAAGCAGAAAGTTGTTGAATTGCCTATTTTGGCATTGGCTAATTTCAATAAGGTATTTCAAGTGGAATGTGATGCAAGTGGTAGTGCAATTGGAGTTGTGTTGAGTCAAGAAGGTAAACCTATTGTGTTCTTTAGTGAAAAGTTGAATGATGCTAGAAGGAAATATTCTATGTATGATCAAGAATTCTATGCTATTGTTCAAGCATTGAAGAAATGGAGACATTATTTGATACCGAGTGAATTTGTGTTGTATACTCATCATAAGGCTTTACAATACTTGGGTAGTCAGAATAAGTTGAATCAGAGACATATGAAATGTGTTGAGTATTTGTAGAGTTATACATTTGTGATCAAACATAAAAGTGGAGTCACTAACCGAGTTATTGATGCATTGAGTAGAAGAAGATCTTTGATGACCAAGATGAAAATTGAAGTTCTTGGCTTTGATGAGATGAGAGATTTGTATGAAACTGATCCTAATTTTTCTGAGCCATGGAGAAAGTGCAGAGCACCTAATCAAGATCAATCGAGTACAAAATGGGAAGAGTATTTCATTCAACAAGGTATGTTGTTTAAAGGTATTCATTTGTGTATACTGAGAGGACAAATGAGAACTAATTTGATAAAGGAGAAGTATAGTAGTGGTTTGGTTGGACATTTTGGCATTGATAAAACTTTGAATTTTCTTAAGGAGAAATACTTTTGGCCACAGTTGTATAAAGATGTTCAGAAATTTGTGAGAAGTTGAATTTTTCAAGTTGCAAAAGGAGTAAGTTAGAATACTAGATTGTATACACTGATTGTTGTACCTAAGAAACCTTGGACTAACATTAGTATGGATTTTGTTCTTGGCTTACCCGAGATAATAAGAGGTAATGATTCTATATTTGTTGTTGTGGATAGATTTTCAAAGATGGCACATTTTATACGTTGTAGAAAGACATCAGATGTAGTACATGTAGTAGATCTTTTCTTTAAGGAAATTGTCACATTGCATGGATTACCGAGGAGTATTATCTCTGATCGAGACAATAAATTTGTTGGATACTTTTGGAAGACCCTTTGGAGAAAGTTTGGCATTGAGTTGAAATATAGTTCTACATTTCACCCATAAACTGATGGACAGAAAGAAGTTGTAAATAGAAGTTTGGGAAATCTTTTGAGATGTTTAGCTAGAGACACACCTAGTAATTGGGATTCTATGTTGGCACAAGCTGAGTTTTCATACAATAATTCAGTGAATAGGAGTACTGGGAAAACACCATTTAAGATTG
Organism: Chamaecyparis obtusa; assembly: GCA_027943335.1. Taxonomy (NCBI): domain Eukaryota; kingdom Viridiplantae; phylum Streptophyta; class Pinopsida; order Cupressales; family Cupressaceae; genus Chamaecyparis; species Chamaecyparis obtusa. Next base: position 1,658,455 of record BSBK01003177.1, on the reverse strand, counting down.
TGAATGGCATACAGCTGAGAGGTATATCTGATTTGAGAGACATTGTTGATGAAAGTAAGAGGAGTGCTGAAGGAGTGAAGTTTGCTGAGTACATGAAGACATTGCATGAACATGTGAAAATCAAACTAGAAGAGAGTAATCAAAAATACAAACACAGAGCTGATAGATCAAGGAGACATAAAACTTTTGATGTTGGTGATGAAGTGATGGTTCATTTAAAGAAAGGTCAATTTCATGTTGGAACATATGGGAAGATGAAGATGAAGAAGTTTGGACCTTGCAATATGTTGAAGAAATTTGATAGTGGAAATGCATATGAGATTGAGTTACCTGATGACATGGACATATCACTGATTTTCAACATTGTTGATTTGTATGAGTATCATGAACCTGATGAAGAGATGATAGTATCGATGGAGTATCCTAAGAAGTAGAATGAAGAAGTTGAGCATATTTTGGAGCAAAGAGTTAGCAAAAGAACAAGAGGTAAATAGTATATGGAATATCTGGTAAAGTGGAAGAACAGATCAATTGAAGATAGTTCATGGATTTCACAGTCTAAGTTGGATGTAGCTTGGATCATACCTACTGAATGATTCAGAGAATCATTTCTAAATAACCCCAGGTGTCTGATGCAAGAGCATCTTGGGTCCTTGGCAATCCTATGCCACCAAAAATATTTTGAATTTTGTCCGTGTTGCTTGGTTCCTTCTTTGACCAAGTTGGCTTGGTAGTTGGTCAGTTTCCTTCGGTTATCGAGTTTGGTTGGTTATCTCCTAGGTGGTCAGTTTTTTCACTGGCACTCGGTGATGCTTGTCTATTAGTCAGTCATCCTTTCTTACCGAGTAGTTTATTTTGAGTTTCTATTGAGGCTAACTTGTGCTTTGATTATGGGTCATGGATTTAATGCTAGTATCCATCATTGGGAAGTGTGTGGTCCCAGATCTGACCATTCCTTTCATTGATTATGGATCTGAATTCTGACTCAGTTTGGTAGCCTCTTGTATATGTATAGTTTTTTAGAGTTTAGAGAGGGAGTTTTGATAGAAGTTAGAAGATAGGAGAATCAAGATTGTTGGCAAATCCTTGCATGTTTGAGAATTTCTATAATTCATTGTAATATCTAGCTAAAACTAGGAATGGCTTATAGCCCAACATGTATGAATTAATTTGAATGATAATATATGAATGATCCTACTTTCTCTCTCTCACTGTGTTCTTGTTGCTTCTTCATGTTTTTGAGCAAGGTGGATTAGGACATTGTTATTCTAACAATTGGTATCAAAGCGTTGGTCCTCAGTTAGGAAGCCTAACAACTTGAGGTAAAGATTAGGATTGCCTTATTCAAAAAGGAGGGTCTTAAGTTTGATGTGTAAAATTTCAACACATGGAAAGAGAAGATGAAGAATCAGCTGATGGTATGGGATTGGAATATTGGCTCATTACCTAGAAAGATGTACATATCATACAGGAAGAAGACCTTGAAACACTTGCTACTACTGAAGAAGAAAGGAAAAAGTTTGTATGAAATTTTGTTATAAAGGAAGCTTTGGTTAATACATTATCTAATGGTGAATTCATAGAAGTCAGAGATCTAACTAAGGCAAGTGAGATCTAGAAAATATTATTTGCACTCTATGAAGGATATGAATACACTAAGAGAGAAAAATTACAGAATTGGAGGACAGAGATGGAGACAATACAAATGAAAGATGATGAAATAATAAGGATGTATGGTCAAAGAGTATTTGAATGTGTGATTGGAATCAGAAACAATGGAGGTACTTATAGTGAAGATGAAGTCATAGAAAATATTTTGAGATCTGTAACTCCTAACTACAAACCCAAAGTTCTTTCTTTGGAGGAGACCATACCACAATATAAAGACTTCACCAGAGAAAAAAATTTAGTGGATAAACTAACTACCTTTGAGACCACAAAGCTAAATGATGCACTACCTAATGTTGAGACAACATTTAAGGTGACTATTCATAGAACTAGATATGTTAAAGTTGGATCTAGCAAAGTAATCAAGCACAATGAAGATCTTGGAGAATATCATGAAGAATGGGAAGAGATTCAAAGACAAGACAATCAAGTGGATGAGAAGATCATGGGCCCAATTGCTAGGAGAGAAATGAAAGGCAAAGGTAAGTTTGAAGGAAAATTACCCTTAAAATTTTTTAACTGTAATAAGGTTGGTCATTTTTCATCTAGATGTCCAACTAGAATACCTAAGCATAGGCCCAAATATGGAAAATACAAGAATGATAAGGAATGCTATTATGGTAGTGATAGATCTGAAGATATAGATGATGAATTCAATGATGTGTTGGGTTTTGTTGCTATCAAAGAAGAGGATCCTATATATGAAGAAAAAGCCTTAGTTTCTCATGTTGATAGGAAAACTAATTGGATAATTGATAGTGGATGTTCACATCACATGAATGGTGATAAGGATAGATTCATTTAGCTAAAGAAGTTTGATGGTGGTGTTGTAAGATTTGGTGATAAAACTCCTAGAATGATTATTGGTAAAGGATCAATTACTTTAGATGGAAGGACTAACATTGATGATATGCTATTTTTGGATGGCTTAAAACATAATTTATTGAGTGTTGGACAAATTTTGGATAAGGAATATCATTTGGAATTAAAGGATGGTCATTCCTCTAATAGAGGATCTAATGGAGAACTGGTCGCATCTGGTACTAAGACCAGAGGTAATATATTTCAGTTAAACTCTACTGAGGTCAATTGTTTTGTTGCAAAAATTGATGACAGTGGTTATGCAATAGAAGGTTTTGTCATATCAATTTTGATAACATAGTTAAGGAATCTAACAATAATGCTATCAGAGATCTACCTAAGATTTTGAAACCTGCTAACACTACATGTAGAGAGTGTGTTTTGGGTAAACAAACAAGAAGTAGTTTTTCAAGAAAAGGATACTCAACAAATGGAAAGTTAGAATTGATTCATATAGATCTTCATGGATCTACAAAGACCAAGTCATCCTTTGGAGGTAGGTACTTTATCATATTCACTAGTGATTACTCTAGAGTGATGTGGGTTGGATTTCTTAGAGAAAAATTAAAAGAATTTGAAACTTTCAAGTTTTATAAGTCAAAAGTTGAGAATGAGACAAGCTTGAAGATAAAGTGTTTGAGATCAGACAGAGGTGGAGAACTCACTTTGCATGAGTTCAATACATTTTTTGAAAAACATGGTATTATGAGGAAAACTTATGCACCTAGGACACCACAACAAAATGGATTTTCTTAAAGAAGAAACCAAATAGTTCTTGATGCTGCAAGAACCATGTTAATAGAAGGAAAGGTTCCTCACATGCATTTGAGGGAAGCAATCAATACTATAGTATACACAATGAATAGAGTATAAATCAAAGAGGGTAAATGCAAGACACCATTTGAGCTATGGTTTGTTAAGACACCTACTATTAGTTATTTTAGAATTTTTGGAAGAAAATGATACATTAAGAGAGATGAATGTATAGGGAAATTTGTTTCTAGAAGTGATGAAGGCATATTCCTTGGCTATTCTACTAGAAGTAAAGCTTATAGATGCTACAATTTGAGAACTAGAAAGTGTTACAAGTAGTGGTTGTCATTGCATCAAAAGATCAACTTGTTAATGTCTGATACAACCACTAGACTTATAGAAGACACGGGAGGAAGTTAAGCCATGTCACAAACCTTGCGAGGGACACTGGCTCACTACCAACAATCCCCCTCCCAATGTCACTCATCATGGCTTGCATGGATTTGAACTTGTGACCAAGCTCTGATACCACTTGTTAGGAATAGCAGTTCACCAATACAACTAAGAGGGGGGTGAATCAATTTTATGACAGATAATTAAACTTTAAATTTTGAATAGAAGTAATACCAAATCAAATGAACACAATGAATGCCAACATAATAAAAATATATTTATTGTCAAGGAAACCTATTAAAGGTAAAACTCTAGTGGGATTAACACCCATTAATTATGTATTGAGAGTATAGTATCCTTGTTAGAAGATCTAGCCCTATTAGGAGCTAATTAAAACATTATAGTAAATATTCCTTGTTAGAGGAAAAACCTTGTTAGGAGTCAATAAAAGAGGTGGGCTCACTACCCAAAGAAGGTTATGTCCACCTTCAGAACTCACTTTTCACAACCCAAGTGTATGTAAGGAAATACACAATCCTTGAACTATCTAATAGAAAATGTCTTTTCTTGATCAGTTCCAATGACTTGTACATAAGTTATCCTCTACTCTACATCTAGCAGACACAAGATTTTAGCTTCAACAATTCTCTTTTACATCACATACATTCTCTCCATATCTTTTCAAAAGAAAATATCTTACATATATACCCTATTACAAAATAAATAATCAGGTCAACCAATTAGGCTTTCCTATTACACAAATAATTATATAACTCCATGATAAGATACATACGATATATAAAACAATTAAAATTCAACAATTAAGGACCAACATCCATAATCCATGCTCGCCATTCATGATACCCACTACAACTCTAAAGTCAGCTTCCAAACAGGTCTTCTCTAGAACACACGCCACAAATGATGTCATCCTTCTTTTCGTACCTTGTAGAGATTAGAGAACATTATTTAATATATTATATGTCATCCCTTAAGCTTGCATATACTGAATCCTCATTGCCTGCAAGATATACCCAAAAATCAGAGACTAACTCTGTCAGCTTCCACTATCACTTTCCAGTAACCAGTCTTCACCAAATCTTCTGTAACTCAGCCAATATGCAATATTACATCATGCAATATTATATATAAGATCACAACACCTTCCAATACACACAACTAACTTCTCACATTCTGAAACATCCATACAATATTTGTACACTATAATAACCATCTTGTTCTCTTCACATAAACATATGTTGACATCAGTGACAAAACATGAATGACAAAAGAAACAATTCCAACTGACTGGTCAAAATAATATCCCAAAAACCTAAGGATTGGACATCCTTTAATAGTGATTCATTGTTACAAATCATCATATTTTTGCTTGGAACATTGTGTTAGACTTCATTTAACTATATCAATTCGGGAGCGTGAACTTGAGATGATGGCTGCAAAGTTTATGCTTTAGTTCTTCTCAATAGTCATCACTACTAAAGTAAATCTATTGCTATAGGAAGCTTATACTAGAAACTAAAACTACTGATTAACCTCATCTTACAGGAAACAAACTTAATAGTAAATAGATAATGCTTGAGAAGTAAACCTATGCTGCAGGCAATAGTCAATGGTTCTGCTACCAGTGGCTATAGGAACAATAGTACTTAACAACTTGAAGAAACTGAACTAAATCCTACTAAAACATGAATAGGAAATTCATCTCCCGTGTGGGCCCCCATGGAAGTATGAATGAATTATAACTTAGAGATTGAAATGAAGAACTATCATATATTCATTCAATAAAACATAAGTACAATAGATCATCAAAGTATCTTTTACTCTATCACTGGTTACAATATGAAATTCTCAAAATGACTAACTAACTTGGAATCAACACTTCCAACTTATTTAAAAGCAACTAGGAAAATAGAACTCCTATAAACTAGATCCTTCATTATAGATCATAACAACTTCAGTTATATGAATGACAACACCATTCATGCAAGAAGATAAGCCACTTTTAATGCTCCAAGAATATAGGAACAATGGCAACTAGATTAACTTGGACTGAATCAACAACCGCAAAGTGATGGAAGGAGTGGAGCTATGATTGATCATCTAAAATAGTTATTCGCCTAAAACACCCACTCATCCTTAAGTACGTGCTCCTTGCTGACTTATTCTTCCTGCAAAAGGTTAACACAACAAAATCCAAGACACAAATCCAAGGCAGAGATTATAATAAGTTTCCCTATTTTAACGTGGCCTTGTCATATAGCTGCAGGAGATCTACCCATTAAAGCTAGAGAAGAAAGATACCAAATTTTATCATGACATTCATTAATATATATATATATATATATATATATATATATATATATATATATCCATTCTTCTCCTTAAGTTTCATAAGTGTCAAATATACATATAACTAAAACTTAGAAACATGAAAGACTGTATAATGTTCATGAAAACCATAAGATATTCAAGTTTGTGCCTAGAAAATCATAAACAAAACACTCCATAATATTGTCTCATCATTCCCCCCCAGCTTAACTATTTGTTGATCCTCCAGCAAATAAATTCTTTAACCTGGCTGTCAACCTGTAGTCAGCTATTGTTCTCTATCCAGTACCACCCTCTACATAGCTCTAGTAGAATCCCGCTATTTCCCTCTTCTTCTTCCATCTGTCCTTTTCCCTCTACATATCAAAACTGTCCAAATTTTTTGAATTTGCAAGCAAAGGAGACAGTAACAATGGAGGCTGAAAAAAACACTAGATCCAAAAACTCTCTCTTTCCCTTCCTAATACAATGTACCAAGGGGCATGTTGTGTTGCCATAGAAAAATTGAGAGGTGAATGCAATTCTTTGTTTCTCATCTCTCTTGATAAACTATTATAGCACCACTGAATGGCATTTCTGGCCTCAGGCAGATCAGAATCCATCATCTACTCATATGCATGGAATGCTTCCTTCCTCATTGGATAAATAATCTTACTACATGAGTCAGAAGGAGCTATCCTTAGCCAGTTATAATAGTAAGTCTTAGGATCTTTAGCTTCAGGCCTTAGAAATAGGGGAGTATCTGATTCCAATTCCCTATATACCTTAGCTTGATTGTCCCAACTTATTTCATTTTGTACCCAGGACATGAGGGCTCTGAGTTGAATATCCCCAACATAAAGCAAGGGATTCCAAACTTGGTCATTAGGGACTACTAGGTTATGGAGATAAAGTTCACATAACAGATTTTGAATGGCTACAGGAGAGTTATGGAATGCTTGAGAAAACTGGGTAGGCTCTTGTAATGAGGAAGACATGTCCTACATAATACAGGTCATTTGATAGTTTAACAGTTGTTCCTTTAGAAACAGAGCATAGACAGGTGATGGAGATCTACAACCCATCAGGTCAGGAATTAAAGATGTAATTTTGTCAAGTTTCTCACTCAATTGTTCTATCTTTTCCTCCTAAACAAGTGTTTCCTAATAATGAAGGTCTACTACCCTATTTAATTCTTTACGTTGATGTTTCCACTGCTCTCTCTCAGAATTTAATTGCTTAGACAATTGGAAGATAACAGACAACAAAGAATTTGAACTAGATTGACCTATTACTATACTAGGGCTAGAATTGTTTGTTGTTGTAGGAATAGATGACTTACCATTATTAATACTCAACCTCTTCAATGGATATGTCTAGATGATCATAGCCCTCTTAGTGTTAGAACATTGTTGAGCCACTAAAGCTAATGTATCTAATCCTTCATTTAAAATTTGCTCCACAACCTTATTGACTAGGTCTATGTCAATATCTGGATTTTCTTCATAAGGATCCCCTTCTGCTGCAGGAAACTCTGTTGTAGGGGAGAATGTTGTTTCATCTACTTCCCTAATGTAACTATCAGAATCATCACTTCCTGAATCATCTTCCTAAAATTTCCTAGAAGCTGGTCTTCTCCTTTGAAACACATAATCTTGTTCTTCCGAACTAGAATCATCTCCAATGATGACAACCTCTACATTAGCTGACTTGTCAAGAGCCTATTCTATTTTATCATCAGGACATTCCTAAAATGTATCTTCTTCCATAATTTCAGTCCATTTTCCTTCCTACTGAGAAGTCTCAAGTTGTAATTCAGCTTCTTGTTGAACATTTTCATCCTCTTCTTCCTTCTACCCAAAATCTTGTGTTATATTTGGCTCATTAACTAGAGTCTCCTCAGTTGTTTTTGACCTTTTCCTAGCACTTCTTCTTAACATAGTTTCCTCCTTCTTTGCTGGAGCTTTTCTCTTTCTAGTTGTGCCCATGGCTGCAGGAGATGCCTTAGTCTACCGACTAGTACTAGGGTTAATTTTCTTTTTCCCTTCCATTGGGGAAACCATTTTTGCTATAGGAGTAACCTCAACCTTTTCTATAGGAGTCTCCAATTCCTCTTCAGGAGCTGTTCTTGAAGTAGAAGAATTAGTGGAACTAGGGTAATTAGGGGTCCTAACCCTAGATTTCTTCTTGGAAGAAGAACACTGTCCTATTTCAATTAAAAAAATTTGAACCCCCTTAGCAATTTTAACCCTTTGTCCAACTCTATGCCCACTTGGTTCAGGGGTAGGTTCCTTAAACCCGTGTAGCAGAAATTCCTCCCAGGAAATATTTGACTATTCTCTTAAGGCTTTTTCCACTACCATCTTGATCAAACAGTGGTGAGAGATAGAATTTTACTTACCCTCTTGGACTAGAACAGCTTGTTTTGATAGAATTCCAAACATAAAACTAGGGACATTGATAGGCCAGTTATCATGCCTCAAGAAACTTAAAAATTTAAAGTGTACAGCATGCAGAAATGAATGTCTCCCTTCATAGGTAAAATACATAACGATATAAACCACATATTTTTTAAATGTCTCAAGGAGAGATAATCGAAATGTACCTTGTTTTTTATTCACTTCAAGTGGCAGGTCTGTATGAAGAGTGAATTAAGCTCTGGAAGTAGTTGGGTCAAAGTTCTCTAAAAATGCCTCACCCTCAAGCAGTAATCTCATGACCTCTACTAAAACCAACTGTGAACATGGCACCTTCAACCCTTTAACTGTAGCCACTCCTTCTTTCAAGGAGCTAAGAAACTGAAGTGCAACCTCATCATCCTAGCTGGTCAATTTTTTAACATAATCCATCCAACCCCTTGCTTGTAAATATGGCCTACAAGTCTAATCTTCAAGAAAAACACCATGCACATTAGGCTCTCTTCGGATGAGGTCACCACCCATTGTCTTGTTTGCGAGATACCCAGACAAAGTTGCAGGAAATAAAATAGACAAGTAGAATTTCAAGAAAGAAAGCTTGAAAAGGCAATTGCAGGATGATTCAAATTTAGAAATTTCTAGCAAAGCAGCTCAAGAAATGAGCTTATGAGTAATATAAATGCAAAGTACCATGTTATCATTTCATAATTACTCATTAGTACACTTCGCAGAACTCATACTTGAAATAACTTGCCACCTTAGTTTTATACATGCGAAAGATAACACGCAGCTCAATGATTTTCAAAAATGTCTAATTATGGTACAAAAATACAAGTACGAAAGGAGAAAAGAATAAATATAAATATTGCATGAACATAATGACAAAAAAAACTAATAAACTTCCCCCCCCCCAGCTTAAGATTTGGCAAGTGGGACCTCACTTGCAGTAATGACAAGGCATACACTAAAATGGAAAAAAAATTAAAGTGGCATACCTTGACTTGTATGTTAACCTAAAGTACTGGTGAGGTGGCAGTTGTTAATTATCCAAGAATGAAAGAAAAAGATGAGGTGGATGGGTGGTAGACTTAGAAATGAAGTGAAAATTTATTATGTAGAAGGAACTTTCTTGAAGAAAGTGTTTATTATGAATGTGAAAAGACCATTTTGGAGTGAGGAAGGTAAATGAGCATAAAGCTCATTACAAGTGGCTGTAGGAAGGGTTTCACCAATGGAAGAAGAGAATTGTTGCAGGAACTCATCCTTGCTCTAGGGTTTGTGATACAACTTCAATGTGTGACCATTAACGAGCAATTTGAAATGTACCGGATCAACTGTGGAGAGTTGAACTGCGCCATTTGGAAAGACTACGATTATCTCATATGGGCCAAGCCATCTGGTTTGGAATTTCCCTAGATTATGCTGGTATCGAGAGTCATAGAGGAGCACCTAGTCACCAATTGAGAATGTTTTATCCTTGACAAACTTGTCATGCCATTGCTTGTGTTGGGTTTGGATCAATTCTGTGTTATGCAAGGTAGATTTTCTCCACTCATCAAGACCATTCAAACTCAAGATCTTGTCTTGTTGTGTGGTAGTGAGATCCATCTCAAGATCAAGAGCTATCCTAAGTGTCTTATGTTCGAATTCAATAGGCATGACTACAAAGAGACCATGGAAAAGTTCAAATGGTGTGAAACCGGTGGTAGACTTCCATGTAGTTCAGTATGCCCAAAGTGCTTCAAGAAGTCAGATAGCCCAATATTTCTTATGAATGACAACTATTTTAGTGAGAATAGCTACCAACTCCCTATTGGTAACTTCCACTTACCCATTAGCTTGGGGGTGATAGGGTGAAGATTTACCATGCCTGATGTTATATTCCTCCATCAAAGCAGCAATCAAATTGGAAGTAAACTATGGACCTTGATACAATTGAATCTCCCTCGGTACTCCAAATCTAGTGAAGATGAATTCATAAAGGAACTTGGCAACATTGTTATCCCTAAGGTGCTTCATAGGCTTAGCCTCAGCCCATTTGGTAACATAGTTAGTGCAAACAAGGATATAAGATTTACCTTGGGAAGAGGGCTCAATAGGACCAACAAAGTCAATTCCCCATTTGTCAAAGGGTGCAACAACTACCTATGGCTGCAGGGGCATTTCATCAGTCTTTGTAGGGCGGCCCATGCATTGGCATTTATCACACTTTTTGGTGTACTAAGCAGCATCCTTGTGGAGACTAGGCCAATAATAACCTATAGTCAAAATCTTCAGTGTTGTTCATTTGGCAGCAAAATGTCCACCACAAGGTTCATCATGACAGGCCCTGAGGATATCGTAGGTTTCATCCTGTCGTATGCATCTTCTAGTGACTTGGTTAGGACTAGTATAAAACATGAATCTAGAAATCTAGGAATAATTAAAGCTCTTTTCAGTTAAAAACCTTCTTTCTTTAGCAGAGAAATGAGCTAGTGTCTTGCCAGTTGTGAGATAATTGGCAATATTGGCATACCAAGGATTGTGTGCAGTCAGTAAGAAAAGATGTTCATCAGGAAAACTATCATCAATGGCTACAGGATCATTAAATACATGCAACCAAGAAAGAAAATCAGCAACCACATTGGTTTTACCAGGTTTATCAATGATGGTAATGTCAAACTCTTGCATAAGCAACAACCAACAAGCCAATTTACCAAAGATTGCAGGCTTGTTCATGAGATATGTAATAGCAGAATGGTCGGTATGCACATAGATCTCATATCCAATAATGTAGTGTCTGAATTTATTCAGTGCATAAATAACTGCAAGAAGTTCTTTTTCAGTAACAGTATAGTTAAACTCAACGCCTTGTAAATTCTTACTAATAAAGTAAATTGCATTTTCAATAGATTCCACCTTCTAGCCAAGCACAGCTCCAATAGCATAGTCTAAGGCATCAGTATGGATGTGAAAGGGTAAGCCCCAATTGGGTCCTTGCAACACTGGTGTGGTAGTGAGAACTTCTTTAAGTTGTAGGAAAGACTTTGTAAACTCAAAATCCCAAGCAAATTCAACATCCTTCTTGAGCAAGTTATACAATGGTGCTACAAGGTGACTGAAATCTTTGATAAACCTTCTATAATACCTAGCATGACTAAGAAAATTGCGCACATCTTTTCTTTTTTTTGGAATAGGTAATGTGCTAATTACTTAAATCTTGGTAGGGTCCACTTGAATACCTTTTGAAGAAATGAAATGTCCTAAGACAACCCCCTCTTCCATCATCATGAAGCACTCTTCACTATTGAGAGAAAGGTTATAATCATGACACCTCTGAAGAACTTTCTCCAAATTTGCCTTGGCCTCATCAAAAGTATGCCCATATGTTGTAAAGTCATCCATGTAAATCTCCATGCAATCAGCAGAGATATCTGAGAATATACTGATGACAGCTCACTAGAAGGTAGCAGGGGCATTACACAACCCAAAAGGTAGCATGGAATAGGAAAATGTACCCCATTGGTAGGTGAATGTTGTCTTCTCTTGATCCTAAGGGGTAATTTGTATCGGTAATTTGTATCTGATTATAACCACTAAATCCATCCAGAAAAGAGAAGTATGTCTTCCTAGCCAAGTTATCAAGGACTTGATCTATGAATGGCAATGGAAAGTGGTCTTTCTTAGTGGCTGTGTTTAGCTCTCTATAATCAACACAAAATCTCTATTTTCCTCCTTTTTTAGGCACTATAACAAGAGGGGAGACCCACTGACTATTAGAAATGGGATAAATAAATCCAACATTTAGTAACTTTTGCAACTCATTCTTTACTACTATATCCCTTAGAACTGGGTTTACCCTTCGCTGAGGTTGTCAAACAGGTCTGAAATCAGGGATGATATAAATTTTGTGAGTGCAGAGCTTAGGGTCTAAACCTTTCATGTCAATATAATCCTAAGCAAAGGCTAATTGATGTTCTTTTAGAAGCTACAAGACATCTACCTACTGAGAGAGAGTTAAGGCACTGTTTACATTTAACTCCCACCCTGAGCTAACCTCTAGCTTAGTGACCTTTTCTACCATGGATAGCTAAGAAATTGGGAAAGACTCCATTTCATGAGCCACTAATCTATGAAGAAATTTGGAATTTTCTGAATACTTCAGGGCATCAATAGGTGGTAACAAGGTGTCAAGGACACAGTCTTCCTGGGAACACACTTGGGGTTGCACCTTATATTCATTCAAAATGATGGAGGAAATTATTTCATCCTCTTCCCAGGAGGCTACAAAAGGTTCCCTAGATATCATCATTAACTGATGAATGGAATTAACCTCAAGTTCAGTATCATCCAAATCTAGCTAGATTATCTGGTCATCTTGGAACAAAGGCTAAGCTGGGGAATATAGAGTCAAATTTTTAGTATTGACTCCATTGGATATAGTCATTTTCCTTGACTGACAAGCTATATAGGCATCTGTAGTGGCTAACCAAGGCTGGCCTAAAATTATTGGATATCCTCCCATGTTAGCCTTTGGAGAAAGGACAACAAAGTGAACCGGATATTCCCAAGAATTCAAGGTGACTATTACATCCTCTACCATCCCATCAGGTGTAATGGTGGAACTATCAGCAAGCTGAAGGATGGTTGGGGTTTCCCTAAGACCGATGATATGTAACTGAGACATTACTTCCTTGTTCATGACATTTATGGATGCACCTAAGTCAACTAGAGCATTTTGGACTTGCATCCCTTGAATAGTGACTATAACCACAGGGCTACTAGGATCAGAATACTTGGGAACTGTCAATTTTTCTAACATTAGATCAGACAACTGGCCTAGGACATGGATGGTTTTAGGATCCTTTTTCTTCCTCCCAGGCTACTTGATACAAGCTTCCTTGATGGCTTTAGTATAGGTAGGCACTTCTTTTATGGCATCCAGCAAGGGAATCTTTACTGTCATTTTCTTTAATTAGGCAAGTAAATCCAACACTGCTTGATTTTCCATTGGCTTCACTTGTTCCTCCAACCTATGAGGAAATGGGGGTGCCTGTGCTGCAGGAGTAGCAGGAATAGAAGCTTGAACTGATACTTCAATTGGGTCTACCGAGGCATCCTCAACTTCGATAGTAATAGGTTGTTGAGGAGGAGGAAGAGTTGTGCCTGATCTTAAATGAATTTTATTCAAGGAAATTGCATAGCTCTGTTGCTGTGTTGTTGGTTTAGCATTGTTGGGATTGGGAGTAGGTTGAGTAGGCAATTGAGTCTATTTAGGGGAGGTAGTATTGGCTACAGGAGGGGCATCAAAGTTGGCTGCTGAGGTGGTGGCATCAAAGCTGGCTAATTGGATTGGTTCATCCAATTGTGTGGTTGTTGCCACCCCTGCTGGGGCTACTACCAAGATTGTTGAGGTTGTGATCAACTCTGTTAAGATTGTTGCCATCCTGCCTGATGTTGCTGCCAACCTTGCTAGGGTTGTTTCCAACCTTGCTGAGGTTGTTGCCAATTCTATTGATGCGGTTGCCAACCTTGCTGAGGTTGTTGCCAACCTTGCTGAGGCTACTGCCAACTATTATACCCACTAAGTCCACCATGTTGTTGATTTTGCCATGCATTAGTACTATTAAAATTCTAAAGAGGATCTTAGGGAATACTTGGTCTCTGAGCCCATGGTCATTGCTAGGCAATGTAGAGCACCTCTCCATTCTCATCTATGGCTTTGAACTCAATAGGCATTGCTTGGGACTCCAAGCTTGCAACAAACTTACACCGACAATTCTTTTTCTTTTCCTAACAGTGTGGATAGTACTCTGCTAGCATTTCATCAGCTTCATCCTTCTTTCTCCTTGCTTGCATTGTGTCCAATTGAGTGGCAAAATCATTAATGATGTCCTACTTGAAGTTTAATAAAATATTGGATAACTCCATTTTGGACACCTCTGCACCATTAGACTTGTGAGGCAAGGCTCTCAAGCCTCTACCTTTCTTTACAGTGGCTCTTGAATAGTTTAGACATATGTTTTTTATGTCATCCCATGATTTCTAAGTAATGTCTCCCCCTGCCATAAGGTCAAGGGCTTCTATACTCCCATCACTCACACCCCTCAAAAACAAATTCTTTTGAGACTCTTCATTCAGTGCATGTTGTGTGTTTCACTGCAGGCTGAACATAAACTTGGAGACATAATCTTCTAGGGTTTCATCCTCTTTTTGTGACATTTTAAATATGTCATCTCCCTTTAAGTCTCCTCCTCAACAATAATCTTTTTACTTCTCAAGAAATAAGGTGCACATTGCATTCCAATCTACTACAGCATCAGCACCCAAACTCATAAACCACCGTAGAGCAACCTCCTTTAAGGTGGAAGGAAATAATTTGATCTTATGGCCATCAATGGTGTAATCATAGCTTCTATAGAGGACATCAAATTAAAAGAGGAATGTCTCCGGATCCTCTGTGATGAGTCCATAGAATTTAGGAAGTGCGGTTGCAGGAATGTTTTTTAGATTCTAGTTACCTTGCTGAGTAGGAATAGGAAAAGGGAAGGTAGGATGAGCCATTGTATTATCTAAATATTCAGGGCAAGCAAAGAGGGAATTTAAATGGTAAGACTCCTCAGATGATGGCGGTGAAGGCAAGTGATCAAAAGCATCAGCAAACACATTCTCAAACGGTTCTTCTTGATGTGGGATTTCTAATTGGGTTTCATCAAACATTAGGTCTAAGACCTCAAATGGTTCTTCTTGATTAATATTAGGTAAGAATCACCCAAGATGATCCCTATGCCTATGCATGCAAAATTATGCAAAATGAAACTAACTTAATGACTTTTAGGGTTAAACTAAATTGACACCATCCCCGACAATGGCACCAAAAATGACTGGTCAGAATAATATCCTAGAAACCTAAGGATTGGACATCCTTTAACAATTACAAATCATCATGTTTTTTCTTGGAACATTGTGCTAGACTTCATTTAACTATATCAATCTGAGAGCCTAAACTTGAGATGATGGTTGCAAAGTTTATGCTTTAGTTCTTCTCAATAGTCATCACTACTAAAATAAAGCTATTGCTACAGGAAGCTTATACTAGAAATTGAAACTACTAATTAACCTCATCTTGTAGGAAACAAACTTAATAATAAATAGATAATGCTTGAGAAGTAAACCTATGCTGCAGGCAATAGTCAATGGTTTTGCTACCAGTGGCTGCAGGAACAACAGTACTTAACAACTTGAAGAAACTGAACTAAATCCTACTAAAACACGAACAAGAAATTCATCTCCTATGTGGGCCCCCATAGAAGTATGAATGAATTATAACTTAGAGATTGAAATGAAGAACTATCATATATTCATTCAATAAAACATAAGTACAATAGATCATCAAAGTATCTTTTGCTCTATCACTGGTTACAATATGAAATTCTCAAAATGACTAACTAACTTGGAATCAACACTTCCAACTTATTTAAAAGAAACTAGGAAAATAGAACTCCTATAAACTAGATCCTTCATTATAGATCATAACAACTTCAGTTATATGAATGACAACACCATTCACGCAAGAAGATAAGCCACTTCTAATGCTGCAAGAATATAGGAACAACGGCAACTAGATTAACTTGGACTGAATCAGCAACCAAAAGTGATGGAAGGAGTGGAGCTATGATTGATCATTTGAAACCATTATCCACCTTGAAAGACCCACTCATCCTTAAGTACATGCTCCTTGCTGACTTATTCTTCCTGCAAAAGGTTAGCACAATAGAATCCAAGGCAAAGATTATAATAAGTTTCCCTATTTTAACGTGGCCTTGTCATATAGCTACAGGAGATCTACCCATTAAAGCTAGAGAAGAAAGATACCAAATTTAAATGTATCATCTCCCCAATACAATAGCAATATCCAACAATCTCCCCCTTTGGCATTGATGGAAAAATATGGGAAAATCCATCAACCCAAAAGTATTCTCTCAGTACCTTTACCACATAATCTCTTTCCCATAGGATTTTCACATAGTCTCTTTCCCCCTTTGACAACAATGGAAAAGGGTGCCATAATTCATCATTTCTCTTCCACAACTATCTTCAATGATCACTCCCCCTAAGGATTAGATCCACACATCAAGTCTAGAATATAATAAGGCTCTGAAAACCTCTAGACTGATGCATCCCTGCATCATTTAATTCACACTAGGAGGGGCCTGAACCCCAAGCATACCTCTAAGATACTCAAAGATATCTTTTTGCAATAGCTTTGTAAAGATGTATGCTATCTATTTCTTTATGCTAATGTATTCCAACCTTATTTCCTTCTCTGCTACCTTATCTCTCAATAAGTGATACTTAATAGCAATATGCTTAGTTTTAGAGTGCATCACGGGATTCTGTGACATGTTTACTATACTAGTGTTACCGCAATGGATAACCACTAGCTCATCAAAAGTTATTCCAATATCTTTATATATTTGTTTCATCCAAACAATTTGAGTGCAATTAATAGAAGCATAAACATACTCTGATTCTATAATAGATTGAGCTATACAATCTTGTTTCTTACTTAGCCATGAAACCAACTTTTTTCCAAGGAAAAATGCACCTCCACTAGTACTCTTCCTATCATCAATATTCCCTATCCAATCAGCATCGATATAAGCATGAAGTTCAAAGTCATCATTTCTATCATACCATAGTCCATATTTCATTATTCCTTTTAGATATCTAAATATCCTTTCACAACAGCTAAGTGTGTCTCTTTAGGTTCTTCTTGATATCTAGCCACAATTCCAACAACATTAGCAATATTTGGTCTGGTGTGAATCAGATATTATAATCCACCAACCATTGATCTATACTTGGTCTAAAAAACACACTTTGTCTCATCATTATTTTTCATCTTATTACCAGTCACCATGGGTGTACCAACTAGTTTGCAGTCTTCCATTCCAAACTTTTTCAATATTTATTTAAGATACTTAGTCTGAGAAATAAAAATGTCATTCTTGTTCTGATTTATTTGTAGTCCAAGAAAGAATTTCATTTCACTTATCATGGACATCTCAAATTAATTCTCCATCTCTTTAGAAAATGTCTTACACATCTCATCATTGCCTCCAAAGATAATATCATCAGCAAACACTTCTATTATCAAAACTCCATCTTTACTAGTTCTTAAATACAAGTTATTGTTAGCATTACCTTTTCTGAATCCAAGGTGAAGTACTTTTCTAACCTTGCATACCAATCCCTTGGATATTTCTTTAGTCCATACAGTTCCTTCTTCAACTTGCATACCATGTCTCCATATTCGGATAGAGGAAATCCATTAGGTTTTTCTATGTATACTTCCTCTTCAAGATCTCCATTCAGAAATGCAAATTTTTGTCTTTGTATTCCATGCTCTTCGCAATATGAATTGAATAGATCTGAAGTAAATTGTCTACCTCTATTTGATCTCAAACATTTTATCTTTAAGCTTGATTCATTCTCTACTTTTTCTTTGAATATCTTGAATTTGTCAAATGCTTCTAATTTCTCTTTCAAGTAAGTTATCCACATCATTCTAGAATAGTCATCAACAAAAAGTATAAAATACCTTTCACCATACTATGATCTTGTCCTTGTTACAAGTAGTGGTTTCTGTAGCACCAAAAGACTGACCTGTTAATGCCTGATATAACCACTAGAAATATAGAAGACACAAGAGGCATTTGATCCATGTTGTGAACCCTTTGATTTCTTCCTTGGTTCCACTACCTCAAAGAACACGCAATCAATTTCAACCATGAAATAGATAGTGTCCTTATCATTTTCAACTAGATCTTTGGGTATCCTATACCTTTCCTTCATCTGTCTCTGTAAGATTTTAGTCATATAAAATAACTCTCCATCTACCCAATTCTTATCCTATCTTCGGTAGCTCTCAAAGATCTGAATTCTAGTAGGTACATTATCTTTCCATGCATTGGGATACATGCCAAGGAATTTTTGAATAATATGAATGTACATATGAACCAATAACAATCCAAACCTGAGTGCCTTACTCTTGTCTTTCTTAATAACCTTTACATTCTCTAGAAAGTATTGTGCAAGAACTTCACAAAGGTTGTATTTTTTGTTTTCCTTGACCATCCTATATGCCATCATGATAACTCTAGCTGATACTGAGTTAGGTCTGCTGCTATAGAACAGTTTGTAACCCAATATCATTGCCACTAGCCTCACATCTTTCTAAAAGATGTCATTGACTGTCATCACTCTCTTATCCCATTTTGAATGTGTTAGGGTTTCCACCTCTTTTCTTATATTCTTCTTTTCTAGTGGGAGGGCTCCATCGTTATCTAATCCAGTTATATCATGAATCATTTGTGCACATATTTTTATTGGTTATTCTCCAATCCATATGAACTGATCATGGATTCTACTAAGAATTATCTTAAACCATTCAGTTTTAGTGAATTCCTCTAGTAGGGTTAACTTGATGATAGATTAATCCTCTAGGTGCTTAAACTCTTCTACCATTGATCCATCTACTTCTATCATTGTATCCAATTCACTATAGATGTTTACATCTCCTATGATTTCATACTTGCAATGTATATATGCCCTAATGTCCTCTATGTACAACACGCAGATAGGGTTTTGTGAAAATGCTCCTTCTGGATCATCCTCACAGGACTTAAATAGATGTCTCTTAAACTTATACCTAGGTCTATCCACAACATCAAATATTACCGATGCATCTATAACTTTCTCAATGAGTATAAGTCTAAATACCTTTATCACACTAAAATCTATAACTTTGCTTCACACGATCATGCAATCTCTCTTCTAGACTACTGAAATGCTTCACAACTCTGCTCTCCTTATTCGTTGATTATAAAATGGTGCAAGAATGATATCCTTCAATCCTTTTTATCCTTCACAAGCTGAGTAAGTGCATTAATCACAAGTAGTTCAATTGTGCATGTTTTCTAGTCAACACAAATCTCGTAAACACAGAAAATGAATCTCCAAGTGTTGCGCTCTCAACCACACACTCTATAGTGGCTATATATACCATACCTAATCTTGCATGAGCTTAGTCCACATACACAGGGGCTAGATATATTTTTTTATCTACATCCAATGCTCCCCCTAAGGCCATATGGCCTTCTAGGTTGATGTCTCAAAGAACTCATCATGCGGAGACACAGTATCATCTATTCTCTCTCCCTGAACCAATGCCTTATTGAATGCTTTCACCTTCCATATATTTTCATCCTCTTTACTTTTTGATTTCTTGAAATGATTCTCAAACTCATTCATATACTCATTAATAATTTTACCAATGTCACCAACATTCTTCTTTATAACCACAGGAGGTGGTCCTCTTGGTTCTCTTGGTCCTCTTCTGTTGTCCTCTCCATTGTATCTGCAAAAATTTTCTATGTGCCCAAGGTTGTTGCACTTGTAACATGTAGGTGGTCTCCTTTTATCCTGATTTACTTGTAGCTTACAATACCTTGTAGTATGCCCAAAGTTATTGTATTTGTAACATGTGATCTTGGTTTCTAACTCTTCTCTGACATAATCTTGTTTATACCTAGACAGGTCTAGTTTTCTACAATTTTCTTTCTTGTGTCCATAATCATAACAGTTATAATAGTAGCTGGTGAAGGGTTTAGAGGTACCTTTACTTCTGTAATCTCTTTCCATGTGTCCAACTTTGTTGCATCAAAAGCATCTACCTCTAAAAGGTCTGATCTGATCTTTAGGTTCTTCATGAGTAGGTCTTTCTTCAGTCTTCACTTCATTTTATTCTTCATTGGTCTTAGAACATTCTACTTCATTGAATCCAACTCCAGTCATATCTCCTTTAGGTTTCTGTCTCACTCTTTTCTCATCAATTTTATCATTTTTCATGTGCAACTTCTCAATATGGAATTTGGATTGAGTGAGTTATCCTTTTATGATCTGATTGTACCTCTCTAATTCCTAACACTTATCCTTGTAATGGTTAAGTTCACTCTTCATTTTTCCTATCTGCTCATTTTCTTGTTTGAGTGATTCTTCAACTTTGTTTCTTGCATCCTTTTCATGTTGAATCTCTTTAATCATCAGAAGATTGATTTGATCTTTTTCTTGCTCCAGCTTCTTTACCTGATTGGATGTATCATTTTCTAAATCTTCATTGATCTTGTCCATAAGGTCTTTTTTCTGACTTCTTAAAGTTTCAATTTGTTCCTTTAGTTTCCTAATGAAACCTTCTACTCTTCTTAATTTTAATTTCAATACATCATTGTTAGCCTTCTCTTTGTCTAGATCTTCAAGTGCTTCTTCAAAGTTCTCTTGCAAACTTTCCAAATCCATTCTAATCTCCCTTAAGATGTTAGGCTTTCTCTCCAAGGGCCAATAGCTCTAATACCAATTGTTAGGATTTGGTAATATTGAGAGGGGGGTGAATCAATATTACTAAACTCTAATTTAAACTTCAACCAATTATAAATAAACCATAACAATGCTGAAATGAAAATAACATAAATGCACAACACAACTCATGACACCATGATTTGTTTTCAAGGAAACCCTGGCTAAGGGAAAACTCTGGTGGGGATGGTACCCACAAATATGCACTAAAATATTATATCCATGTTAGGAGATCTAGCCCTATTAGGAGATGATTATTACATAATACATATCCTTTTTAGAGGAATACAAAACCATGTTAGGGGATACAAGCATTTGGTTAAATGTGGTGAGCATACAGCTCTTACAATTGAAATACTATCTCAAAGAGTTCTCAAAAATGAACAATACAAGCACTTGCAATGCTTAGATAGTTCCAATTTTAGCTCTATCAAATACTAATCTCACATATGCTCTCTACTCTCAGATTCACATTCATCACATCATCATCAAATACTCTAGAATCATGCTTATCCCTTCCATAAAGCATTCTATACTTATACCAAATCTTCCATCTAGTCGGCTCTCAAAACACTTTACAAAACATAAATAAAAACTTATGTAAATGCTAAACATAGAGTTAGCAATCATATATTACCAAAGTGTCAAAAATATACAACTTCTATCTAACTTAGCACGTTTCCATATCCATTAACTTTGCCTTAATCTCTGTGACTTCTCATGTGCCTTGTTACACTGATTCTTTGTCCTTGCATACCTTCACAATATTGTATCTCATTGATCTGATCACAAAAACAAATGAAACCTTAACTAAAGGTCCTACATATCCCAAAACTCATTCTACTAACTTTTCAAGCCATAATACATCATACATTTTCACCACTAACCAAAACTGTAGCACAATATACTATTATCCTAATTCTGTTCTTAGTCATTTTCATGACTATGACTCCAATACCAAAAATATTTTCATGCAATAACTCTAGAATAAGTGTTTCCATAAATGAAAACCCTCAAGTGATCCCTAGTGCTCCAAAACGTCACTTTCCAACAAGAGAAACATTGTTGCACTTGAAACAAGCATAGGCATACATCACGAGAATGCAGAACAAAGATGAAGTAAGTCTGGACACTGAAAGGACAAAACAAGACCTATCAACTGAGAAGAGAAGGTAATTCTTATACTTGGGATTATAACACATGGTTTAATTGCACAACATATGGAAGATATGGACATATTACTGCTAACTACATGAGGAAGAACTGGTAGGCAGATCTCGCAACTAGAAAAACACAGGTATGGCATGTCTACATTGTCACAAGGTCGGTCACTTAAGTAAAGATTGCAGAGACCAAGCACCAAAGATAAAAACTTATGAGAATGGCAATACAATTGAAGATATCATGAGGATAAGAAACACTATGTGGAGAAAAGCATCATGTGATAACGTTGAGTCAAGAAATGTAGTCGGTGATATCTCATCCATTGGATTGGGTGACATCGCCACCTCCACCTAAGTTGGTAAGGTATATATGGAATTGCTAATTCTAATTGGTTATATCTATCATATAGTTCCCTATATCAAGTGTTCACTTACCAAATCTGCATGAATTAAGATGCATTATGGTTTTACATACTTTGAGCTTTAAGTGTTTATAGTCAGTATATGCTAGACTGAGTGAGAAGTTAGTAGTCGGAAACTATGGGAAAGGTTAATCAAGTGCCAGTATTAACTAAATAAGTTTTTGTGTGTTAACTGAGCTATGGACATTTTGAAGTATACATCGAGTGTGACTATTGTTATTGAGCCATGTTAGGTCAAGCATTTATTGCGAAAAGGTTTGAGCAAGAAGTTAAAAATTACTATAAATACATGATGGACTTAGCTTATTTTTCACATTGTGATCACAGAGAGCTAAGATATTTTTGAGAAAATTTGAGTGAAGGATGTTCAGAGTGATTGATCAAAGATTTGAAGGATTCTGAGTAGATTCATCACTATTACGAGTAAGTTCTGTCATCACTAAGCTATTTCATTGCTATTTCTTGAAGCCCTAAATTGAAGCATAATGGCATCTGCATCAAAAGTTAACAAATATAAGAATGTAGCTTAGGAGGATATTAGGTTGATCATTTTTGCTACATGTGATGAGCCAAAGTACAAACTTCATCCCAAAGTTGCTTTGTAGACTGATAAAACTAGAGATTTTTTTAGCATACCACCTAGGGTTTTGCTGGTTGAAGATATATGTGCCTACATTCACTATAAAATTGGTGAGATTGGTGATTTTGAGATCATTTTCACATTTCAAGAGCTAAGTGTTAATGGGAAATTGAAGGATGATCATGACCATTTGAGAGTAAAGGGATTGATAAATACCCTACATTTCCCAAAAGTATTCAGGAATGAATGGATCAAGATAGTTTTGAGTCATGTGCATGATGGAAAACTATGGTTGGATGAACCAGTAAAGATCACTAGAGATATCATTCATGTAGTAACTCGTTATCCTATAAAAAACAAGGTGAAAGCACTTGGGAGTGCACTGAGAACTGAGTTGGAGAAAACTACTAGAGTAGAATGGGATGGTAGAGGATTGAAAATAAACACAATTGTGGATCCCAAAACCAGGTTTGGTGCATATGTTATTGGGTACAAAATCTTTCAATCGAGAAGACCTAATAGTGTACCGTGTGGAGTGGTAGATATTGCTTACAAAATTGTGAAGAACGGATTTTAGTTGGATCTTGTTGAGTTGTTGCTAAAACAGGTTGAAGAAAACATGAAAAAAATTTGGTCAGCAAAATAAAATACATGTAAGTTTGGATCATTGTTACTTTGCATATTCTTTTATGTGCAAAACTTTTTCCCTTCCATAGGTAATGTAAATTGGACAACCGACAAGCCTGTGACTCTACAAATCAATGATTTGATAAAAAGTTTGGGTGAGAATTTTGTGAGTATAATGGATATTTACTTTGAACAATTTAAAGAAAGAATGAACTAAAGAAGTAGGATACTAAGATAGTTAGTTGAAGATTATGAACATGACATTTTTTTCCTAGTCGACACAAACTACATATTGATTAAAGAAGTAGAACCGAGAACCAAATGGTTAGCCCCAATGGGATATGAGATTGATATTGACCAAGAATCAAGGTAAATTAAGGCTTTACTGGTAGAGCCTAAGGATCCAAAAGCTACTAGGTTTGGAACCTATGAGGAATCAAAACAAAGAATAAAAATGGATTTAGTTATTGGGAAAGCTACAAAGAAGTCAAGAAAAATGATAGACAAACTGGTGAAAAGATTTGGAGAAGATGCAGATGATGTTGAGGCATCTAAGGACAATCTGGTTGAGGTAGAAAATGAGGGTCAGTTACTCTTAGCTGATACTACATATGATGAAGAGGCAACCGAGTCAGATAAAGATGCTCAATCTACACCGGTTAAGCCCACTCCAAAGAAGTAGTAGGAAAAAGTGCAAACTAGAGCCCGAACAAGATCTACCACTATTGCTTCACCACCACTAAAGAAAGGAGTTGTTAATCTAGGCCTACACCAACAAAGACCTATCAAAAGAAGAGAGGTACTCAAGCTACCTCTGAGGCACCAAAGAAGAGAAGGAAACTAATAAGAGGTAAGAATGATATAGATGATGAAGAAGAGGATGTTTAAAATCAATTTAAGGTAGTTGCAAATAAAGAAAAATCAACTGATGAGCTAGAAGAAATAATAATAGACACTGGAGGCCTCAGTAACCCACAATTGAGTCAATTCATACATATGACAACCTAGGACCAGAATAAGATAGAGGAGGTAGTCATCTAGGTGATGATAAAATTAAAAATGGTACCAATAGAATTTTCCAAATATGTACCTAAAAGTTTATATAATAAGGTATCTGCTAGATGGACTTACGCTCTTAGTACAGAAAAGAAAATGAGGGAACACTCCCTAATATTGGTAATGCCAACATTAATGGTCCCCGAGATTGAAGAGCTAATTAAGCAATACTCAAAGAGATTTTTGGTAAAAAGAAGAGCATTGCAAATACTAGCTGGAAATCTGGTGGAGGTTGATGAGAATAGTCAATTATTATAGACTTCTATTCTCCAAGCCTGAGATGAAGTTGATAAGTTGGAATTGGTTGTGATACCCAAGAAGGATAGAAAAAGAAAAGGAAAAGGTCTACACTTAGATGATATTGATCTGGCCACAAAGGAACCAATAGAACTATCAAACACCGAGGTGTCAAACACAACCATTGCTATTGACTTTCATCCAACAGGCTATTAGGAAGTTTACCAAGATCCACCTAAGTAGGTGATTATAACATGTACAAATGATGTTCTTATAGAAGACATCACTAATGGTGATCCTGATGATGTAAAATATGATGAGGACATCACCATTGCTTCTACACAAACTGAAGAGTTATCACCTACCGAGGAAATAGCAAGTACAATGCCTAGTGACCTTCCCATATTAGTACAAGAAGTTGATATTATTTCTCAAAAAGAACCTGAAGGCTTAATCTCCAAGCAATAGAAAGACACAATAGGGGAACAAGGGACAAGTACACAAGGCACCACATAGACAAATGAGCCTAAGGAGAAAGAGGCTAAAACATAAGAACCAGAAGATCCTAAGCTGACAAGCACCACTAAGACAACAACAACTAACACTGCAACAGAGGCCCCTACTCAATTGACTGAGACTCAGGTCACTGGGCAGCATAAGAAGGAAGATAATGTGTCAACCAAGCTGGAATAGACAAATACAGAGGTAAAAGCTCTAGTTCATTTTGTCAAGACATCTCCACAAGAGAATAAGAAAAAGAAACATGGAAAAGAGCCAA
Organism: Chamaecyparis obtusa; assembly: GCA_027943335.1. NCBI lineage: Eukaryota > Viridiplantae > Streptophyta > Pinopsida > Cupressales > Cupressaceae > Chamaecyparis > Chamaecyparis obtusa. The sequence goes on along the minus strand of BSBK01003177.1, from coordinate 1,632,776 downwards.
TCACTTTGGATGAAATAATAGAGATACCTAAATGTGACCCAAGAACTTGGGACCCTGAGGAGTTGAGAAAATATGGATAATTGTGCATGAGGAAGGCTACACAAGAAAAGATAAGGAAAGAGAGAAAGAGAAAGCAAATATTAGAAGATGTAAGAGACATCCTTCAGTAGGTTGCTCCCGACATTACAATAAATGAAGATACTCCTATATTGGATGAACTTGCATCTCTTAAAAGCCACATAAATTCCCCTAACATAGATGCAGAGAAGAATATTGAAGAGAGGGCATAAGAAAAAATACAACTAAAACTTGCAGAAAAAATTAGTCAAGAAGTGGCTATAAATAAAGTGAAACTTTCTGAGGTAATAATTGAGTTACAATCTATCACTCAGAAAATTGTCAAAATTTTGTTTAAGTTATGCACTATGGACACCTTCACTGTCAAGGTCAATGCGGAGATAAAGAAAAATGATGAGGAAATTTTTTCCAATGAAAATGCATCTCAAACCGAACCTAATACTTTTTATAAGCATATATTGAGAGTACAAGAATTAAGGCAGTTGAGATCAGACTTAAGGAAGCAGGAAGAAATCATAAGTGACCAAGTCACCCAGTTGCAAGTCAAGTTGCTTCCACACTTGAAGATCATAGAGTGACATATTGAAAATGATAATGTATTAGTATACACCCCAAAAATCTCAGTTTTGGAGAACATTTTTGACATGCATGCACAAGTCAGTCTAGAGAACATTGCTCTTACCAACTTGAAAGAGGAATGGACAAACCTCTTAGCTTCATTACAAAAAACCCACCAGCACATATTTGACAAGTTGTAAGTATATTTTTTATTTGGCATTAATTTCAAAAAGGGGGAAAACATGTATATGCCAATGTACTTCACTTTATACCGAGAGCATGCACAAAGGGGGAGTTTGTAAATGACTTAGTCAATATGTATATATTTTGTATTCAACATTTTTTTGAAGATTATTTGGTACATATACATACAAGTTTTGATAGTAATGCCAAAGGGGGAGATTTTTATCTCTATTTGAGAATTAAGTATTGTCATTAGTATCAAACAAGTTCAGTTAGTAATCTAAGCTAATCAGTCAGTAAAGATTGGAATAAGGAGTTACACAAGTCATTCGGTTGAACCAACAAAGCCTTCATACCAAGAACTCATAAGGTGGAACATCAAGCTAAAAGAATACAGGTTTAACTAAGCACATTTACCGAGCATCAAGTTTTACCGAGTACCGAGCATGTAAACACTTAGCATCAGTTTATTCACCAAACAAGGAACGTAGTGTTTACAAAGTTATTCAGAAAATCACATAGTAATAAAAAATGGCACATATGTCTATGCAAATGGTTTACACAAATCTTTAAATGATTTACCAAGATCGAGACACATTTATTATGGATGTAATTATTTAATGTAGTGATGATTCCTATGTAATAGTTAGATCTAGGTTATTTTTGTACACCGCAGATCTTAGGTTTTTTAAGATTTTTCAAACCTAATTAGGTCAAAGAAGTTTTCTATATAATTGTAAAAGATGTCATTTTGACATATGGGTGACAAGGAGATCATGAATTAGTAGCTGCATACTAGACATCAGTAATCAAACAAGGGTTTGCATGAATGAAAAGTTATTAGAAAAAGTATTAGTTTATTCATAAACTTACAAGGCAACCAAGCAAGACAAAGAGTAATATTCAACACATCAAGGTGAAATCTATTTGGTATTTCATAAATCTGATTCAAACAAGCATAAGTTGTCATTTGCATATTGTTAATTAGAGAAAGTTTTTGAGGGTAGTGATTCACCCCTCCCCCCTCAATACTATATCTTTCCTGTCCCAACATTTCTTTCATCTCCTCAACAATCAAAGGTGCAATAGGTGTTACATAATCATTTTCTACATAGTACTTTTCTAAATCACCAATACCAACTAGGTGCAATTTCATCAAACTCTACCATATAGGGAAGTTTTCCTTGTTCAACTTTGGTACCTCCTTTTTGTACATCTTGTTCATTAGCTTCAAGTACCTTTAAACTTTTTCTCTACAAGCACCGATAGCTTTGATACCAATTGTTAGAATGATTTAAGAATAACTAGGAGGGCTGGTGAATCAGTTATTCTTAGGTCCAGATGTACCAATTCAACTTTCTAGATCTTCAATAAACTTAGATCTAATCATTTTTTAACTTGGTCTCTATAGCACATATCAATTACATAAAAATTGCAATCCACTATCCAAAAGTAATTAACTTGTAGAATATCAAATTTTCAACAATATTCACATCAAACAACATTCACACAAGTATAACACCATGATTTATAGTGGAAACCCAATTTAGGAAAAACCACTTGTAACATGCTACTGATTTTCACTCTTCTGAAGTGAGCTCTATGAGAAGCCAATCCGGTTAAAGGTTTACAATACACACTATTAGGCGTGACCTTGTTAAAGGATTTAATTGCCCTATTAAGAGTGGCCTTGTTAGAGGGCTTAAGAACATTCCATCGAAATCTCACCTTCATTAAAGGGTTTAGACAATGACTATTAGGGCAACCTTGATTAAAGGATTTAGAGTGATACAATGGTTAGAAAGTAACAATAGGTTATGAACTGAAATATAAAACTCACTTTGCAAATACTGATCCACTTTTCTCATATGTTGATTAACTAACTGGCCTTCATTTCCATCTCCATCTCTAATCTTTTTAGAATTCTCTTCAAGAAATCACCACAACTATGTTCAGCTCTTCAAAGCTTCTCCTTAGCCTTCTTCTTAGATTCATCAGTCAATAACATCAACCTCTTGTTGGAAACTTCAATTGAAGCAATTGTTGTATTGTCATTGATGTCAAACCTTAATTGGTAAGACTGTTGCTATCTATGAAAGTACTATATCTATTTGATTGTTGAGAATGATTAGGGCAAGGGTGATAATAATAGAACCTAGAGAAAGGTTGAGTCATTTGATACTTCAATGAGTACGTGATTATGTGGCACAATGATAAGATAATGTATTGTTTATCTAAGTGAGAAGAAAGACTGAACAAGTAGGCTTAACTGAGAAAAAGTGAAGAAATCTAGTTTAAGTTGAGTGATGTTAGTGTCGACCAAGCCATTATATGTCGAGTAAATGTAGTGTCAACCGAACATCAGTGTATTACCGAGGGAGACAGCATTAGCCGAGGGAAATAGTTTCAAGTGGTAATCGAGCTACGTGGTGATGACTGAGGAGTTGAGCACAGTATTGACCGACCGTCAGTAATTTACATTGAGGAAGAATTCAGATTCCTAGCCGACATGTTTGAATTCTTGGATTATGTAAATTGTGTTGACTTTATTTATTAACTGTATGGAGCATTTAATGCATAGTAAACTATTTTATTGTGATTCCAATAAAGAGATTAAAGATGTTTCTAGAAGGATGGATGAAGAACATAATGTTGGAAGGATTCGATGAATCTGACCTAAACCTAAGATCTACGGAGGAGATTAAGCAACAAAAGATGGATCTACCTATCAAAGAGGTATTAAGGAAACATAAGTGTGAGGTTGAGATAGAGATGATGGAGTTGTTCTTGTTATTGATCAAATAAGTAGAAAGGTTGAAGGTGAAGGATTTTATCAGAGTTGTGATTGCTTGAAGGGATTTCTGAGCAGATCAGTGATGGAAATGAAAATGGAACTTAGTAAGTAAGCTATCATATATGTAAGAATTGGATTTGTTATTTGCAAAGTGCATTGTATGTTTTCAAATCAAATATTATTGTTACTTTCTAATCATTGTATCAGTCAAAATCCTTTAATCAAGGTTGACCTAACAGTCATTGTGATGCTAGAGCATCTCAGGTCCTTGGTAATCCTGTGTCACCAAAAACATATTTTAATTTTTTTTGTGTTGCTCAGTTCCTGCTTTGATCGAGTGGTACAGTGTTGCTCAGTTTGCTTTGTCCACCAATATTGGTTGGTTAGCTCTCTGGTGCATGGTGAATTTCCCTGGTGCTCAGTGATGCGTGTCTGGTGTTCAGTTTCCTTACTTACCGAGTTCTTTATTTTGGATTTCTTTTGAGGCTGACTTGTGCATTTAATTTGGGTCATGGATTTAATGTTGGTATCCATCCTTGGGAAGCATGTGGACCCAGATCTAGTCACTCATTCCATTGATTGTAGATCTGAAGGCCGACTTGGCTTGGTAGCCTCATGTATAAATGTAGTTGTTTGGTTAAAGTTTTAGGGAGCAAGTTTTTGAAGATGGAAGATAAAAGATAGAAAATTAGAGATTTTTGGCAGATCCTCACATGTTGGAGGACTTATATACTTTATTGCAATATCTGGCCTAAACCAGGAAGGCCTTACAACCCAGCATGTATGAATCAATTTAAAGATAATATAACATAGCATCTACATTCTCTCTCTCACTTTTGTGTGTTTTTTCTTCTGTGTCTTGTTGAGCAAGGTGGATTTGGTTAGGGTGTCCCTTTGGCCCCTCTCCCTATCTCCTCTTGCATCATGTGGTATCAGAGCAAGGTTAGATCTAGATCTAGGTCTGTGAATCTAGATTTGAAGGTTCCTTCTTGTGAAGCCCTAGTTGAATTGGTGTGGGGTAGCAGATTGTGATCTGACCTGCAATTGCAAAGGGTTTTCAAGCTGGTTCGTGGGAGGTGAGATGTGGATCTGGGATTGGCAGACATGTTGAGACAACTTGTTCCTAGATTAGAAGCTATTGAAACAACCCAATAGAGAGGAAGAAATCTTGAAGATGTTAGTGATGATGAAATTGAGGAAGAACAAAGGTGATGTAGAACCTGCACCTATGATAGATCAGGGTTAGGAAATATTCTTGAAGGCTTTGACAAGTATAAAGTCTACACCACACTTTAATCCTCCTGATTATGGTGGAAAATTGGATTCTGATGAATTGGTAGATTGGATCACTGAGATGGAAAAGTACTTTGAGTATGAAAATGTACCTGAGGAAAAGAAGGTGAAAATTGCAAGCACAAAGTTAAAAATTCATGCATCCTTATGGTGGGAACATCTACAGCTGGACAGAAAGAGGAAAGGCAAAGACAAAATCAAGGTATGGAGTAAAATGGTGAATAAATTGAAAGGAAAGTTTTTACCTTGTGATTATGAGATTAACCTAGTTAGGCGAATGCAAAATTTAAGGTAGAAAGATAGCTCGGTAAAGGAATATACTGAGGAATTCTATAGATTATATATCGGATCTGGACATGATGAAGATGATGTGGAAAGAATTGCTAGATACCTAAATGATTTGAGAGTTTCCATTCAAGAATTAATCAGTTTGGTCAAATTGGAGAACATTAAAGTGTTGGAAACTGCAATTGAAACAATTGTTGTATTGTCATTGATGTCAAACCTTAACTAGTAAGACTATTGCTACTTAGGAAAGTACTATATCTATGGTGAGAAGGGAAAAAAAGGTTGGTAACAATAGCACCTAAGGAAAGGTTGAGTTATCTTGATACTACAAAGTGTACTTGATTATGTTGCACAATGATGAGACAATGTAATGTTTATCTTAATAAGATTGAGGACTAAACTGGTAGATTTAACCAAGCAAAAATGAAGAAATCATGTTTAAATCAAGTTATGACAAAGTTGACCGAGTTAGTGGATGCCGAGCAAAAATCTAGTGTCGACCGAGTATCAGTAAATTGTCGAGGAAGATAGTATTTGCCAAGGAAACAGTTTTAGTAGTGACCAAGTGTTTTACATGGAGACTGAGTGGATGATCACAGTATTGACCGAGCATCAGCAATTTTATATTTGAAGAGAATTCAGGTTTGGAGGCGACATTGTTGAATTCTTGGATTATGTAAAACGTGTTGACTTTATCTATTGATTGTATGGAAGCATTTAATGCTTTGTGAAATTTTTTATTGTAAATCTTTATGAGATTTGAGATGATTCTAGAAGAGGAGATGAAGAACATGAAGCAAGTAGATTCAATGTATTTGACCTAACCCTAAGATCTATGAAGGAGATTAAGCAGAAAAAGATAAGTTAACCTAAAAGAGGAAAGTATTAAGGGAACCGAAGCATTAGGTATGTGAAGGCATGGGTGAAGGAGATGCTAGAAGAACAGTAAGTTTTATTGACTGTGTAAGTGAAAAGGCTAAAGGAAAAGTGTGGTGATTTCTTGAAGAAAAGTTTCGAGCAGATCAGAAGTGGAGATGGAAAAGTTTCAAAGTCAATAAACCAGCATTTGTGTATGGAATTGGATCTGATATTTGCAAAGTGAGTTGTATGTTTTCAGATCAATACAACTGCTACTTTCTAACCATTGTAATAGTTAAAATCTTTTTAACAGAGGTTGACCTAACAGTCATATGTTAAATCCTTTGAACAAGGTTGCATTCTAATGGAGTGTATGTAAGTCCTTTGACCAGGCTCACTTTTAACAAGGTGATTGAAATCCTTTAATCGGGTCACACTTGAAAGTGTGTATTGTAACCTTTGACAGGGTTGGCTTTTATCCAAGCTCACTTCAGAAGAGTGAAAATAATAGTAGCATGTTACAAAGTGGTTTTTCCCATATTGGGTTTCCACTATAAATCCTGGTGTCATACTTGTGTGAATGTTTTTGGGTTTGAACATTTCTATGTTTTACAAGTTAGATACAGGTGGGTAGTGGACTGCTGAGTTATATGTTTCTATTATTGAATCAGTGATGACCAAGTTTGTTTGGTTGCTTGATCTGATTTAAGGAAAAGTTTTTGAAGTCATTTTATACATCAAGACCTGAGAACAATTGATTCACTCCCCCTCTCTATTTTTCTAAATCATATTAACAATTGGTATCAGAGATGTGTTGCTTATTTGTGTTTACAGAAAACAAGTTTAAATGTACTTGAAGCAAATGATCAAGATATATAAGAAGGAGGTACCGAAGCTAAATAAGGAAAACTTCCCTGAATGGAAAAGCTTGATGAAGTTGCATCTGGCTAGTATTGGTTATTCTGCAAAGTACTACATTGAGCATGACTATGTCACACCTATTGCACCTTTGACTCCCAAGGAAATGAGAGCTAAGCAAGAACACAATCAGGCAATGCAAGATGAAAATATTGCACAATATTGTGGTAGAATAAAAGAAGTTGTGAATGCTATTAGAGGAGTAAATGGAACTATTGATGTTGAGACCATAATTGGAAAAGTGCTAAGAACCCTGCATCCTATATATGCTATTAAGATCTTAGCTATTTAGGAATCTAGATGTAACTCTACAAATGTGCTTACTTTGCAAGGTTTGATTGGCAAGCTGACTACTTTTGAACTGTCTAATTATGATAATTTCACTATTGGTAGTATTGGAAATGTTGAAACTACTTTTAAGTCACAGTTAGTCCTAAACAAGCCTAAGAAAGAAAAAGAAAGATGCATTAGTGAAAGCAAAAGTGAAAGTGAAGATGACAGTGACACTTCTGATGAATATCTTGAAGATCTAGAAGCTCTTATGGCTAGAAGACAAAGAAAGGGAAAAGGAAAATACAAAGGTAAACTCCCTATTATATGTTTTGCATGTAACAAGGTCGGTCATATAGCTACTAGATGTCTTGACAGGAAGGATAAAGATGAGGAAAGAAACAACAGACACAAAGACAAAAGAGATGACAAAGGCTACCAAAGGTACAAAGACTACAAAGAAAAAGGTAAGAAATCCTGTTACATTGCTGAAGAAGAGACTGACACTGATAGTGGTGACTTTGAAATTGAGGTAGTCTATGTTGCAATGAAAGATGAATCTGATGAGGATGAGAAAAGTGCATTGATTTCCTATATGAACAAGAATGATAAATGGATTATTAAAAGTGGTTGTTCACATCACATTACTGGTGAAGAGAGTAAGTTTGAGACCCTACATCATTATAAAGGTAAAAGTGTAACATTTGGTAATGATGCACCATGTCCTATTAGAGGAAAAGGATTGATTAAACTGATTGATAAGATCTCTTGTGAAAATGCTTATTGGGTTGAAGGATTAAATTATAATTTGTTAAGTGTTTCTCAGCTCAATAGAACTGGTTACCGAGTGGAATTTCATCACAAGAAAGCTAAGATATTTGATGCTACTGGTGAACTGATTAGAAGTGGTGAGAAGACTAGAGGTAATTTGTTCTATCTTGACCTATCTAAAGAAATATGTATGTTTGCACAACTTGATGACATTTGGTTATGGCATAAGAGGCTATGTCATGTTAACTTTGACAATCTGGTAGACATAAGTAAGAAGAAGAAAGTAAGAGGCCTACCTAGATTGAAGAAACTTGACAATGTGATGTGCAAAGAATGTTAGTTAGGAAAAATGACTAGGTCAAGTTTCAAGAGCAAATCCTTTACTTCTGAACACATTTTAGATTTGGTTCATAATAACCTTTGTGGACCTATGGGTATACAAAGTTACTGTGGTGCTAGATATTTTATCTTGTTTGTTGATGATCATACCAAGATGATGCATGTAATGTTTCTAAAAGAAAAATATGATGCTTTTCAATTTTTTAAGTGGTATTTGGCTAAAGTTGAGAAGGAGACAGGTAGGAACCTGAAATTTCTTAGACCTGACCGTGGTGAAGAATTTACATCAAATGAATTTAATCTATTTTGCGATTATAGAGGAATCAAAAGACAGATGTCTGCACCTAGGACACCTCCACAGAATGGTATAGTAGAAATAAGGAACAAATCTATTTTGGACTATGCAAGGACATTATTGAATGAAAAGAATGTGGCATAGAAATACTAGAAATAAGCTATAAGTACAGCTATTTACACTCTTAACCGGGTATAGATCAAGAAAGGTACAAATATAACACCCTATGAATTATGGTATGGGCATGCACTAAGTGTTAAATACTTTAGAATCTTTAGAAGCAAGTGTTACATATTGAAAGACAATAGGAATGGAAAGTTTGATGCTAAAAGTGATGAAGGCATATTCCTAGGCTACTCCACAAAAAGTAAAGCTTATAAGTGTTTGAACTCTAACACTAACAAAATTGTGGAAAGTGTAAATGTAAAAATTGATGAGTATGCAGAAAGAAATGAGGCTGATAGCAAAAGAGAACCAGAAGATTACAGATCTTTTGTGTACATTGAGGAAATAGAAGAGGCAGGTAACAGACCTGCACCTAATGCCGAGTCTCAGGCAAGCACTGTCGAGCAACAGACAGATGATGTCGAGCATCACAAAAATAGTGCCGAGAGAGAACAAGAACATGTTGAGCTACAAGATAATGCTGCCGAGGATCAGGAAGAGGTTGTCGAGCATTCAGAAGCTGAAACTGACAATCTTTTTGGGGAACCTGATGAAATAGAAGAGAAAAATGTTCAACCTATTTTGGCAAAATATGTAAGAAGACATCACAAGCATGAATAGATAATTGGAGATAGAGACAATAAAATTCAAACCAAAAGCAAGACAAAAGATCCAACATGCTTACTATGTGAATTTGAACCTAAGAAAACTAAAGAGGCATTTGAAAATGAAGACTGGATACAAGCAATGAATGAAGAGATTGACCATATTGAGAAAAAAGAAACCTGGACTCTAGTGCTGAGACCTGATGATAAGAGTCTTATAGGAACAAAGTGGGTATTTCGAAACAAGTTGAATGAAAAAGGTGAAATCACTAGGAACAAAGCTAGACTAGTATGTAAAGGCTACGCACAAGAAGAAGGAATAGATTATGGGGAGACATTTGCCCCTGTAGCTAGATTGGAAGGAGTAAGAACTCTGCTTGCATATGCTGCTTATAAATATTTCAAGGTATATCAAATAGATATCAAGTCTACATTTTTAAATGGTATACTAGAAGAAGAAGTTTACATAGAACAGCCAGAAGGTTTTATTGATCCAAATAGAAGACATATGGTATACAAACTGATTAAAGCTTTATATGGATTGAAACAAGCTCCCAGAGCATGGTATCAGTGGTTGCATAATTATCTGATACAAATAGGATTTTCCAAGATAAATGACACAAGCAACTTGTATATGAAAGATGAAGAAGGTAGAGGTATTTTGTTGGCCAAAATTTTTGTTGATGACATTATTTTTGGTGGACAAGATGCATTGTGTAAAAAATTTTCAAAAGAAATACAAACTAAATTTGAGATGAGTATGTTTGGTGAGATCAAATTCTTTGGTGGTTTACAAGTATATCAAATGAAGAAAGGTATTTTCATTATACAGCCTAAGTATGTTAATGAAATACTGAAAACTTTTGGAATGGAAGATGCTAGACCAGTGGGAACTCCTATGGTTACTGGACAAAATTTATCTAAGAATGATGATTGTGCAGAAGTTAACCAGACTTTGTACAGATCCATGATTGGAAAATTGCAGTATGATGTACATAGTAGACCTAATATTGCATTAGTTGTTGGGATTGTGGCCAATCCTAAGGAAACAGACATGATGGCGGTGAAAAGAATCATGAGATACTTGAAGGGAACTACTAACTATGGGTTATACTACAAGAAGAATAACAAATTTGAACTTAGAGTATATACTAATGTTGATTGGGCAGGAAATGTAGATGACAAAAAGAGCACTACTGGTGGAGCTTTCTTTCTTGGATAGAGCTTAGTCTCTTGGACAAGAAACAAACAAAATTACATTTCCCAATCTATTGTTGAAGCCAAGTATGTTGCTGCTGCAGTAAATTGTTCAAATTTGATATGGATAAAATAGTTGTTGATAGGCATGAAAGAAGAAATCACTGAACCTATTTTTATTTTCTGTGACAACACAAGTGCTATCAATATTTCTAAGAATCCAATGATGCACACTAAGACCAAGCATATAGAAATCAAGTATCACTATTTGAGGGAATTGGTACAAGACAAGGAAGTCTGAATGGAATATGTGAATACAAAAGAACAATTGGCAGACATATTCACTAAAGCTTTACCTAAAGAAGCTCATTAGTACCTGAGGAAGTCAATTAGGGGTCCTTCCCCTAACTGAGGCTACCTAGCCAAGCTAGGAGCATTGCATCAAATATGCTACAACAGAACATTTGACACATTGATGCACAAGATTGTCACACTTTAGGACTGTCCTAGAGCTATGAAGAAGAAACAAAGATAAAAAAATCAGTCATAAGCAAGATGATAGAGGGAGAAACATTATGCTAAACAGATATATCTACATATGTTGGATGAATGTTTGAGTTGCTGCTTTGGCATTTTTGTCAAAGAGGGAGATTGAACTAAAATGATACTATAACACATGACACTGAAAGTAAGGGAGATGATGAACTAAAATGAAAGATTAGGATAGAGGGAGATCCAGATACTTCTGACACTCCCAGAAGTAAGATTTGCTAATTTTGAATCAGAATGAAGCTAAGGATATTATAAATTTTCTCTAATGGATAGATAATTTTTTGGATTGGTTGGTAATCCATGTGTTATCCAGGTGATATCATATGTTGTTGCCATCAATGCCAAAGAGGGAGATTATAGGAAACTGCAATTGAAACAATTGTTGTATTTTCATTGATGTCAAACCTTAATAGGTAAGACTACTGCTACTTAGGAAAGTACTATATCTATGGTGAGAAGGGAAAGAAAGGTTGGCAACAATAGCACCTAAGGAAAGGTTGAGTTATCTTGATACTACAAAGTGTACTTGATTATGTTGCACAATAATGAGACAATGTATTGTTTATCTTAGTAAGATTGAGGACTAAACTGGTAGGCTTAACTGAGCAAAAATGAAGAAATCATGTTTAAGCCGAGTTATGAAAGAGTCGACCGAGTTAGTAGATACCGAGCAAAAATCTAGTGCCGACCGACTATCAGTAAATTGCCGAGGAAGATAGTATTTGTAGAGGAAATAGTTTTTGTAGTGACCGAGCATTTTACATGGAGACCGAGTGGATGATCACAGTATTGACCAAGCATCAGCAATTTTATATTTGAAGAGAATTCAGATTTGGAGCCGACATTGTTGAATTCTTGGATTATGTAAAATGTGTTGAATTTATCTATTGATTGTATGGAAGCATTTAATGCTTTGTAAAAAATTTTATTGTAAATCTTAATGAGATTTGAGATGATTCTAGAAGAGGAGATGAAGAACATGACGTGGGTAGATTCAATGTATTTGATCTAACCCTAAGATCTACGAAGGAGATTAAGCGACAAAAGATAAGTTAACCTAAAAGAGGAAAGTATTAAGGGAACCGAAGCATTAGGTATGTGAAGGCATGGGTGAAGGAGATGCTGGAAGAACAGTAAGTTTTATTGACTGTATAAGCAAAAGGGCTGAAGGAAAAGTGTGGTGATTTCTTGAAGAAAATTTATGAGTAGATCAAAAGTGGAGATGGAAAATTTTAAAAGTCAGTAAACCAACATTTGTGTATGGCATTGGATCTAATATTTGCAAAGTGAGTTGTATCTTTTTAGATCAATACTACTGCTACTTTCTAACCATTGTAACAATCAAAATCCTTTTAACAAAGGTTGACCTAACAGTCATATGTTAAATCCTTTGAACAAGGTTGCATTCTAATGGAGTGTATGTAAGTACTTTGACCAGGCTCACTTTTAACAGGGTGATTGAAATCCTTTAACCGGGACACACTTGAAAGTGTGTATTGTAACCTTTGACAGGGTTAGCTTTTAACCGAGCTCACTTCAGAAGAGTGAAAATAATAGTAGCATGTTACAAAGTGGTTTTTCCCATATTGGGTTTCCACTATAAATCCTAGTGTCAGACTTGTGTGAATGTTTTTAGGTTTGAACATTTCTATGTTTTACAAGTTAGATACAGGTGGGTAGTGGACTGCTGAGTTATATGTTTCTATTATTGAATTAGTGATGACCGAGTTTGTTTGGTTGCTTGATCTGATTTAAGGAAAAGTTTTTGAAGTCATTTTATACATCAAGACCTAAGAACAACTAATTCACCCCCCCCCCCTCTCTATTGTTCTAAATCATATTAACAATTGGTATCAAAGTTGTGTTACTTATTGGTGTTTATAGAAAACAAGTTTAAAGGGACTTGAAGCAAATGATCAAGATGTATAAGAAGGAGGTACCGAATTTGAATAAGGAAAACTTCCCTACATGGCAAAGCTTGATGAAGCTTCATCTAGCTAGTATTGGTGATTCTACAAAGTACTACATTGAGCATGACTATGTCAAACCTATTGCACCTTTGACTACCAAGGAAATGAGAGCTAAGCAAGAAAATAATCAGGCAATGCTGGAAATTGCATCTGCCCTAAGCTCTCCAGAATTTGAGGACATTAAGGACTGCACAATTGCTAAATATATGTGGGAGACTCTTGCAAAGATCTATGGTGGTGATCTATATGTATTGAAAGCCAAAGCCGAGAGTCTTAGAGGTAAGTTTGATGAAATGAGAATGAATGAAGATGAAAACATTGCACAATATTGTGGTAAAATAATAGAAGTTGTGAATGCTCTTAGAGGAGTAAATGGAACTATTGATGATGAGACCATAATTAGAAAAGTGCTAAGAACTCTGTGTCCTATATATGTTATTAATATCTCAGCTATTCAGGAATCTAGATGTAACTCTACAAATGTGCTTACTTTGGAAGGTTTGATTGGCAAGTTCATTGCTTTTGAACTGTCTAATTATGATAATTTCACTGTTGGTAGTATTGGAAATGTTGAAACTACTTTTAAGTCATAGTTAGTCCTAAACAAGCCTAAGAAAGAAAAAGAAAGATGCATCAATGAAAGAGAAAGTGAAAGTGAAGATGACAGTGACACTTTTGATGAAGATCTTGAAGATCTAGATGCTCTTATGGCTAGAAGACTGAGAAGGGGAAAAGGAAAATACAAAGGTAAACTCCCTATTATATGTTTTTCATGTAATAAGGTCGGTCATATAGCTACTAGATGTCCTGATAGGAAGGATAAAGATGAGTAAAGAAATAGCAAACACAAAGATAGAAGAGATGACAAAGGCTACTGAAGGTACAAAGACTACAAAGAAAAAAGTAAGAAATCCTGTTACATTGCTGAAGAAGAGACTGACAATGATAGTGATGATTTTGAAATTGAGGTAGTCTATGTTGCAATGAAAGATGAATCTGATGAGGATGAGAAAACTGCATTGATTTCCTATATGAACAAGAATGATAAATAGATTATTGACAGTGGTTGTTCACATCAAATGACTGGTGACAAGAGTGAGTTTGAGACCCTACATCATTATAAAGGTAAAAGTGTAACATTTGGTAATGATGCACCATGTCCTGTTAGAGGAAAAGGATTGATTAAACTGACTGATAAGATCTCTTGTGAAAATGCTTATTGGGTTGAAGGATTGAATTATAATTTGTTAAGTGTTGCTCAGTTCAACAGAACTAGTTACCGAGTGGAATTTCATCACAAGAAAGCTAAGATATTTGATGCTACTGGTGAACTGATTAGAAGTGGTGAGCAGACTAGAGGTAATTTGTTCTATCTTGACCTATCTAAAGAAATATGTATGTTTTCACAACTTGATGACATTTGGTTATGGCATAAGAGGCTATGTCATGTTAACTTTGACAATGTGGTAGAGATAAGTAAGAAGAAGAAAGTAAGAGGCCTACCTAGATTAAAGAAACCTAAGAATGTGATGTGCAAAGAATGCTAGTTAGGAAAAATGACTAAGTCAAGTTTCAAGAGCAAATCCTTTAGTTTTGAACACATTTTAGATTTGGTTCATACTGACCTTTGTGGACCTATGGGTATACAAAGTTAATGTGGTGCTAGATATTTTATCTTGATTGTTGATGATCATACCAGGATGCTGCATGTAATGTTTCTAAAAGAAAAATTTGATGCTTTTCAATTTTTTAAGTGGTATTTGGCTAAAGTTGAGAATGAAACAGGTAGGAACCTGAAATGTCTTAGATCTAGCCATGGTGGAGAATTTACATCAAATGAATTTAATCTATTTTGCAATGATAGAGGAATCAAAAGACAGATGTCTGCACCTAGGACACCTCCACAGAATGGTATAGCAGAAAGAAGGAACAGATCTAATTTGGACTATGCAAGGACATTATTGATTGAAAAGAATGTGGCACAGAAATACTAGAAAGAAGTTATAAGTATAGTTGTTTACACTCTTAACCAGGTACAGATCAAGAAAGGTACAAATTTGACACCCTATGAATTGTGGTATGGGCATGCACCAAGTGTTAAATACTTTAGAATCTTTGGAAGAAAGTGTTACATATTGAAAGACAATAGGAATGGAAGGTTTGATGCTAAAAGTGATGAAGGCATATTCCTAGGCTACTCCACAAAAAGTAAAGTTTATAAGTGATTGAACTCTAACACTAATGAAATTGTGGAAAGTGTAAATGTAAAAATTGATGAGTATGCAGAAAGAAATGAGGCTGATAGCAAAAGAGAACCAGAAGATTATAGATCTTTTGTGTACATTGAGGAAATAGAACAGGCAGGTAACAGACCTCCACCTGATGCTGAGTCTCACGCAAGCAATGCCAAGCGTTAGACAGATGATGTCAAGTGTCAGGAAAATAGTGCTGAGAGAGAACAAGAACATACTGAGCTACAAGATAATGTTGTCAAGGATCAAGAAGAGGTTGTCGAGCATTCAAAAGCTGAATCTGACAATCTTGTTGGGGAACCTGATGAAATAGAAGAGAAAACTGTTGAACTTATTTTGGAAAAATATGTAAGAAGACATCACAAGCCTGAACAGATAATTGGAGATAGAGACAATAAAATTTAGACCAAAAGCAAGACAAAAGATCCAACATGCTTACTATGTGAATTTGAACCTAAGACAACTAAAGAGGCATTAGAAAATGAAGACTAGATACAAGCAATGAATGAAGAGATTGACCAGATTTAGAAAAATGAAACCTGGACTCTGGTGCCGAGACCTAGAGATAAGAATGTTATAGGAACAAAGTGGGTATTTCGAAACAAGTTGAATGAAAAAGGTGAAATCATTAGGAACAAAGCTAGACTAGTATGTAAAGGCTATGCACAAGAAGAAGGAATAGATTATGGGGAGACATTTGCCCCTGTAGCTAGATTGGAAGGAGTAAGAACTCTGCTTACATATGCTGCTTATAAAGATTTCAACGTATATCAAATGGATGTCAAGTCTGCATTTTTAAATGGTATACTGGAAGAAGAAGTTTACATAGAACAGCTAGAAGGTTTTATTGATCCAAACAGAAGACATATGGTATGCAAACTGAACAAAGCTTTATATGGATCGAAACAAGCTCCTAGAGCGTGGTATGAGCAGTTGCATAATTATCTGATACAGATAGGATTTTCTAGGACAAATGACACAAGCAATCTGTATATGAAAGATGAAGAAGGTAGAGGTATTTTGTTGGCCAAAATTTTTTTTGATGACATTATTTTTGGTGGACAAGATGCATTGTGTAAAAAATTTTCAAAAGAAATGCAAACTGAATTTAAGATGAGTATGTTTGGTGAGATCAAATTCTTTGTTGGTTTACAAGTATATCAGATGAAGAAAGGCATTTTCATTACACAGTCTAAGTATGTTAATGAAAAACTAAAAACTTTTGGAATGGAAGATGTTAGACCAGTGGGAACTCCTATGGTTACTGGACAAAAGTTATATAAGAATAATGATGCTACATAAGTTAACCAGACTTTGTACAGATCCATGATTGGAAAATTGCAGTATGTTGTAAATGGTAGACCTGATATTGCACTAGCTATTGGGATTGTGGCAAGATTCTCTGCCAATCCTAAGGAAACACACATGATGGCAGTGAAAAGAATCATGAGATACTTAAAAGGAACTGCTGACTATGGGTTATACTAAAAGAAGAATGACAAATTTGATCTTAGAGTATATACTAATGTTGATTGGGCAGGAAATGTAGATGATAGAAAGAGCACTAGTGGTGGAGCTTTCTTTCTTGGACAGAGCTTAGTCTCCTAGACAAGCAAGAAACAAAATTGCATTTACCAATCTAGTGTTGAAGCCGAGTATGTTGCTGCTGCAGTAAACTGTTCAAATTTGATATGGATAAAATAGTTGTTGATAGGCATGAAAGAAGAAATCACTGAACCTGTTGTTATTTTCTGTGATAACACAAGTGCTATCAATATTTCTTATAATCCAGTGATGCACACTAAGACCAAGCATATAGCAATCAAGTATCACAATTTGAGGGAATTGGTACAAGGCAAGGAATTCCGAATGGAATATGTGAATACAAAAGAACAATTGGCAGACATATTCACTAAAGCTTTACCTAAAGAAGCTCATGAGTACCTGAGAAGTCAATTAGGGGTCCTTCCCCTAACTGAGGTTGCCTAGCCAAGCTAGGAGCATTGCATCAAATATGCTACAACAGAACATTTAACACATTGATGCAGAAGATTGTCACACTTTAGGACTATCCTAGAGCTGTGAAGAAGAAACAAGGATAACAAATCAGTCATAAGCAAGATGATAGAGGGAGAAACGCTATGCTGAATAGATATATCTACATCTGTTGGATGAATGTTTGAGTTGCTTCTTTGGCATTTTTGTCAAAGAGGGAGATTGAACTGAAATGATACTATAACACATGACACTGAAAGTAAGGGAGATGATGAACTGAAATGAAAGATCAGGATAGAGGGAGATCTAGATACTTCTGAGGCTCACAGAAGTAATATTTACTGATTCTGAATCAAAATGAAGCTAAGGATATTATAAATTTTCTCTGATGGACAGATAAGTTTTTGGATTGTTTGGTAATCCATGTGTTATTCAAGTGATATCATATAGTGTTGCCATCAATGCCAAAGAGGGAGATTGTTGGAAACTGCAATTGAAACAATTGTTGTCAAACCTTAACTGGTAAGACTGTTGCTACTTAGGAAAGTACTATATCTATGGTGAGAAGGGAAAGAAAGGTTGGTAACAATAACACCTAAGGAAAGGTTGAGTTATCTTGATACTACAAAGTGTACTTGATTATGTTGCACAATGATGAGACAATGTATTGTTTATCTTAGTAAGATTGAGGACTAAACTAGTAGGCTTAACTGAGCAAAAATGAAGAAATCATGTTTAAGCCAAGTTATGACAGAGTCGATGGAGTTAGTGGATGGCGAGAAAAAATCTAGTGTCGACTGAGTATCAGTAAATTGTCGAGGATGACAGTATTTGCCTTGGAAATAGTTTTAGTAGTGACCGAGCGTTTTACATGGAGACCGAGTGGATGATCGCAGTATTGACCAAGCATCAGCAATTTTATATTTGAAGAGAATTCAAATTTGGAGCCGACATTGTTGAATTCTTGGATTATGTAAAATGTGTTGACTTTATCTATTGATTACATGGAAGCATTTAATGCTTTGAAAAATGTTTTATTGTAAATCTTAATGAGATTTGAGATGATTCTAGAAGAGGAGATGAAGAACATGAAGCAAGTAGATTCAATGTATTTGACCTAACCCTAAGATCTACGAAGGAGATTAAGCAAAAAAAGATAAGTTAACCTAAAAGAGGAAAGTATTAAGGGAACTGAAGCATTAGGTATGTGAAGGCATGGGTGAAGGAGATTGTGGAAGAACAGAAAGTTTTATTGATTGTATAAGCAAAAAGGCTGAAGGAAAAGTGTGGTGATTGCTTGAAGAAAAGTTCCAAGCAGATCAGAAGTGGAGATGGAAAAGTTTCAAAGTTAGTAAACCAGCATTTGTGTATGGAATTGGATATGATATTTGCAAAGTGAGTTGTATGTTTTCAGATCAATACTACTGCTACTTTCTAACCATTGTAACTGTCAAAATCCTTTAAACAAAGGTTGACCTAACAGTCATATGTTAAATCCTTTGAACAAGGTTGCATTCTAATGGAGTGTATGTAAATCCTTTGACCAAGCTCACTTTTAATAGGGTGATTGAAATCATTTAACCGGGTCACACTTGACAGTGTGTATTATAACCTTTGACAGGGTTGGCTTTTAACCGAGCTCACTTCAGAAGAGTGAAAATAATAGTAGCATGTTACAAAGTGGTTTTCCCATATTGGGTTTCCACTATAAATCTTGGTGTCATACTTGTGTGAATTTTTTTGGGTTTGAAAATTTATGTGTTTTACAAGTTAGATACAGCTAGGTGGTGGACTGCTGAGTTATATGTTTCTATTATTGAATCAGTGATGACTGAGTTTGTTTGGTTGCTTGATCTGATTTAAGGAAAAGTTTTTGAAGTCATTTTATACATCGGGACCTGAGAACAACTTATTCACCCCCCCTCTCTGTTATTCTAAATCATATTAACATAAAGAGGCTTATCAATTTGCATTGAAAGCTGAGGAGAAATTAAATAAGAGACATGAGAAAAGACAAAGAGGTAGAGGTGGTAGATTCCCTAGAGGAAGAGGTAGATCTCATGGTTAAAATAGTAGATCTGAACTTGAAAAGACAACTCTGGATAAAGGAAAGACCAAGTGGAAAGGTTAAAGTTCATCTAGAGGTAGAGGCAATAACTACCGAGGTGGTTATAACATAGATGGTTTCCGAGGAACTTGTTACAATTATGGAGAAGAAGGACATAGATCATTTGAGTGTACACATACAAGTAAGAAGGCTGGTAGTGGTAGAAATGCTTTGGTGCAAGAAGAGTCATCGAATGAACCTAAGAAGGAAAATAACTTGATGGTAAGGAGAGCACTTTGGAATGAAGGTAAAAAGGAAGATCCGGTAAGGAAAATTTCGTTCAAGATTAGATGTAGAGTTTCTAACAAAGTTTGGAAGGTAATCATTGACAGTGGTAGCTCAGAGAATATGGCATCTGAGGAAATAGTCACAAAGTTGTAGTTGAAAAGGTTGGTGTGTGTGTGAAAATTGTACCTGATCTGTAGACACAACACTCAGTAAAACATTAGAGGTTAGCAAAAATTGAAATCGTGCAAAATTGAAAACTATGTAACCAAGCGATTTACTGCCTTCTAATAGGTGCGAGATTGATGTTCTCAGATTTTAATCGAGATCAGTGACCTAGACGACACCTAAATGAAGGATTTGAATGCAAAAGATGGATATGAAATTGAATGCAATTAATCTATATTTTTAATATTTTCTATGCAATAAGAATGATAAAAACTGATATGAATCTATGCTAGATGAAATTGATATGCTATGAATTGATCTATCTAACAATGGTATGCAAAGCTATGAAATTCTATGCTATGATATGAAAAATATGCAATTGAAATTGATCTCACAAAGCTTTGAATTCGCAAGTTGATTCTTTCAAGCTCCAATTGTGCAAATTCTCCAAATCTGATATGCTATGATTCCTGTAGAGTAAGTTTGCAATTTGCGAGATGATTGAGAGATTTTAGAGATGAATTATGAAGAGCTGAGCCTTATTTTTATAGAAATCCAGGGCTTTGGAGGTGCATGGGAAAAAAAGCCATAAATCACTCAAATAAATCAGGTTGATTTTTGAGTTATTTTTAAATAAAGGATAATTAACTCACAAAAACATGCAAAAGCTAAGTTTTAACTCAAAATAGAATTTAGCTTTAATTGATAATTGATAGTTGTCTGCTTTTATGATTGTGCATGTTTTATTTATGAATTAATTTAATAATAAAGTGATTTATTTCTAACTTAACTGCTTTTAAAAATAAAACAATTGATTTATGGGTTAATCAATTATTTAATCAATTTTTTATTAAAAACTATATTATTAAATAATGACAACTTGCTTTAATTAATTAAATAAGAATTTAATCAATTATTCATAGGATATTGGATTTATTGTCAAAATTAAATAATACAATTAATAATAGATAGAATTAAATTTAATTAAGCAATTAAGTGGCAAATATTAAATCTAATTAATTAAATATGAAAATATTCAATTAATCAAATTTTAGAATAAATGTGATTTATTGCCAAATAATCATTAAATTAAAGATAATTATGATAATTAGGAATATTACTAGGAATATTCTCTGATGTAGAATTTAAGATAATCAATTATAATTCGATGATGTTTAGATGTGCCTTAGCTTAGGACTTTGATGTCGATTTCATTCGAATTGAAGATGTAGGAGATTAATGAACTTATAGCCCATTTTTGGGGTATTACATTTTGCCCCTCTTTGAATTACTGTGCGAAGCGCAGTGGTTCAAAGATAGTCTGTGTTTGATAAAGATATGAAACTGATTCAAAAGATAAACCGATCTCAAGATAGAAACTAATTGAAAGATATTGAGATAGGAGTTGATTGATATTGAATTGATATGGAGATAATAAGTCCTGAGTGACCAAAGATAATGTTCACTATAACAACAAATGAACCTATGATTGCGAAAAAGTGTCAAAACGCCTGATTCCAAACCTTAGGATTGCTAAGAAGTGAATGACCGGTTCTAGACTCGATTGTCTTAGTAGAACTAGCAGGTATCACATCTGAATCCTTCAGTCGTCGAAGAACCAAGGAAAGAACACTATGATCTAATGGTTGCAAAAATTGATACAGTTTACAAGATTAAGAGAATACCAGATTGATATGGATTGATGAATCTGATATGCCCCAAGTGATGATAGATTTGCCCCGAGTGATGAGGACTTTTGATGAATTAACGACTAGACGTGATTGTTTGTCTTGATCACTGATGAAAGATATTGATAGACTTGATCGATAGAATTTTGATTTACAGACTTTGAATTGATGTGCAATACCATGCCCCCTTCAGGATTAAAATTGAAATCTGACAAGAAAAGTCAGCGTTGAGAGCTCAGAAGCATGTTAATTGATTTGAGAAGTGGTTAAACACATTCGAGAATGCATTCTACATCGTTTAGAGGTCCTGGAGACTAAGTTTGACTAGGCTTGACCATGAGTTGACCATGGTTGACCAAGTTGAAATTTCAATAGTTTGATGAAAGATAACTAGTTAAGTTGAATTTTAGATTTCTGTGATGATGGAAGGTTGATTATGCAAGCAGTGAATAAGATAAATGATCTCAGATTTCAATTTTGATCCCGAAAAAGGATTGTACTTGCTATTTCGTTGGAGGAACCTTCATGTGAGATTTAGCTCTTGTTAGACTTGAAGATGTGATTTGAAGAATCATTTAAGCATTGAAGTTCGTTTAATCATTGTGAGATCATGCAAAGATGAAAAATGCAAAGAGACATGCAAGATGAAATGCAACCTAAGACCTAGGACCTAGTCACTGATCATATGTCGATTTGTTATCATCAGTGAACTTTTAGGTAACCGGATAAATCAATACAATGCCCACTAGCCATGAAACCATAGACATATGAATATCAATTTGTATGCACAAGAATCAATACAACACCCACTAGTTATACAACCATGGACATATGAATATTGATTTGTTTTCAGAATGTTGGATCAAATATAAGCACCAAGGCACAAATGCCAGGATGACCTGAATATCATGTCCATTTTGATATAGCAATTTGTATAAGCATCAAAACATAAACATCGTGATGACCTGAATACACCTTGCATTGCAAACACATCAAACAGTCAAGAGATCATTCTAAATCCAATGTGAATTACCCGTAGTGACCCTTTATCATTCACATCCTTAGGCAAGATTGCATTCCACAGTAGGAGAAAGAACTTACTCAAAAACACAATAGTTAGATCAAACTTCCTTGAATTTTCTGGGTATCAATGGTCGAGGTACGCATGGCCATCCAATTTGAGATAGAGGCTCTTACAGTCGGACACCATTTCAATCCAGAATTTCCAAAGTTATTAGATTTCACATACAAGCAGAAAACAAAGAAAATATTATGCCCCCAATCATCACTCTCTAAATCCTATAAAGGACATCATCGAAGAGCTCGAAGGGACACAATATGCAAAAATCTCAATGCGAATCAGTAAGCATACAAGGAGATAAAAGCATGAAGCACAGATTGTTTTCAGTTTGTGTTTTGATGTTTGATTGCATTGTTGTAGATGCAAAATCCTTTCTGGAGACAAGACAGATTAACTGACTCAAATGAAGCTTCAAAGGACTCTGAGTGGATATGACACATCTAAGATACATTGGAGACTATAAGATATGACATTGATTGCCCCCAAGTTTGAACATCGATAGGATACAGACGCTCAAGCTGATTGGTGTACAAACTGACTTATTAAAAACTGGAAATGTTGAAACAAACCGGGAGATATGTACAAACTAAAGCAAGATCGAAAGCTGGGAAAGACCAAGATTGTGCTGATAGATGGAGCATTTTGAACAAGTGGCACCCGTTTGTCAGGTTTTCACCATCTTGGTATAGATTCTATTTTTGCTACCAAGGCGCCTGTTTCCAGGTTTTCACCAAGGCACTTTTTCTTTTTTTCATTTTTTTTCTTATTTTTCATTTTTTCAATTTTTTTGAATTTTTGATATTTTTTTAATTTTTTTTGTGAATCATCAAGGCGCCTATTGCTAGGTTTTCACCAAGATGTTCATTTTTTCAAGACTTTTTTTTATTTTTAAGATTTTTTTCAGGACATTTACCAATCACTGAATGCCTTAGGCATAGAATTTCTTCAGATGGAGAACGTTGATTGGTTCTCGGAGCTGTTCTCCTTTAGTCATTTAGAGTTGATAGGAACCAGAGCCAAAAGTAGCAGTGATAACAAAGGGACCTAGCCAATTGGGTTTGAACTTCCCCTTGCGTTCTCGATGTGATTGATTTTAGGATTTTCTCTCAAGACTAGATCGCCAACCTGAAATTCTTTGTGTCTGACTTTCTTGTTGTAGCCTCTAGACATTCTTTTTTGATATACTCTGAGATGATCATACGCTGCTTGTCTATGCTCATCTAGTAGTTCAAGTTCTTGTAACCTAGACACTCTGTAGTCTTCATCAGTGACAAGTCCATGCATTCTGATTCTGAGTGATGGGATTTCAACCTCAATAGGTAGTACCACTTCAGACCCATAAACTAAAGCGAATGGTGTAGCCCCAGTAGGCATTCTGATACTAGTTCTATAGGCCCAGAGAGCTGGATTGATCATGAGATGCCATTCTCTTCCTCTTTTATTCACTGTTCTGTGCAAGATCTTCAGAAGATTTTTGTTTGAAGCCTCAGCTTGTCCATTCCCTTGAGGATAGTAAATAGAAGACCAATGTTGTGTAATATTGAATTTAGCACATAAGTCATCTAGATCCTTGTTTTTGAATTGTCCTCCATGATCTATGATTATAGAGTGAGGGATCCCATATCTACAAATGATGTAGTTCAGGATGAACATAAAGATCTATTTCCCCGTTGCTTGTGTTAGAGGAACTGTTTCTACCCATTTTGTAAAATAATCTATAGCTGTGATTATATGGGTATGTCCATTAGAAGAGTGCGGATGGATAGCACCTATGAGATCAAATGCCCATTGTTGGAAAGGCCATTGTGTAGTAAAGGGAATCAGATCTCTCCCTGGAGCATGAATCAAGTTGCCATGTACTTGACACTGTTGATAGTTTTTAGCAAATTTAATAGCCTCTTTTTCCATTTCAGGCCAATAGTACCCAGCCCTAAAAAGTTTTCAAGCTAATGTTAAACCGTTCGAGTGTGACCCACATATACCCTCGTGGACTTCCTCTAATGCACGTTGAGACTCTTCCCGTTCTAAACATCTAAGCAGTGTACCATCTAGTCCTCGTTTGTACAGATCATTACCAATGATGACATATCGAGATGCAGATCGGATAAGGTTTTGTTTCTCAAAATGGTTAAAGGACTCAGGGATGATTTGGTCGTGGAGATAGGAGAATAGATTTTTGTAGCGAGATGAGTCATAACCTACAACAGTGTAGATCATGCGGGTTTCAGGGGAGTCATATGTAGGATAGGATAGGGAATCCACCAGGAACTCATAGCGTAGCTCATGTTCAGGCTGCTGTAAGAGAGTAGATAGTGTCACCATTGCATCAGCAGCCTTATTCTCCGTTCTGGGTATTTGCTCAAATGTGATAGAGATGAATTATTTCTTTAAATCATCTAGTATTCTCTTGTAAGGAATGAGATTTTCATCTTTGCTTTGGTACACATCATTGACTTGATGGATAACCAGTTGTGAGTCTCCATAGATGTGCATCTCTGTAACTCTCCACTGTATTGCCATTTTCATACCATTGAGAAGTGCCTCATATTCAGCAATATTGTTTGTGTAAGGAAACTTTAATCTGAATGCTTTGGGTATCGAGTATCCTTGAGGAGTGATGAACAATATGCCTGCTCCAGATCCATTTTGTGTGTAGGAGCCATCAAAGAATAACTGCCATTCTCTAGAAGAGAAGTGCATGATAGAGGAATCGGGAAATTCCATTTGCATGGGTGTATCATCAAACAGTGGTGCTTTAGCTAATTGATCAGCAATGACCTGTCCTTTGATAGCTTTTCTTTCAACATATTCAATGTCAAATTCACTCAAGAGCATGACCCATTTAGCTAGTCTACCTGTGAGGGAAGCTTTGCTTAGTAGGTACTTCAGTGGATCAATCTTAGCTACCAAATGAGTGGTATGAGCTAACATGTAATGTCTCAGTTTTTGTGATGCAAAGATCACAGCGAGACAAGCTTTCTCAATCATAGAATAGTTCTTTTCATACGCCACCAATGTTCTGCTTATATAGTAGATGGCTCTTTCCTTTTTGTTCTCATCATGCTGTGCTAGCAATGCCCCTAGTGATGTGGTTGTTGCAGAGACATACAAGATCAATAGCTTCCCATGAATAGGAGGCATCAAGATAGGCGGATTTGATAGATAATTCTTGATATGGTTAAAGTTGTTCTCGCATTCTTCATTCCATGCAAAGGTCACGCCTTTATGTAATGTTTTTGTAAAAGGTTGTGATATGTCAGCTAACTATGATATAAATCTTCTGATGGACTATACTCTACCTTGCAACGTCCTCATTTGACTGATATTTATGGGAGGTTGCATCTCTATTATAGCCTTGACTTTAGCCAGATCAACTTCAATGCCTTTCTTTGAAACTATGTATCCTAAGAGCTTTCCAGAAGTGACACCAAAAGCACACTTCTTAGGATTTAGTCAAAGACTAAACTATTCCATTCTATCTAGGATCATGCTCAGGTCTGTTAGATGTTCAGTTCTAATCATGGATTTTGCCAAGGTATCATCCACGTAATCCTCCATTGTTTTATGCATCATATCATGAAAAATAGATGTCATTGCTCTTTGATATGTAGCTCCAGCATTTTTGAGTCCGAATGGCATAACATTCCAATAGAAGGTTCCCCATGCACATGTGAAAGCTATTTTCTCTTGATCTTCTGGAGCAATTTTGATTTGGTTGTACCCAGAAAAGCCATCCATTAAGGAATACATTTCATAGCCCGCAGTCATGTCCACTATCATATCAATGTTAGGCAATGGAAAATCATCCTTAGGGCATGCTCTGTTCACATCTCTAAAGTCGGTGCACACTCTGATTGAACCATCTAGTTTTGAAACAGGTACAATGTTAGAGATCCACTCAGCATAGTCTATGACATGGATGAATTCATCTTTTAGGAGTTTTTCTTGTTCTACTTTGACTAAGAGTGCAACATGAGGATGCATCTTTCTCAATTTTTGTTTGATTGGTTTTTCTCCAGGAGCAATGGATAGATGGTGCATAATGAGATTGGGATCCAATCCTGGCATATCTGAATATTTCCATGCAAAATTGATCTTTTTTTCTGATAAGAATGTAGTGAATTTCTATTTCTCTTCTTCTGATAGAGATTGTGCTACATGTACCAATTGTGGTTCCTCTGTTGTACCCAAATTGATGGATTGAGTGGGCTCAATCAAAACTAGAGATCTATCTTGTAATGACTTGAAAGGACATCAAATATCTCATCCTTAGGCACCTCAGAGAGGTTTTCACCTTCAGATACATCTTTTCTTTTTACTTTTGTCGGTTCTGAGACAGCCACAAAGTGGTTTTCACCCTCAGAACTCTTTTTCTTTTTATTTTTATTTTTTTGACTAAGATATTTGATGTCCAACTCAGTCATGCTGATGCTCGGTTCGCTGATGGAAGTCCTCATAGGCTCAACTGCATTAAGGTAACAAGCAAGGGCATAGTCACTGGAAAAGGTGTAAACACCATGGCTTGGGTTTGTGGAAGTTTGGTTGATAAGATCAGGGCGTTGGATAGTCAAAGTAGGAAAGGGTTGGGATATGGTGTTCACAGATGTGGATATGTCATCATTGGTCATAATTCGATGCTCAAGTTCAAAGGTGATATTACAGCTCAAAATGTTCAATTCGTGAATAGGCTCAACATCATCATGGGAGTCCTCTTCAGCCATAGGTGGATCAGACACGTTAAGTTCATTGTTTCGCTCTAGACCTACATTGGGTTGAGATACATATTGGTGAATAACATCAATATATTTCTCTGTTATAAGCTCATCTTCTTCTGGAATGGCACCCCATTCATAGTCATTTGACTCAGCTTTTGATTCAGGATCTCTAGGAAATCTTAGAAAATGTGTGAAATCAGGATGAATACCCCAAGAAGGATTACCCTCAGTCTCTGACTTGAATTCATATTCATGGGAATCAGTGTCAGAATAACTACCCCTTTCTTCTTGATCAGTTTGATTGCCTTCGAGATTAGCTGGTTCTTGTGGTGCAACCATCTCTTGCGCTATAGTAGGTTCTTGTGTTTCTACTACATTAATTCTTTTGATAGGATCATCTGTATCATCAAGAAGATCTTTGATCTCTTTAGGCAATTTTTCATAGGGGATAAGCTCAGAGTTATCTGAATCATCATCAGAGGGTTCTGTTTCTTCTTTCTTAAGAAGGGGTTCTCATGGTGCAATTTGTTCTATGACATGAGAACAACCACCTTTGAGATGATAGGGTTTCTTCTTAAACCCTAAGCCACCAGTATCTTTGTTGGCTCTACCAATATGTGGAATGGGTGTCACAAGACCCTTTCCTCTGATTCCTAGAGGTCCTTGACCGGAATATCCCATCTTGGCTATCAATCTATTCCCTGGACCATATGAATTAGAAGGGATTGTAGGTGCTATAGATTCACTAGGTTGAACAATTTTGGATTCAGAATCATCTTTGTATAGCCATGCAAGCACAGCTTCATCCTCTTCAAATTCTTTTTTGGATACTTGCTCCACCACAAACTTTCTTTTGTATGCTTCCATAGGTTCCTTAGGTTCTAATTTAGACTGCTTCAAGGATTGTCCATACGACTTAGGTGAGATTGGGAGAGATGTCAGAGACAAGACTGGCTCTATAGTGTATTCTCCCATCCCATTTTCTTTGATATTGATCTCTTTAGCAATGTCTTCCATCTTGGATGTGGAAGCCACATTTTGTTACTTGATGGAAGATTCTATGTTATTAGGTACAAGCTTATCGGCACTTTCCTTCAATGTATTGCAAGTTGTACTCAGATCTGCTGGGATAGTAACTTCTACCCCTTCATAGGGAAATTTCAAGCATTGATGGTACGTAGAAGGAATGGCTTGCATTTCATGGATCCAGGGTCTCCCTAGAAGGATATTGTAAGCCAATGGTAGATCAAGCACCTAACATGTGGTATCTTTGATGATC
The DNA here is from genome assembly GCA_027943335.1 of Chamaecyparis obtusa. Lineage (NCBI taxonomy): Eukaryota > Viridiplantae > Streptophyta > Pinopsida > Cupressales > Cupressaceae > Chamaecyparis > Chamaecyparis obtusa. Next base: position 1,604,132 of record BSBK01003177.1, on the reverse strand, counting down.
AGACCCACTCGGATGGGTAAGACAATGGTGCCTTTAGAAGCTCTTTCTTGTTCATCATAGGCTTTTATGGTGATCTTCTTTTGAGGATCAATAGCCATCTCTGAGAATCCCAACTATGTGATTAAGTTGTAAGAACAAATGTTGAGGCCTATGCCCCCATCTATCAACACACATTTGACTCGACGGTTCTGGATCAAGACTTCTATGTGGAAGGGCTGATTATGTGGGTGACTCAAAGAGTTGTCATCTTCCTCTGAAAAGGAGATATATTGCAGAGATGTTAGATGACCAACCATAGTCTGGAACTTGTCTAGATCTAGATCATCAGGAACATTAGAGCCAAGCAAAGCTTTGTCTAGGATATCTCTATGAGCTGGAGATATTCAAAGTAACTCAAACATAGAGATTTTGGCATTGGTATGCTAGAGTTGTTGGACGATGCTGTAAGATGTAGGTCTTGTATCCTTTGGATTGGAAGATTTCGAGGCAGCCTTCTGTTTGGAAGCAGATGTGAGGTTGAAAGGTATCTTAGGGACATTAGATGAACTTGGTGTTTGTCCTTTCAGATGAGCCTGAGCTTATGATCTGGTAACTGCATTAGTTGAGGAATGATTTTAGTCTCTTCGCACAATTGTGATGACATTGCAACTCTCAGAGAGACATCGTTCAACCATATTGATGACAGCATTGTTTCCAGGGTAGGCATAGTTGACTTTTTCCCCCATGTTAGGCTGAGAAGTGGAAACTCCCTTGCCATGTTGTGGAAATGGTTATGTAAATGCTATGTGATCATTATTGCTGGTAGGATTATCGATCATGATGTCCCCTTGATCTATCAAGTCTTGAATGATATGCTTCAAGTGGAAGAATCCATTAGTTCTATGGCCTTTAGTCTGATGGAAAGCACAGAATGCATTATCTTTCCACCAATATGGTTTTGGATCTGGATCATGGTTTTGGATTAGTGGTAAAGAGATCATGTTATCAGCTATTAGGGTTCTCAGGGCAGATTCCAAAGATTCTCCCAGGGGGGTAAACTTTCATTTATTATCCCATCATTTGAATGGCTTCTTTGGAGATGGTTCAGCAGATTTTTGCTCTGAAGCTTCAATGGCTTTGGTGGCAAGGGTGAGATTGTAGGCCGGTGCCTTTGATGGGGTGTGGATAGTTTTAACAACACCATCAGAGACGATACCTTTCTTTCTATTCCAGCTCTTGTTTTTATCTTTTGAGCTCGATCCAGATTCAGACTTGTCCTTTTGAAGGGTGATTTCTCCTTTCTTGACAAGTACTTTCTCAATCTTGATTGCATTATCCACTATTTTATCAAAAGATACATGATCTTGCATTTGTAATGGATAATTGAGCTCTGGAACAAGGTTATTGATAAAGATTTCAAGTTTCTCCATTTCGGGAATTTGTCTAGCATATAGAGAGAACTTCTTTCTCCACCTCTTGAGGAAAGTTAGGAATGATTCCCCTGGATATTGCTTGAGGTTACAGATATCAATCATGGTGACCGAATGTTGAATATTGTAGGAATATTGTTGATAAAACAATTTAATCAATTCCTCAAAAGTTTTGATCGTAGAAGGTAATCTTGAAAACCACTGAATGGATGCTCCTCCCAAGGATCTAGGAAAAAGATGCATTAGATAAGTTGGTTCATGCATGAATTCCATGGATTGCGTACAGAACTCTCTAACATGATCTTGAGGATCAGAGTGTCCATCATATTTGTCATACTTTGGTATCTCCACTCTTTTTGGGAATGGTGGCATATACAAGTTTTTGTCGAACGGGAAAGGACATAGGGCCTCCATGGAGAACTCCTTGGGTTCCTTCTCCTTCTTAAGTTTGTTAAATTTGACTTGTATAGCATGCATCTGTTTTATCATAGCTATGAGTGGAGTTTCTTCCTCATGTGTGATTATATCATCAACGTTAAAGTTGGGAGGAAGCTTAGCCCCTTCCTGGGCTAATTGTAAAAAGTATGCCTCTCTATCCACTTTCAAGAAATGCCTCATCATTCTCTAGAATTCATCGTCATTCTGACATCGATGGATTTCAGAGGGGGTAGGTTCTTGGTTGGCATTATGTTGAGAATGGCATCCTTGGGACCCTCCTCCTAGAGAACCATGGTTTGTCCCTGCTTGAGACATGGTAGGAGTTTTTGGGCTCCCTGGAACAGATTGAGGAGGAGTTTGTTGATTACCTCTGTGAGTTGATAAAGGAGGTATGTAACCAGTTTTCAATCAAAAGTTACCGAGACCGTCGTCTTCGTAAATACCTGACTTGATGAGTTGTTCAAGAGTTGGACTCGGGGTATTGGTCAAAAGTAAGTTCTGAGATATTTCTTCTGATTTCTTGTGTGAAGAAGCTTTGGTCTCCACCATTAACTTTGAATGAAACAAAAGAAAAGGACGAAGACAACTGAAGAACAATTTGATTCGAGAAAATCGGATGGCGCAACCTCGTCAAGATTATGATAGTTTTGAAGGTCTGATGAGATGTGGGTGAAGGAAATTGTGCCCTGGATGTATGGGATAGATCACCCAAAAGATAGCGGACACGAGTTCTCAACACTTAGTCTATTTTTGAAGATTGATTGAAGATTGATAGTTATGACAAGGTTTTGACATGAGATAAAAAGGACTCAAATTGATCAAATAGAAGACTAGATCGCATTCAAAAGATCAAACTCGGAAAATGGTAGAATGCTCAATAGCTACTGCTCTGTTCCTGACACAATGATATTTTTGACAGATTCTGGAACTAGGCTGGAAACATTGGATATCTTGCAATTTGACAATTTCTGACAACTCTCTCAAATTTTTCCGAATGACACTCTGTAGACTCGTACGACACTGGGTAGTCTATGAAATGACAGTTGCTAAACTCGTACGACAGTTGGGTAGAAATGAAATGACAGTTGTAAAACTCATATGATAGTTAGGTAGCAATGAAATGACACTTGTAAATATCATACGACAGTTGCTAACAGGATTTTGACTTTCTTGAATTTGCTGGTTTGAAAACTCGTACGAAACTGGGTTCTCAATCGTACTACAGATGGGCAATATTGAAATGACACTTGACAAAACTCGTATGACTTTTGACTTTCTGAAATGACTTTTGACTCCAGAAAGAATTTACATCAATTTTTGCAAAATTTAAGGTCTTCAGTTCTGGATTGTTTGCAAATTCTACTGTCCAGATTTTGAAGGTTATACCAGATTTGATCATTTTTAATAGCCAAGTAGATAAACAAGCACACAGAATAGCAAGCAAGTGATTCCAAGCATGTCTGAAAACAATGAACAAGGGCAAAAGCAACCTTGCGCATGAACAATCAAGTGACCAAATTGTGCTAATCCCTGAGAGTACTAATTGTGTATGTTCTGAAAAGTTTTGCAATAACACACATATACCTGAAAGTGAAAAATTGGCCTCTCTAGGGTTTTTAGTAATGGTTTGACTATGCAACTTTTATGATTCAAAGGGGTGAACTCCAATCCTGGTGCACCAAGGTTTTGACACAGTCCGAGAACTTAATCTTCAAGAGCTGCTAGGGAGATCTGACAACCCAACAATGAACCATACCCGTGGAGATTTCTTCCACAAGGACATTTATATAGCGACTGTCACTACTATGGCGAAAATGGCTATTACCGCTTGAGGTTCCGTCAATGCAGTTTTCCCTGTGAAGGGATTGTCCACTATGGTTAACCCTCTCTAAAGGTGACTCACAGATTTATACCACAAGGGGACTTGGCTCCAGATTCAAGGTTTTGACACCTCTTCACTTTTAACCCAAACAAAGCAAGTAGATTAATTCGACACGCTAAGACAAAGTTTTGTTCCACCAAGGTCTATGATATCAACTCCACGTGATCTATCAACCTCTCCGGGGAGAGAATGTATCAATCAATAAGAGAAGATGCACTAACCAATTTTGATTCACCAAAGCTCGTGATATCAACCCTATGTGATCTATCAACCTCTCCGGAGAGAGAATGTGTCGATCAATAAGAGAAGATGCACTAACCAAGTTGAATGTGAAACGCACTAAGTATCCTCCCTACCTACAAAGATTCTATCATCAAGAAAGATTTCTCTAGGAATCCAATCTCTCAAGAATCACGAATAGTGTTCATAGGGCCTAATTACTATGTGAGCACAGATATATTCCCGAAAGCAAATCTATCAAAAACATCCAAAAAGTAGAAAGAGGAACACTTAACGCTTAAAGAAAATATGAGATGAGTCCACAAGGTAGAACACTTAACACCTCACATAGGCTGAAAATGAGTCCACAACTTAGAAAACAAGTGAGTTCTTAAAAGCACAAAAGGGTTGCCAAGTGGAACAATTAATGCTTCTATCCTGTTGACCCCTCCCCTTTATGGTGCTGAGATTGCAACCACGGGGTGGAAATGAGGGGCCGATGGATTAGTGAGTCCAATAACCCAAGATAGCAATCAAGATCAATCACAAGTATTCTAAGACTACTTAATGAATCTTTAAGGGATCACAACCTAGTATCAAATTATGCAAGTGTGTAGAAATAGATCAAAAGCATGAAAAGATGCACACAAGCTTGACACATAAGAGATTTATTTTAAGTCCAAATAGAAATGTTTTCAGAACAAGGAGAATACCTCATGATCCTCGCAATGCACGTAGTAGATTCTACCTGATTTTTAGCAATTTTTGTTGAGCTTTTCCATGCAAGCAAGTGACGAACTCTCCAACAAGCAAACAAGCAAACAAGCTATGCAAAATATATTCAACTTATCAAAACCATAGGGTTAGCTCTAAAAATCAATTGTTAGGAGCAATAATAATCATAAATTAATCCAAATGACAACTCATATCATGCATTGAATCATATGAAAAATAAGTGCATACCCATCATAAAATTTTAATTTTTTTGCACTACATTTGACCTAGTCAACAAGATCTGATTTTTTTGATATGATTTTGGCAACAAAAATAGAAATTTAGAATAGAGACCCCTACTAAAAAATAGAGATATTTCCAAAAATGTAAAAATTTTATAAAAATCTCTTCATTTGTGCCCTAGAGACCTATTTTATCAAAATAGACCAATTTTTTAAAATTAACTATTTGAGCTATTAAATTGCATCCAAATTTAAAACACAAATAATAGACCCCCTGTATAATTTGAAGAGATTTCCGAAAATGTAAAAATTTCCAAAAAATATTCTGATTTGCGCCAAAAATTAATTTTTTATGAAAAATCAAAAAAAAATTATTAAAAATTCAAAATAATTCAAAAAATTCTAAATTTTTTTTTAAAGCTTCCCTGATATGTCTCCAACCTAAAAAATAAATTTCAGACCAAAACTCTAAGCCGTTTGGGAGATAAAATTAAATCTTTGAAACTTTGGGGTTTTAGCTCCCAAAAAAAAATCAAAACTAGTATGCAAAGGTGGGTTGCCCCACGGTGGGTGCCAGAAATGTGTGTGTGAAAATTGTACCTAATCTATAGACACAACACTCAGTAAAACATTAGAGGTTTGCAAAAATTGAAATCGTGCAAAATTGAAAACTATGTAACCAAGTGATTTATTGCCTTCTAATAGGTGCGAGATTGATGTTCTCAGATTGTAATCGAGATCAGTGACCTAGACGACACCTAAATGAAGGATTTGAATGCAAAAGATGGATATGAAATTGAATGCAATTAATCTATATTTTTTATTTTTCTATACAATAAGAATGATAAAAACCGATATGAATCTATGCTAGATGAAATTGATATGCTATGAATTGATCTATCTAACAATGGTATGCAAAGCTATGAAATTCTATGCTATGATATGAAAAATATGCAATTGAAATTGATCTCACAAAGCTTTGAATTCACAAGTTGATTCTTTCAAGCTCCAATTGTGCAAATTCTCCAAATCTGATATGCTATGATTCCTGCAGAGTAAGTTTGCAATTTGCGAGATGATTGAGAGATTTTAGAGATGAATTATGAAGAGCTGAGCCTTGTTTTTATAGAAATCCAGGGCTTTGGAAATCGCTCAAATAACTCAGGTTGATTTTTGAGTTATTTTTAAATATAGGATAATTAACTCACAAAAACATGCAAAAGCTAAGTTTTAACTCAAAATAGAGTTTAGCTTTAATTGATAATTGATAGTTGTCTGCTTTTATGATTGTGCATGTTTTATTTATGAATTAATTTAATAATAAAGTGATTTATTTCCAACTTAACTACTTTTAAAAATAAAACAATTGATTTATGGGTTAATCAATTATTTAATCAAATTTTTATTAAAAACTATATTATTAAATAATGACAACTTGCTTTAATTAATTAAATAAGAATTTAATCAATTATTCATAGGATATTGGATTTATTGTCAAAATTAAATAATACAATTAATAATAGATAGAATTAAATTTAATTAAGTAATTAAGTAGCAAATATTAAATCTAATTAATTAAATATGAAAATATTCAATTAATCAAATTTTAGAATAAATGTGATTTATTGTCAAATAATCATTAAATTAAAGATAATTATGATAATTAGGAATATTACTAGGAATATTCTCTGATGTAGAATTTAAGATAATCAATTATAATTTGATGATGTTTAGATGTGCCTTAGATTAGGACTTTGATGTCTATTTCATTCGAATTGAAGATGTAGGAGATTAATGAACTTATAGCCCATTTTTGGGGTATTACAATTGGAACATCCGAAGCCCTATCAGATTTCATGGATCAAAGATGAGCATACACTCTTGGTAAGTGAACAATGTTATGTAAATTTGAAAATTCGAAAGTACTATGATAAGGTGTTATGTGATATCATGCATATGGTTTGTTGTCATATTTTATTGGGTAGGCCTTGGCAATATGATAGACATGCTATATATGATGGGAGATTGCATAAGTATACTATTTGGGCTGATAGGAGAAGACAAATCATGTTACCTTTGATGGAAGAACCTATTAGTAATGTATACACATCTATGAATGTATGCTTGATGGAAGGAAGAAAGTTTGTTAAGGATTTAAAGAAAAATGATGTATATTTTACTCTGATTCCTAACAAACCGAGTAAGAAAATAGAGGATAATGTCCCTGAGGAGATTGATAAGTTACTCACCAAGTATAGTGAAATTATTTCTAATAATGTACCTAATGGTTTGCCACCAAAGAGAAGCATTAATCATTGCATGGATCTTATCCCTGGAGCTAGTTTACCGAATAGGGCACCTCATCGGTTCACACCTACCGAGAATCAAGAATTGAACTGACATATTCAAGAATTGTTGTAGAAAGGTTTGATCAGAGAAAGTTTCAGTCCTTGTGGAGTACCTACGGTATTGGCACCTAAGAAGAATGGAGAATGGAGAATGTCTACTGATTCTAGAGAAATCAATAAGATAATAGTGAAGTATAGGTTTCCTATACTGAGAATGGATAATATAATGGATAGTTTGACTAGAGCAAAGTATTTTACTAAACTTGATTTGAAAAGTGGGTATCATCAGATCAGAATCAAAGAAGGTGATGAATGGAAGACTTCTTTCAAAGCAAAAGAAGGTTTGTATGAGTTGTTGGTTATGCCTTTTGGTTTAACTAATGCATCAAGTACTTTTATGAGGTTGATGAATGAAGTTTTGAAGAAATTCTTGGGTATGTTTGTGATTGTATATCTTGATGATATTTTGATATTCAGTAAGACTAGAGAAGAACATTTGTTTCATATTAGACAAGTTTTGCAGAGATTGAAAGAAGAAAAGTTGCTGATAAATCTGAAAAAGTGTTCATTCATGAAAGAGGAGTTTGTGTATTTGGGATTTGTGATTTCAGCTAATGGTTTGAAAATGGAACCTAAAAAGGTTGAAGCTATTTTTAATTGGCCTACACCTGAGAATGCTAGTGAGGTAAGATCATTTCATGGTTTGGAAAGTTTTTACCAAAATTTCATTAGGAATTTCATTTAAATTTGTAATGCTATGACTAAGAGTATGAGAGGAGACAAAAGAGAATTCAAGTGGACACATGGAGCTGATAAAAGTTTTGAGACTCTGAAGTAGAAGTTTGTTGAATTGTCTATTTTGGCATTGCCTAATTTCAATAAGGTATTTCAAGTGGAATGTAATACAAGTGGAAGTGCAATTGGAGCTATGTTGAGTCAAGAAGGTAAACCTATTGCTTTCTTTAGTGAAAAGTTGAATGATGCAAAAAGGAAATATTCTATGTATGATCAAGAATTGTATGCTATTGTTCAAGCACTAAAGAAATGGAGACATTATTTGATGTTGAGTGAATTTGTGATGTATAGTGATCATAAGGCTTTATAGTATTTGGGTAGTCAGAATAATTTGAATCAGAGACATATGAAATGGGTTGAGTATTTACAGATTTATGATGAACTACAACTAATTTGAATACTTTGTATAACTTAAAGATCTATGTTTTAAGATCACTGAGTTGTTGATTAGATATGTAAGATAATTAAATTAGTAATATGTTGTCATTGATGTCAACTAGTTTTGACAATACTTATCTTGTAAGTTACCGAATAGATTTAAAATGGAAACATAGTAATATATCTAACATTCAACACCTATTCATTTGAAATTGGAATTTGGAATTGAAATAGCATAAGTAAATCTGAAAATACTTGAAAATCAATTAGGTCAAGATACATACCTCATCATGAAATTGATTCATAAATACCTATTTTCTGAAGTCTCTGCACACTTTCAGAAAAATCTGAAACCTGTCTTAGACTGGAAATGTTGAGATGAAGAAACCCCAGAAATCTTTCTCCAAAATAGCTCAGCTCAGGTTTAACCCTCATAAAAGGTCAAATACCACATTCTTTATTTGAAGTCTGATTCGAATTTTGTTCACAGATCCCAGAAGTTTGGCAAAAAGGGTACTTAGATCTATCCTCTGATCCTTAAAATAGCAACTGTAGATATTTGAAAAGAGGAGTTTTAGGGTGGCTATATAGGGTTTTTCCTTAGTCAAACCCCCATTTTGGTGGTCTCCACCTCCATGAATCGCTGATTAAAATAGAATGTGTGTGTGTATGTATGTATTGAAAGTGTAATGCCAAGATCTAATCCTCTAGATCAAAACCCTAGCATGAATATGTATGAAATAACAATGCATAGATTTGAATGAGATAGAAAAGCATACCAAGACCCCAAGGCTAAAGTACTTCTACCAAACTCACAATCCATAATTGCTACTCCATGATTGAATTCTTGAAAGTTGATAATGGTGGATCAAGGAAGAAAGGATCTCTCTTACTCCAAATATGAGTTCACAAAGATGCTTAATGTCAACAATGGCTTGATCTTCTATGTCTTCCTCTTGCTAACTTGCACCTTCACTATTCCTTCCTTAATTGAATTCCTGCTTGTACTTGAGAGCTTGAAATTTCTTGAGATGAGATATGAAAACTTAATGTGAAAATGAGAGAGGAAGGCCTCCTTTCATAGTGATCTAGGGCACACTCCTCTAGATGGGCCACCTTGGAGAATTAAATCCCAATTAGGTCCTCACCTTTAGAAAATATACCTAGATTAAATGCAATTAAAGGATTTACCATCGCAAAACCCGAAATGGATGACCCAGAGGCGAGAAAATAAATCTCCCAAAATTTTGAAGCTCAGAAATTTTGGAAATTGCAATTTTGAAAGAAAGGGTCAAAGTCGAGGTTGGACCTGACCTAGTTAGGGTCTTAGCTTGACCCTGACCTAGTCATGGTCTTAGCTCAACCCTGAACTAGTCAGGTTCTGACTCGACCTTCACCCTGGTCCCAAATTGACTTAGAACCAAGTCAGGAGGTCTTGGGGATGCCCAAAAACCTAGAACTGATGCCAGAACAGGATAGAATGTCAATGATAGATATAAAATCCTATGATTATCATGATGAAGGCCAGGAGGATCCATTTCTAAATCCTACCTAGAAAATAGAGCCATGGAAGAGGGAAATTAAGGAGAATCCTTGGGATCCTAACCCTAATTTCACCTAGAATGAAGAGGATGAGTGCAAAATGCATCCTAAATGCATGTCTATCATGATAAATGTAATAAAAGAGGGTGATAAACCTACCAAGTTGGAAATGCTTCCATTTTAAGATGATACATTTAGCCCCCACTTTAGCTTAGTTATGACACTACATCAATATGCAAGCTAAAGGAAGAAAACATCATAGTAAATAAAAAGGATATAGCTAAGTCCTCGATGTAAAGATCCTACAGAAAACTGTTAGAACCTACAACACACAAGGTTAATGAAAATCTATAAATCACCTAAAGCTTACTATATGATAATTTGAGAAGTGTATAGAGCCCCTTATGCCCCCCCTATTTCGGCTTTCTACTTGGGAAGGGTGAAACAGGGTGATAAGAAAAACTCTATATACTGGATATGCAGAGTGTTGAAAAGGCCTTTCCTAAACCAATTAGAAGGATTACGAACCTTCCTAAACTAGTTCAAGGAGTTAAGTATTTAAATCATGATTCCAATGCCACTAATCGCATTGAAAATGAAGTTTCTAAACTCAAGTTATGATAAAAAGAGTGGATGTCTGTCTAAATGCATAAGAAAGAAATTTCAAGTTTTTACCCTAAGAAAACCCTAATTTGAATTTAGAAAAGAGATGAATAGTAATACTTACTCATTCTTACCATTTTTAGAGTCAAAATGAGAAAGCAAGATGCCAAGAAGAGAGGAGCTATGAGTGACACGCCTGGAGTCTTTGAGACATAGCTTAGCTACCGGATGGCCACTACCCGAGGTGAGTTGTGCCTTTATCCACCTTTATGTTTTTCAAATTCCTATTTTTGAGAGGTCGGGTCAATTTTAACCCCTTTAGGTCAACCCTGACCCACTTAGGTTGACATTGATCCACTTAGGTCAACTTTGACCTGTAAAAGTCGACATTGCCCAGGGGTTTTTTATCATGTTTTGAGATGAGGTCAACCTTGACCCAAAAAGGTCGACCCTAACCCAGTAAAGTCAACATTGACCTAGTAAGGTCGACATTGACCTAACTAAGGTTGATTTTGACCTAGTTCAGTTATATTTGTAGTTTTGATGATGTAGATTACTCATATGATGTTTTTTTGTGCTTACAGGACATAGTCTGCTTCCAAGAACATCCTTTTGGTGATTTTCTAGTGAATGTCAAGCAGAGACTATCTAAGCTAGATGATGAGGGGATGTAGTTACTAAGGGATGTAGGAATGTATTGGGTATCATTCCTTGCACAGATCAGACTACACCAAGCCATGTTGTTGGCTCTGATAGAGAGATGGGATGAGGATACTTGCTCCTTCCATCTTCCATGTGGGGAGATCATAGTGACTTTAGAGGATGTGTACAGGATTATGCGGCTTCCAGTCTAAGGGGAGACTGTCAGACCTAGAGCATAGTGTGGTTGTGAGAAGATCCATGTAGACTCATAGTACTATATAGGTGTGCGTTGACTGATGCAAAGCTGATCAAATCATATCCCACTATCTATCATACTAGCAGGTCCTACACCTTTTATACGGAAGGTGATGTTATGCATAGTATCCTTGGTTGTGTTACCCAACTCAAAGGGTACCATATTTTGTTCACCTCTGATGCATCTCATATAGAAGATGGAGAGAGAGGACTATGTTCTCATGGGGTCGTATCATGTTAGCTTAGCTATACTATGAGCTGAGTCACTTAGTGAGGCATCAGCGAAAGAGTCTATCGACATGCACAGTTCTGTAGATATGGATCTTTGAGCATTTCGCATGTACACATCCATAAGGAGTGATGATGATGGTAGATGCAAGGACAATGAGAGATTTTGCATATCCTTTGAGGGATGTTTGGAAATTTGGGGATATGCTCTATTGGAGAGTACATCTAGGCCGCATTGCCAACACTGATGTGATATGGTGACCCTACTACCAGATGACAAAGTGGCCTGATACATGAGTCTAGATGAGAGATTCATAGTAGAAAAAGCTGCTAGAGGGTCATTAGATTCATATAGTGATGCCCTACTATTATGATCAGGTGAAGAGGTAGTTCAGCCTCTTACAGGGAGTCCCTAAGGTAGTACTTTGCTATGTACATTTGATGAGATACTATCAGAGACCCAGTGCCATACGCTGACCATCGATAGCAAACATTGAGGATAGCGACATAGAGGAGATAGAGGATATAGAGGTACCATCAAATGTAGCCTATGTAGGTGTGAGCCAAGATTATATTAGGTACTAGAGTTTGGAGGGGACCCGTCCTATCTTTCTTGAGGATTATCCCAGAGGTGATCCAAGCTTTACAAAGGGGACAAACCAGGATAGTGGAGCCATCAAGGAGGATTAGGATATCGAAGATGAGGAGGAGCACATCTCTAAGGGAGATCCCATGGAGGAGGAGAGAGATGAGGAGAGAGCCGAGGATATGCCCCCATCTGGTGATACTGGTACAGATATACCTATTACACGTGCATCACCATTAAGATCATGATGGCCCCCACAGCCTCACACAAGGACACCACCATTGAGGCCTAGACATAGCGATTATGGAGAGAGTAGTCACTCCATGCCCCCATCATCCAGGCATTTTAGTGACATCCAGGAGGGAGACCTAGGTATAAATTTGATTGAAAAATTGTTTTGAATATATGATTTGATTTAACATAGATAGGATACCCGACTGATAGAAGTTTGTCTATCTATAGCTAGCATAGAGGAGTGGAGGAGCTTTGTATCTGAGGTTCTCAAGGATAAAGTTATATCCTACTGATTACCAGTTGACGAGTGAGAGTCTTCCATTGGTCATAGGGATCCCAGCAGACATGCCGACATCCTTGTATGTATCTAGTGAGAGCTAAGGATGTGCAAAGAAAGAGAGGAGAAGATGATGGAAGAGATACAAAGTCTTCGTGAGTGTGTATAGGGTATAAGCATATCTAGGAGCCATACATGGACACACAAGTCTTCATCTTCTTACCATAGGGTAGAGAGATATGGGAGTCACTAGCCAGCAGAGCATCATAGTGATAGATGTAGTGATAGATAGGGCCATTGGCCTCATATGTATCAAAACTTTGAAAAACTAAATTTGTGATGATTGAAAAACTTTCTTTACTAATTAGTTCTATGTTTGATTACTATGCTTTCATCAATATAAAACTAAATAGAAAGAAAGTGCATAAACATATTCAATATGTAATTTTTACTAAAACTACATAACCTATAAAAGAAATCTTTATAAGGAATACATAAATGCAAATGGAACAAATGAGATTAAGGGTAATAACATTTAAGATGCATAATATTAATGGGTTCCTTAAAAGAAACACCATCCATATCAGCAAGTTTGTAAGCACCCGAACCAAATTTTTCAATAACAACAAAAGGTCCAAGCCAATTAGGGCTAAATTTTCCTTTTTCACCCGGTAAAGCATTCACATTCCGTTGATTCTCATAAAGAACTAAATCACCAACCACGAATGTCCGTTCAATCACCTTATGATTATATTTTTTCTGAAGAGATTTATGATAAGCTTTTATATGTTCTAATGCATGTATTCGTTGTTCATCCAACATTTCTAATTCTTGTAAGCGTTGTTCATGAAAAGTATTTTTATCAATTATCCCATGAAATGAAATATGTAAAGAAGGTATTTCTAGTTCTAAAGGCATAATAACATTAGTACCATAGACAAGATTATAAGGAAAAGTACCTGTGGCGGTACAAACACTAGTCCTATAAGCCAATAAAGCATAAGTCAATTACGTATGCCAATCTTTGGCATGCTTATTAACTATTTTTCTCAAGATTTGTTCAATAATTTTATTTGATTTCAGCTTGTCCATTAGATTGAGGATAGTAAGGAGTTGAAAATCTATGTTGAATCCTATATTTCTCCAAAAAATTTGCAACTTCCTTATTTTTAAAAGATGTTCCATTATCCAAAATTATCGTCGAAGGAATACCAAATCTTGTTATGATATTATTAAGGATAAAATCACAAATAACATCTGCCATTGTTAAATGAAGAGGGACAGCTTCAACCCACTTCATGAAGTAATTCGTAGTGGTGAGAATGTAAGTATGTCCTTGAGAAGAAGCTGGTGAGATTTTCCAATAAGGTCAAAACCCCATACACTGAAAGGCCATGGAGAAACTTGATTACGAAGCTCATGAGCAGGAGCATGAATCAAATTACTATGTTGTTGACATTGACGACATTTCTTAACAAACATGAAAGAATCATGTTCCATGGTTTGCCAATAATATCCCATTCGAAGCAATTTATTAACTAGGGATTTTCCACCAAAATGTCCTCCACAAGAACTAGAATGAGCCTCTGCTAAAGCTACAGGAATTTCAGTTCTATTAAGACATCTTAATAACAATCCTTCATAAGAGCATTTGTAAAGCATATCTCCTAAAATGATTTACTGTGCTGCAAGTTTCCTAATATGATTATGCATGTTTTGTGTTGCTGATTCAGGAAAGTACCATCTTTCAAAAAATGAAAAATATGTGAATACCATTCATCTGAATGCAAATTGAAACAATCAAAAGTGATCTTATCAAAAATTGCAGGGCATTTAAGAGTTTGTATAGTAAATTGAAAATTTTTTGCATTATTCTCGAGACAAACCAAGGAAGCTGCACTAGCCATAGCATCTGCATGTCGATTATCCTTCCTAGGTAAAGTCTGAATCATATAAGATGGGAATTGTGAAAGCACATTAAGAGCTAAATCTCTATATTGTGTCATTTTAGCATTTTTAGTTTGATATCCTCCTTTAATCTATTCAACTATTAGTTGCGAATCACCATATATTTGTAAATGTTGGATATTGAGGGATGAAGCTACTCGTAGTCCAGCTATAAGGGCTTCATACTCTGCAATATTATTAGTACAAGGAAAGGTTAATTTATATGATAAAGGGATGGATTTTTTTGTAGGGGGAATCAAGATGATACCCACACCATAACTTATTTTACACTTAGACCCATCAAAATATAATTCCCAAATATCATCCTGTTGAATAGTTAGAATATTATCGTGAGGAAATTCTATAGAAGTAGAATTTTCATCTAGACAAGGACTAGGAGCCTCAGCTAGATAATCTGTCAATGCTTGTCCCTTAATAGATTTCTAAGAAATAAAATTAAGATCAAATTCAGTGAGCAACATAACCCATTTTTCTAATCGACCTGAAAGATCAGTTTGTGAGAAAAGATGTTTCAAAGGATCAAACTTGACAATCACATTAAGTTCAGCATTTATAAGATAATGCATGAGTTTCTGACATGCATAAAATATAGCTAGACATTGTCTTTCTAAATCTGTATATCATGTTTTATAATCAATTAAAGTCTGACTAATGTAATACACGGGTTTTTCTTTACCATTATCATCAATTTGAGCTAACAATGCACTCATAGCCCGTGGAGTCACTGAAGTGTATAATTGAAATGGTTTATCAAAATTTGCGGGTTGCAAAATAGGAGGATTCGCAAGATACTCCTTAAATTTCTCAAAATTTTGTTTACACTCCTCATTCCAAGAGAAAGTGGTATCCTTTCTAAGCAAGGAAGTAAAAGGAATAGTTCGATCGGCTAAATTAGAAACAAAGCGATGAATAGCTTGTATTTTTCCTTGTAAACTTTGTAACTGAGAAATATTCTTAGGAGGAGGCATATTAACAATAGTGTCAATCTTTTCAATATCTACTTCAATGCCTTGCTTAGAGATTATAAATCCTAATAATTTACCAGAATCAACTCCAAAGACACACTTCTTAGGATTCAATCTCATATTATAACTTCTAATTCTTTCAAATATCTGTCATAAAATAGTAACATGATCTTCTCTTTGTATACATTTTGCCAAAATGTCATCCACATAATCTTCAAGAATCTTATGAATGTAATCATGAAAAATCAGAGTCATAGCCCGTTGGTAAGTTGCTCCCGCATTTTTTAATCCAAAAGGCATCATGACCCAACAAAAGGTTCCCCAAGGTGTTATAAATGTAGTCTTAAATTGATCTTCAAGGGGGATAAAGATTTGATTATATCCTGAAAAACCATCCATAAAAGATAACAAGGCATGACCCATTGTTGAATCCACAATAATATCAATATTAGGTAGCGAGAAATCATCTTTCAAGGATGCCTTATTTAAATCTCTAAAATCAGTGCACATCCTTCTCTTATTTTCTCCTTTTGACACAGGAACAATGTTTGAAATCCAATATGAGTAATAAATAGAATGGATAAATCCAGAATCCAATAGTTTTTTAATTTCACCTTTGACTAACAAAGCAATTCATGGATTCATCTTTCAAATTTTATGTTTCATTGGTTTCATATTTGGTTTTAAAACAATGTTATGAGTAACAATTTTAGAATCGATACCTGGCATATTAGAATATGTCCAAGCAAAGATATCCTTAAATTGGAGCAAAAGGGAAGCCAACTGATCACATTCATCCTAATTCAAACATTTCCCAATTTTTATCATCCTTTCAGAATCATTTTCATCCACTTGAATATCAATAGTCTCAATGATTAACAAATCACTTCTTATTGGAGAATCCATCGATAAAGGAAGAATATCATGTTCATCAAGCTCTCCAAAATAAGCATCTATTTTTAAGCAATAAGGCTTTCCTCATTTGTGATGAAATTTAGGTAGATCCTCATAAACCCCCAAAAATTCCATTAAGGCTTCATCCGTAGGAAAAATATCCAAAGAGGATTGTTGATTAAGGTCAATAAGCAATGGGTTAACCAATTTCAACTGTCCACTGCAAATATGATTAACATTAAGAGGAAAAGTCAATGGTTGTCTATAAGGTTAAATCCTAATCCATACATATGATCATAGACATCATTATCCAGAGGTACTTGTATACCTTGTTCATATTTACCACATCCTTTCCCATTAAATCCTAATTTCTTAAGCAAATGATAACCAAGGCCATATCAATCAGTCATATCAGAAGGAGTCCAAGGAGCAGCATATGTCACAATGTCATAACAATCCAGCTTTATAGTGTCAAGCATTTCATTAATCGAAGCAGCAACAAAATTACTTTTTAATTCTTCAAAAAATGGGGAAGAAGTAAAAACCTTTTTCTCAAATTCATTTTGTTGCTTCATGAATTCTAAATCAAAGACCTTGTATTCTCCAATAAAGGTAGGGTTAAAATCCAATGTCCCCCAATCATCCTCAATCAAGGAAGAAGAAGAAGATGGAACTTCTTGTTGTTGAATTTCAAGTTGTATAATCTTAGGTTGTTGTTTCTCTAATTGTTTTTCAATCTCTTGATTAGGTTGAATAGGTTCAGAGTTCTTAGCATATTCTTCATTTAAGCAAGGGTTTGGAGCATCATCTGCATGTAATGTATACATTAGATTATTATAGATGAACCTAACCTTGCGATGAAGAGTAGAAGGGACTGCATGCATAGTATGTAACCATGGTCTTCCTAAAAGAAGGTTATAGTTGAGAGGTCCAAGCATAAATGAATAGGAGTATTTAGAATAACTAGACCTACTTTAATAGGTAAGGTAATAATACCCAAACTTATTTTTGCAATATTATCAAATCCACGTATAGAAACATTATCAGGTTGACTAGTAGATAAATCAACCTTAATTGCTTTGAGCATATCCATGCTATAAACATTAAATCTGGATCCATTATCAATTAAAGTTCATTGAATGATACTCTGATTAATTGAGACAGCCACCATAAGAGCACCATATTGATTCTACACCTCTAGGGATAGTAAATCATTATCAAAAAACACAATAGGAGGTATAGAAGGCATAGTATGCATACAATCCAAAATAGAATGAATGTTTTCTTGATTAGGAGGTGAAGCAGAAGGAGTAGATAGAGCTTTTTGCAATGCCTCATGATATGTCGGGGAGGTTTGAAGTAATTCCCATAAAGATATCTTAGCAAGAGTAGCACGTAATTGGTCAACTAAGTTATACTTATTAAAGATAGATGGATACCTAGGTGCTTGAGGAAGCATAGGTTGAGAAGGAGGTAAAGAAACTGGAACAGTAGGCTGAGGATTATTCCATGTACGATAAGCATGTGAAATGGAATCAGTGTTATTAAAGAAATCCAAAGGATCTCTAGGTTTACCCTTAACTGTTATACGAGGACATCCTTTTCCCATCATCAAAGGTGTAGGATATATCAATTTAGGTTTATCAATGTTGCAAATAGTGGGACATGACAGTAACCATGCACACACCCTATGATAAAGGTCAATTGGAGAGGTTATGGAGGAGAGTGAAATAGGAATAGGATCCATGGAGACCATATTCGAACCATTTTCATCCTCGCTACCATATACCTCAATAGGGATTCTATCCTCTTGTATAATAAAAGCATCATCAAAGTACTCAAAACAAGAATCATACATGCTGAATACAAAGAAAGTACTAAAAGCATGAAAAATGTAAATTTTTTTGTATTTTTTAAAGGAATTTTGCAATTTTTTTGTGTATTTTTGCAAGAAAGAAATCTAAACATACAAGATTTAAATCTAACACAATAAAAGAAAGAGTTGTCATAAACGGGTTCACCACAATGAATAGGTTTAAAATGGAAACATAGTAATATACCTAACATTCAACACCTATTCATTTGAAATTGGAATTTGGAATTGAAATAGCATAAGTAAATCTGAAAATACTTGAAAATCAATTAGGTCAAGATACATACCTCATCATAAAATTGATTCATAAATACCTAATTTATGAAGTCTGTGCACACTTTCAGAAAAATCTGAAACCTATCTTGGACTGGAAATGCTGAGACGAAGAAAACTCAGAAATCTTTCTCCAAAATAGCTCATCTCAGGTTTGACCCTCATAAAAGGTCAAATACCACATTCTTTATTTGAAGTCTGATTCGAATTTTGTTTGTAGATCCTGAAAGTTCGGTGAAAAGGGTACTCAGATCTGTCCTCTAATCCTTAAAATAGAAACTATAGATATTTGAAAAGAGGAGTTTTAGGGTGGCTATATAGGGTTTTGCCTTAGTGAAACCCCCGTTTTAGTGGTCTCCACCTCCACGAATAGCTAATTGAAATAGAATGTGTGTGTGTGTGTATGTATTGAAAGTGTAATGCCAAGATCTAATCCTCTAGATCAAAACCCTAGCATGAATATGTATGAAATAACAATGCATAGATTTGAATGAGATAGAAAAGCATACCAAGACCCCAAGGCTAAAGTACTTCTACCAAACTCACAATCTGTAATTGCTACTCCATGATTGAATGCTTGAAAGTTGATAATGGTGGATCAAGGAAGAAAGGATCTCTCTTACTCCAAATATGAGTTCACAAAGATGCTTAATGTCAAAAATGGCTTGATCTTCTATGTCTTCCTCTTGCTAACTTGCACTTTCACTATTCCTTCCTTTCTTGAATTCTTGCTTGCACTTGAGAGCTTGCAATTGCTTGAGATGAGATATGAAAACTTGATGTGAAAATGAGAGAGGAAGGCCTCCTTTTATAGTGATCTAGGGCACACTCCTCTAGATGGGCCACCTTGGAGAATTAAATCCCAATTAGGTCCTTGCCTTTAGAAAATATACCTAGATTAAAATCAATTAAAGGATTTACCATCCTGAAACCTGAAATGGCCAACCCGGAGGCGGGAAAATAAATCTCCCGAAAGCCCGAAGCCCAAAAATTTTGGAAATTGCAATTTTGAAAGAAGGGGTCAAATTCAAGGTTGGACCTAACCTAGTCATGGACTTAGCTCAACCCTGACCTAGTCAGGTTCTAACTCGACCTTGACCCTGGTCCCAAATTGACTCAGAACCAAGTTAGGAGGTCCCGGGGATGCCCAAAAACCTAGAACTAATGCCAAAATAGGATAGAATGTCAGTGATAGATATAAAATCCTATGATTATCATGATGAAGGCTAGGAGGATCCATTTCTAAATCTTACCTAGAAAATAGAGCCATGGAAGAGGGAAATTAAGGAGAATCCTTGGGATCCTAACCCTAATTTCACCTAGAATGAAGAGGATGAGTGCAAAATGCATCCTAAATGCATGTATATCATGATAAATGTAATAAAAGAGGGTGCTAAACCTATCAAGATGGAAGTGCTTCCATTTTAAGATGATACAATTACTATACCCAAACATCTGTAGAAGAAGAAGAAAAGAGATGAAGAACAAATATATCTACATGAGGAAGATGGATATGACAGATACAGATAAGGAATACATTGGGTAACTTATGGATGAGTCTATGACCTTATGTTATTTACTTGATTATGTTACATTCATCTATGATGAAGGATAAGAGCAAAATGCACAAGGCAGTGTTGTCGGTTAATGAACTATTTCAATATACACCAACACAGTGTAGTGTATACCAATCATAGTACAAACCGAGCTTGTGTTCACCGACACATTTCTTTGTTAACCAAGCAGAAGAAAAGAACTAAATGACTAGTTTAGCTAATGGAAGTTGATGAGTTGTAAAGTACCTCAAAATCAAAGATGAAGATAATGTTTGTTATGAAGATCGATGGCTAACATAATTCGAAGAAGATCTAATGGATTGAAATAAAATGTGTTACTGACACATCAGCCGAGGAAGGTTTAAGCAGAAAAATCTAATGGATGGAAATTAAAATGGTTTACTCATCTATTCAAGAGACTGGGATTTCATGATGAAATTATGCCGGAAGGAGACTGCAGATATATCATGTGAACAAGCTTCATGCATGCTTGATCAGACTGGTTAAGGAGAACTGAACTGGAGAGATTACCGAGCGTCAAAAAGCTATTACAGAGCAACAGTAAGTTACTAAATATTGATTGAAACAAAATTGATATATTGATCAGAGGATTTGAATGAGCTTAACATAGATCTCATAATCTATAATTGAAGTTGTTTTGTAATCAAATCAACTGTTGTTACATTTTAACCATTGTAAATAGTGAAATCTCTTAACAGAGTGGACTATAAAGTCTTTTAATGTCATTCATAGAGTGTACATTTGTTATCCTATCAACCCCATAGTGAATGTTGGTTGGATGATAATGGTTGGTCTAAAATCCTCTAACAAGGTCACACCTCACAGTGTGTTTGTAACCTTTAATAGGGTTGGGTCTTCACCAACCTCACTTCAAAAGAGTGAACAATTTTTGGGTTGCTGGTCCCAGGTGGTTTTTCCCTTCACAGGGTTTCCACATTAAATGTCTTGTGTTATATGTTGATTGTGATGATTGTTTGTTATTATACTTTACATGTTGCATATTAGATTTGATCGGTGATCACTATATGTTATTAACTAGTAATCTGTAAAAGCACAGACAGAATACTATTTTAGTTTTCCAAGCTGCAGAAGTTTTAGTAAAAAAATTTAGGATATACATTTAGTGATTGGGACTATGGATAACTGATTCACCCCCCTCTTAGTTATTCTAACAATTGGTATCAGAGCGTTGGTTGCTTGGAACAGATTTTTAAGGACTTCAGCACAAAGATCTCAAAATGTATAAGAGGGAAGTGCCAAATCTAAACAAGGATAAATTCACAGTATGGCAAAGCCAAATGAAGCTGCATGTATCTAGAATTGGGAATTCAACCCTGACACTAATGGAGAATGGCTACATTGCACCACCCACTGGTCCCTTGACCCTTGATCAACTAAGAGATAGGCATGAACATAATATTACTATGATGGAGACTGTTGCTACCTGTACCAATGCTAAATTTGAAGATATTAAAAATTGCACTACTACTAAAGGTATGTGGGATAAACTTGCTCAGGTTTATATTGGTGATGTGAATGTCAAAAGAGCCAGCGCTGAAAGATTAAGGGGTAGATTCGATGATATGAAGATGAAGGAAGGAGAAAATATTATGCATTACACAAATAGATTGAAAGAGGTAGTACATGCAATTAGAGCATCTGATGGTGTTATTGACGAAGAGATAGTGGTAAGCAAATTTCTCAAAACCTTATTGCTGGTTTATGCAATCAGAATATCTGCAATTCATGAAATAAGGTCTACATCTAGTAACAACCTTACTCTTAATAATCTAATTGGTAAGCTTACAACCTTTGAACTAAATAAATGTGATAATAGTTTTGTACCATCTATTGAATCTACTTTTATGTCTTCTCTGAAGATTGGTAAGTCTAGTAGCATAAATAAGAATGATGATAGTGATAGCAATACTGATGATGAGCTTGATGAACTTGAAGTTCTTATGGCCCGAAAGTTACCTAAAGGTAAAGGTAGATATAGAGGTAAATTATCTTTAGCATGCTTTAATTGTAAAGAGGTTGGTCATATTGCTACTAGATGTCCACACAGGAAAGATGATGACAGAAACAAAGACCGATCTAGTGAAGGAAGCTATGGGAGAAGAGGCAATAGAAGTTACCGACACTACAACAAAGACAACCAAGATAATAATGATAAAGGCAAGAAGGTGTACTACATTGCAAAAGAAGATGTCACTGATATTGACACTGATGAAGATGTGGAGGTAGTATTTGTTTCAATGAAGGATGACTCAAAGGAAGATGAGAGGTATGTAGAGACATCACTTATCTCTAAGGTTAATAAAAATGATACATGGATTATAGATAGTGGTTCTACACATCACATGACTGGTGATGAAGAGAAATTTGATCATCTTGAAGAACACAATGGAGGATCTGTTAGAATGGGTAATGATGCACCTTGTATGGTTAGAGGAAAAGGATCCCTGATGATAAATGATAAAATTAGATGTGACAATGCCTATTGGGTAAAAGGTCTAAACTATAATTTGCTAAGTGTGGCACAGCTGAACAATTCAAGATACTGAGTTGCTTTTGAGAGAAAGAAAGTGAATATATATGATGATGGAGGAAGACTTATTGGAACTAGAACACAATTGAGAGGTAATTTTTTTTATCTTGATAATGATCAGTCTTCTTGTTTAACGATGAAAGATGAAGATGCATGGTTGTGGCATAAGAGGTTATGTCATGTGAATTTTGATAACATGATTAAGATCAATAAAAAGAAAAAGGTTAGAGGTCTGCCTAACTTATCTAAGCCTGATCATGTTATGTGTCATGAATGTCAGAAAGGTAAAATGACAAAATCTAGTTTCAAAAGAAAAGATTATTCAACAAAGAAGTTACTTGAGTTAGTGCATACCGACCTATGTGATCCTATGAGAACTCAAAGTTACTATGGAGATAGACATTTTATTCTTTTTGTTGATGATTATACTAGATTAATGATAGTCATGTTCTTGAAGGAAAAATCAGAGGCATTTAAGATGTTCAAGTGGTATAAAGCAAAAGTTGAGAAAGAGACTAGTAAAGAATTGAAATGCTTAAGATCTGACCGAGGTGGTGAATTTATTTATGATGAATTTACTAACTTTTGTAATGAGCATGGTATTAAAAGATGGGTCTTTGCACCAAGGACACCACAACAAAATGGAATAGCTAAAAGGAGGAATAGGTCAATCATTGACTATGCAAGAACATTGATGTTACAAAAGAATGTTGCTCAGACATACTAGAGGGAAGTTGTCAGCACAACTATTTATGTTCTAAACTGAGTACAACTGAAGGACACTAATAAGACACCCTATGAGTTATGGTTTGGTCACAAACCTAGTGTAAGTTATTTTAGAGTTTTTGGAAGTAAATGCTTTATTCTGAAAGATGAAAGAAATGGGAAGTTTGACTCAAAAGGTGATGAAGAGATATTTCTAGGATATTCCACTAAAAGTAAAGCATACAAGTGTCTTAACAAGGTAACTAATAAAATGATTGAAAGTACTAATGTTCAAGTTGATGAGTTTGATGATAAGAATGTAGAGGAAAGCACAAAGGAACTAGAAGACTATGGTAGATTCAGTTACATTGAACAACCAGAGTACCTACCAACACAGTAGATAGTGACAATCGGTCAACAAGAAAACAATACTGAGGAACAGGAAAAAGAAACCAATGAGAAGGAAGCACCCAACGAGAAAGAAAATGAACCTGCATAGGATGAATAGGAAAGAAGAGATCAGATACTGGAAAAATTTGTCAGAAGACATCATCCTAAGACACAAATCATTGGAAACAAACAAGTTGGCATGCAAACAAGGAGTAAAGCAAGACAAGGTACATGTCTAGTTTGTGATTATGAACTGAAGAATGTAAAAGTTGCATTAGAAAATGATGAATGGGTTAATGCAATGAAAGAGGAAATAGAACAGATAGAGAAGAACAAAACTTGGAGTTTAGCACCCAGACCTAAGGACAAGAATGTTATCGGTACTAAGTGGATATTCAGAAACAAGCTTAATGAGAATGGAGAGGTAATAAGGAACAAAGCTAGGTTAGTATGCAAGGGATATGCATAGGAGGAAGGAATAGATTATGGTGAGACATTTGCACTTGTTGCTAGATTAGGAGTCAGAATGTTACTTGCATATGCTACACACAAAAATTTCAAAGTTTACCAAATGGATGTTAAATCAGCTTTTTTGAATGGGATACTTGAAGAAGTCTACACAGAACAACCTGAAGGGTTCGTTGATCCAGAAAATAAAGATATGGTATGTAGATTACATAAAGCTTTATATGGTTTGAAGCAAGCACTAAGAGCCTGGTATGAAAGGCTGCATAACTATTTGCTGAGTATTGGATTTGTTAGAACAAGTGAGAACAGTAATCTATACATGAAAGGAAACTCTAATGATACTATCTTGATTGATGAGATATTTGTGGATGACATAATATTTGGAGGACAAGATCAAATTTGTAAGTCATTTGCTAATGAAATGAAAAGTGAATTTGAAATGTCTATGTTTGGAGAGATTAAGTTCTTTCTAGGCTTACAAGTGATTCAGCAGAATGATGGTATATTCATCACACAATCTAAATATATAAAGGAAGTCTTGAAGACATTTGGCATGGAATATGCTAAACCTGTGGGAACACTGATGGCTACTGGATGTAAACTAACTAAAGAAGATGGAACTACTAAGGTAAACTAGATACTGTACCAATCCATGAATGGTAAGTTAATTTATGTAGTTCACAGTAGACCTGATATAGCACATGTTGGAATAGTTGCTAGATTTTCTCCAAACCCTAGAGAGTCACACATGGTTGCTACAAAGAGAATCTTAAGATACCTGAAGAAAACTTAAGATTATGGACTGTGGTATCCTAAGAAAGGAAAGTTTAAACTGAAGGTGTACACCGATGCTGACTGGGCTGGAAATGTGGATGATAGAAAGAGTACCACCGAAGGAGCATTCTTCTTTGGTGAAAGACTTGTTACATGGACAAGTAAGAAATAGGCTTGCATTTCTCAGTCTATAGATGAAGTAGAGTATGTTGTTGCTGCTACTAACTATTCAAATATTGCATATATCAAGCAAGTGTTAGAAGGAATGAATGAGGTAATCACTGAGCCGGTGATCATATATTGTGATAACACTAGTGCCATTAATATTTTAAAGAATCTGGTGATGCACTCTAAAACAAAGCATATATCAATTAAGTATCACTACTTAAGGGAACAAGTAGAGGAGAATCATGTTAAGCTAGAATTTGTTACATTAAAAGAACAACTTGTCGGCATATTTACAAAGCCTCTACCGAAGGATACATATGAATACTTGAGGACTAGACTTGGGGTCTATCCCCTGTCTACTGGTCACTAATGTGATATGGAGGTTGCATCAGCCTAATCTTATCATACATGTTGATGCAACAGAGTTCACACTTTGGATTTCTATCTAAAGTTGTGAAAGATTGAAGTACTAGAATAGATTTGCATAATAGTATACTGAGATATAGATAATGCACCGAACAACAGAGAGTTACATGGATACTACAGAGTTGTATCTTTGTATTGTTCTTTGGCATTGTTGTCAAAGGGAGAGAGATCAATATGAAGAATATGAGGCCAAAGACAAAGGGAGAGAGATACAAAAAAGGGAGAAGAAAAGATCATATATGTAGAACTTAGTCCTGCACTTGCAAATACTTTTATGTAACGTAGTGATTAAACATATTAGGCTAGGGAGAGCTTGTACTATTACAACATTTTTTGATAGAGTTGTAGAATACATGTTTGGTATGTGTATGGCATATTTCATATTGCTTGTGTTTCCATCAATGCCAAAGGGAGAGATTGATGAACTACAACTAATTTGAATACATTGTATAACTTGAAGACCTATGATTTAAGATCACTGAGTTGTTGATTAGATATGTAAGATGATTAAATCAGTAATATGTTGTCATTGATGTCAACTAGTTTTGAAAATACTTATCTTGTAAGTTACTATACCCAAACATTTGTAGAAGAAGAAGAAGAAAAGAGATGAAGAACAGATATATCTACATGAGGAAGATGGATATGACAGATAAGGATAAGGAATACATTGGGTAACTTATGGATGAGTCTATGACCTTATGTTATTGACTTGATTGTGTTGCATTCATCTATGATGAAGGGTAAGAGAAAAATGCACAAGGCAGTGTTGTCAGTTAATGAACCATTTTAGTACACACTGATGTAGTGTAGTGTATAACGTACATAGTACAAATCGAGCTTGTGTTCACTGACACATTTCTTTTTTAACCGATCAGAAGAAAAGATCTAAATGACTAGTTTAGCCGATGGAAGTTGATGAGTTGTAAAGTACCTCAAAATCAAAGATGAAGATAATGTTTGTTATGAAGATCGACGGCTAACATAATTTGAAGAAGATTTAATGGATTGAAACAAAGTGTGTTATTAACACATCAACTAAGGAAGGTTTAAGCGGAAAAATCAACAAAGGAGATTAAGTGGCAAAATCTGATGGATGGAAATTAAAACAGTTTACTCATCTATTTAAGAGACTAGGATTTCATGATAAAATTATGCCAGAAGAAGCAGACTACAGAGATATCATGTGAACAAGCTTCATGCATGCCTGATCAGACTAGTTAAGGAGAACTGAACTGGAGAGATTATCGAGTGTCAAAAAGATATTACTGAGCGACAGTAAGTTACTAAATATTGATTGAAATAGAATTGATATATTGATCAGAGGATTTGAATAAGATTAACATAGATATGATAATCTACAATTGAAGTTGTGTTGTAATTTGATCAACTATTGTTACATTTTAATCATTGTAAATAGAGAAATCTCTTAATAGAGTGGACTAGAAAGTCTTGTAATGTCATTCATAGAGTGTACATTTTTTATCTTGTCAACCCCATAGTGAATGTTGGTTCGATGATAACGGTTGGTCTAAAATCCTCTAACAAGGTCACACCTCACAGTGTGTTTGTAACCTTTAACAGGGTTGGGTCTTCACTGACCTCACTTCAGAAGAGTGAACAATTTTTGGGTTGTCAGTCTTGGGTGGTTTTTCCCTTCACAGGGTTTCCACGTTAAATCTCTTGTGTTATGTGTTAATTGTGATGATTGTTTGTTATCATAATTTACATGTTGCATATTAGATTTGATAAATAATCACTATATGTTATTAACTAGTAATCGATAAAAGCACAAACAGAATACTATTTTAGTTTACCGAGCTATAGAAGTTTTAGTAAATTGTTTTTGGATATACATTTAGTGATTGGGACTGTGGATAACTGATTCACCCCCCTCTTAGTTATTCTAACAAGTTATACATTTGTGATAAAACATAAGAGTGGAATCACTAACCGAGTTGTTGATGCATTCAGTAGAAGAAGATCTTTGATGACCGAGATGAAAATTGGAGTTCTAGGCTTTAATGACATGAGAGATTCTTATGAATTTGATCCTGATTTTTCTAAGCCATGGAGAAAGTGTAGAGCACCTATTCAAGATCAACAGAGTACTAAATGGGATGAATATTTTATGCAAGGAGGTATGTTGTTTAAAGGTATTCATTTGTGTATACCGAGAGGACCAATGAGAACTAATTTGATAAAGGAGAAACATAGTAGTGGTTTGGCTGGACATTTTGGTGTTGATAAGACATTGAATTTTCTTAAGGAGAAATCATTTTGGCCACAGTTGTATAAAGATGTTCAGAAATTTGTGAAAAGTTATGGAGTTTCTCAAGTTACAAAAGGAGTTAGTCAGAATACTAGATTGTATACACTGATTTATGTACCTGAGAAACCTTGGATTGACATCAGTATGGATTTTTTTCTTGGCTTACCAAAGATAGTAAGAGGTAATGATTCTATATTTGTTGTTGTGGATAGATTTTCTAAAATGGCACATTTTATACCTTGTAGAAAGACATCAGATGCAATACATGTAGAAAATCTTTTCTTTAAGGAAATTTTCAGATTCCATGGATTATCGAGGAGTATCATCTCTGACCAAGATAGTAACTTTGTTGGATACTTTTGGAAGACTCTTTGGAGAAAGTTTGGTATTGAGTTGAAATATAGTTCTACATTTCACCCACAAACCGATGGACAGAAAGAAGTTGTGAATAGAAGTTTGGGTAATCTTTTGAGATGTTTAGTTGGAGACACACTGAGTAGTTGGGATTCTATGTTGGCACAAGAAGAGTTTGCATACAATAATTCAATGAATAGGATCACTGGAAAAACACCTTTTGAGCTTGTAAATGGCATACAATCGAGAGGTATATTTAGATTTAAGAGACATTGCTGATGAAAGAAAGGGAAGTGCTGAAGGAGTAAAATTTGCTAAGTACATGAAGACATTGCATGAAGATGTGAAGCTTAAACTAGAAAAGAGTAATCAGAAATACAAAGATAGAGCTCATAGATCAAGAAGATATAAGACTTTTGATGTTGGTGATGAAGTGATGGTTCATTTGAAGAGAGGCAGATTTCCTATTGGAACATATGGGAAGCTAAAGATGAAGAAGTTTGGACCTTGAAAGATTTTGAGAAAATTTGATAGTGAAAATGTGTATGAGATTGAGTTACCTGATGACATGGATATATCACCTATATTCAACATTACTGATTTTTATGAGTTTCATGAACCAGATGAAGACATGATAGTACCGATGGATTATCTTAAGAAGCAGAATGAAGAAGTTGAAAAGATTTTGGAGCAAATAATTGGTAGAAGTACAAGACGAAAATAGTATATGGAATATCTAGTAAAGTAGAAGAATAGACCGATTGAAGACAATTCATGGATTTCATAGTCTGAGTTGGATGCAACTCGGATCATACCTATTTCATGATTTGGAGAATAATTTCAAATAACCCCAGGTGTTTGATGCAGTAGCATCTCAGGTCCTTTGAAATCCTGTGTCACCAAAAACATATTTTGAGTTTTTCTATGTTGCTTGGTTCCTGCTTTGACGGAGTGGTTCGGTGTTGCTCGATTTCTTTTGTTTGCCGATGTTGGTCGGTTATCTCTCTTGTGCTCAGTGAATTTCCCTGGTGCTTGGTGATGCTTTTCTAGCACTCAGCTTCCTTGCTTACCAAGTTGTTTATTTTGGATTTCTTTGAGGCTGACTTGTGCATTTAATTTGGGTCATGGATTTAATGTTGGTATCCATCCTTGGGAAGCATGTGGACCTAGATTTGGTCACCCCTTCCATTGATTGTGGATCTGAAGGCTGACTTGGCTCGATAGCCTCTTATATAAATGTAGTTATTTGGTTAAATTTTTAGGGAGCAAGTTTTTGAAGATAGAAGATAGAAGATAGAAAATTAGAGATTGTTGGCAGATCCTCACATGTTGGAGGACTTCTGTACTTGATTGTAATATCTGGCCTAAACTGGGAAGGTCTTATAGCCCAGCATGTATGAATCAATTTGAATATAATATAACATAGCATCTACATTCTCTCTCTCACTATTGTGTGTTGGTACTTCTGTGTGTTGTTGAGCAAGATGGATCTAGTTAGGGTGTGCCTTTGGCCCCTCTCCCTATCCCCTCTTGCGTCACAGTGTATAAATCCTTTAATCAAGGTTGCATTCTAATGGAATGTACTTAAGTCCTCTAACAAGGAACACTCCTAACAGGGTGGTTGAAATCCTTTAACATGGTCACACCTAGCAATGTGTTTGTAAACCTTTGACGGGGTTGGCTTTTCACAGAGCTCACTTTAGAAGAGTGAATATATCAGTAGCATGTTACAAAGTGGTTTTTCCCAAATTAGGTTTTCATTATAAATCCTGGTGTCAATACTTGTGTGAATATTTTGGTTTGAACATTTCTATGTTTTGCAAGTTAAATATTTTTGGATAGTGGACTGCATTGTTGTATGTTTCTGGTATACATTCAGTAATGACGGAGTAGCGTTAGTTATTAGATCTGAGTTTTTGAAGTGTTTAAAAGTTTAATTGATACATTTGGACCTGAGAAAAAATGATTCACCCCCCTCTCTATTGTTCTAAATCATATTAACAATTGGTATCAAAGTTGTTAGTGCTTACATAGAACAATTTTAAAGGTACTTGAAGTAAATGATCAAGATGTATAAGAAGGTGGTACCAAAGTTGAATAAGGAGAACAACCCTGCATGGCAGAGTCTGATGAAACTACATCTAGGTAGTATTGGTGACTCAGTGAAATATTATGTTGAACATGACTATGTTACACCTTCTGCACCTTTAACTGTCGAGGAAATGAGAGCCAAACAAGAACATAATCAAGAAATATTGGAGATTGCATCTACCTTAACCTATCTTGAATTTGAAGACATTAAAGATTGCACAAATGCAAAGGAAATGTGGGACACTCTTGCAAACATCTATGGTGGTGACATAAATGTACTAAGGGAAAAAGTTGAAAGCTTAAGAGGTAAGTTTGATGAAATGAAAATGCAAGAAGGTGAGAATATTGCTCAATATTATGGTAGGATAAAGGAGGTTGTAAATGCTATTAGAGGAGCTAATGGAACTATTGATGATGAGACTGTTATTTGAAAGGTACTAAAAACTTTGCATCCTATATATGCCATCAAAATTTCAGCAATTCAAGAATCTAGATGTAAACCTAGTAATGCTCTAACATTGGAAAGTCTTGTTGGTAAGCTTGCTGCTTTTGAGCTTTCTAATTATGATAACTTCACTGTTGCTAATGTTGAATCTGCATTCAAGTCACAAATGGTTTTGCATAAATCTAAGAAGGAAAAAGAAAGATGCATTAGTGAGAGTGAAAGTGATAGTGACACTTCTGATGAAGAACTAGAGGATCTTGAAGCTCTTATGGCCAGAAGATTGAAAAGAGGAAAAGGCAAGTATAAAGGTAAAATTCCTATCATATGTTTCTCATGTAACAAATTTGGCCATATAGTTGCAAGATGTCCTGATAGGGATGACAAGGATAAAGGTAAGAAATCTTGTTACATTACTGAAGAAGAAATTGACACTGATAATGATGATTTTGAAATTGAAGTAGTCTATGTTGCTATGAAAGATTATTCTAATGAAGATGAGAAAATTGTACTTGTTTCATATGTGAGCAAAGGTGATAAATGGATTATTTCTAGTGGTTTCTCACACCACATGGTTGGTGACAAAATTAAATTTGATACCCTAGATCATTACAAAGGTAGAAGTGTTAAGTTTGATAATGGTGCACCATGTCCTACAAAGGGTAAAGGATTAATTAAGCTGACTGATAAGATCAGTTGTGAAAATTCTTATTGGGTTGAAGGTCTTAACTATAATTTGCTAAGTGTTGCACATCTTAATAGCACTGGTTACTGAGTGGAATTTCATCACAGGAAGGCTAAAATATTTGATGCCATTGGTGAACTGATTGGGAGTGGAGAACAGACAAGAGGTAATTTTTTCTATCTAGACCTATCTAAAGAGACATGTTTGGTTGCACAACTTGATGATATATGGCTATGGCATAAGAGGCTATGTCATGTTAACTTTGACAATCTAGTAAATATTAGTAAAAAGAAGAAAGTTAGAGGTTTTCCTAGATTGAAGAAACCTAATAATGTGATTTGCAAATAGTGTCAGTTGGGTAAAATGACAAAGTCTAGTTTCAAGAGAAAGACTTTTACTTCTAAAAATATCTTAGATCTAGTTCATACTGACCTTTGTGGACCTATAGGTGTACAAAGCTATTGTGGTGCTAAATACTTTATTATGTTTTTTGATGATTACATTAGGATGATGACTGTAATGTTTTTAAAAGAAAAATCTGATGCATTTTAGTTGTTTAAGTGGTATTTGGCTAAGGTTGAAAAGGAGATAGGTAGAAACCTAAAATGTCTGAGATCTGACTGAGGTGGAGAGTTTATATCAAATGAGTTCAATCTATTATGCAATGATAGAGGAATCAAGAGATAGATGTCTGCACCTAGAACACCTCCACAGAATGGTATAGCAGAGAGAAGGAACAAATTTACCTTGGATTGTGCAAGTACACTAATGATTGAGAAGACTGTTGCATAAAAGTACTGGAAAGAAGTTGTAAGTACAGTTGTTTATACCTTAAACCGAGTCCAAATCAAAAAAGGTACAAATGTTACACCTTAGGAACTATGGCATGGTTATGCACCTAATGTAAAATACTTTAGAATTTTTGGGAGCAAATGCCATATACTAAAAGACAATAGGAATGGAAAGTTTGATGCTAAAAGTGATGAGGGCATATTCTTAGGCTATTCCATAAAGAGTAAATCTTACAAGTGTTTGAACTCTAACACTAAAAAAATTGTGGAAAGTGTAAATGTGAAGGTTGAAAAATATGCAGAGAAAAATGAATAGGAAAGAAAAAGAGAACCTTGAGATTATAAATCTTTTATCTATATAGAAGAAGAAGAGGAAAGTAACACACTTGCACCTGATCTAGAGTCTCGGGTAAGCAATGTCGAGCATCAGGAAGTTATTGTAGAGTGATAGGAGGATGCTACAGAGCATCAAGAAGTGGTTCTCGAGCAATCAGGGGTTGAATCTAAGAATCTTATTGATGAACCTGAAGAGAAAGGAGAAAAGAAAGTTGAACTTGTTTTGGCACAGTATGTAAGGAGACATCACAAGCCTGAGCAAATCATTGGAGATAAAGAAATTGGAGTTCTGACCAAAAGCAAGTTAAGAGATCCTACATGTTTATTGTGTGAATTTGAGCCTAAGACAACAAGGGAGGCATTAGAAAATGAAGACTATATTCAAGCTATGAATGAGGAGATAGAACAAATAGAAAAGAATGATACCTGGACTCTGGTGTCAAGACCAGAAAACAAAAATGTCATTGGAACAAAATGGGTATTCAGAAATAAGCTTAATGAACATGGACAAATCACAAATAACAAAGCAAGGTTGGTATGCAAGGGCTATGCACAAGAAGAAGGAATAGACAATGGGGAGATATTTTCCCCTGTAGCAAGATTAGAAGGAGTGAGAATTCTACTTGCATATGCTACCTACAGAGATTTCAAGGTATACCAAATGGATGTCAAGTCTGCATTTTTAAATGGTATATTAGAAGAAGAAGTGTACATTGAGAAACATGGAGGATTTGTTGTTCCAAACAAGAGACACATGGTTTTCAAACTAAACAAGGCACTCTATGGATTAAAGCAAGCCCCCAGAGCATGGTATGAGAGGTTGCACAATTACTTGTTATAGATTGGATTGTCAAGAAAAAATGACACTAGCAATTTGTACATGAAAGATGAAGAAGGTAAAGGGATCTTGTTAGCTAAGATTTTTGTAGATGATATCATGTTTGGTGGACAAGATGCCCTATGTAAGAAATTTTCAAATGAGATGCAAACTAAGTTTGAAATTTCTATGTTTGGTGAGATAAAATTCTTTGTTGGTTTGCAAGTATATCAGATGGAGAAAGGTATTTTCATCACATAGTCTAAATATGTCAAAGAGATACTGAAAAACCTTTGGTATGGAGGACTCAAGGCCAGTAAGTAATCCCATGGCCACTGGATAGAAATTGTCTAAAAATGATGATACTGCTAAAGTAAACTAAACTCTATATAGATCCATGATTGGAAAGCTACAATATGTTGTTCACAGCATACCAAATATTGCTCTAGAAATTGGGATTGTGGCAAGATTCTCTACCAATCCTAAGGAAAGTCATAGGATGGTTGTGAAAAGAATAATGATATATTTGAAAGGGATAGAAGACTAAGGACTGTACTACAAGATACATGAGAGATTTGAACTGAGAGTCTATACTGATGCAGATTGGGCAGGAAATATGGATGATAGAAAAAGTACTAGTGGTGGAGCTTTATTTCTTGGACAGAGATTAGTTTCCTGGATGAGCAAGAAATAAAATTGCATTTCCCAATCTATAGCTGAAGCCGAGTATGAAGCAGCTACAATAAACTGTTCAAACTTGGTATGGATAAAGTAATTGTTGAAAGGCATGAAATAGGAGATCACTAAACCATTTTTCATATACTGTGATAACATAAGTGCTATCAACATATCAAAGAACCCAGTGATGCACACTAAGACCAAACATATTTCCATCAAGTATCATTAGTTGAGGGAAATGGTACAAGATAAAGAGGTGAGAATGGAATATGTGAATACAAAGGAACAACTAGCAGACATATTCACAAAATCTTTACCTAAGGAGGCTCATGAATATCTGAGAGGAAAATTAGGCATTCTTCCTCTCACTAAGGTTGCCTAGTCAAGCTAGGAGCACTGCATCAAATGTGCTGCAAAGAGTATCTAACAAATTGATGCAGAAAAGGTCACACTTTAGGAGCAGCCATAGTTGTGAAAAGTATAGCAAAGTTGATAGTCAGTCATAAGCAAAGATGATAGATGGATAAATATTGTTACTAAGCTGACAAGATGACATCTACATCTGAAAGATGCAAGTTCTAGTTGTTGCTTTGGCATTATTGTCAAAGAGGGAGATGAGTCAGATGAAAACACATGGTGAGAATTCATGGAAGATCAAGAAAGAGGGAGAGCTTCAGAGGAAGAGACACGAAAAATATTCAGAGGGAGTTACTAGGTGGATGGTTAAGCAAGTTAGGCTAAAGAGATTCAGAATTAGAATGAAGCTAAGGATATTAAAAATGTTTCTAATGCACAGACAAGTTTTGGATTGGTTGGTGAATCATGTGTTATTCATATGGTGTTTCCATCAATGCCAAAGAGGGAGATTGTTGGAAATTACAATTGAAGCAATTGTTGTATTGTCATTGATGTCAAACCTTAATTGGTAAGATTGTTTCTATCTAAGAAAGTACTATATCTATTTGATTGTTGAGAAAGATTAGGGCAAGGGTGATAACAATAGAACCTAGAGAAAGGTTAATTTATTTGATACTTCAATGAATACTTGATTATGTGGCACAATGATAAGATAATGTATTGTTTATCTAAGTGAGAAGAAAGACTAAACAAGTAGGCTTAACTGAGAAAAAGTGAAGAAATCTAGTTTAAGCCGAGTGATGTTAGTGTCAACCGAGCCAGTATATGCCGAGTAAATTCAGTGTTCACCGAACATCAGTGTATTGTCAAGGGAGACAGCATTAGCCGAGGAAAATAGTTTCAAGTTGTGACCAAGCTACGTAGTGATGACCGAGGAGTTGAACATAGTATTGACCGAGTGTCAGTAATTTACATTCGAGGAAGAATTCAGATTACTAGCCGATATGTTTGAATTCTTGGGTTATGTAAATTGTGTTGACTTTATTTATTGACTATATGGAGCATTTAATGCATAGTAAACCATTTTATTGTGATTCCAATAAAGAGATTAAATATATTTCTAGAAGGATGGACGAAGAACATAATGTTGGAAGGATTTGATGAATCTGACCTAAACCTAAGATCTATGGAGGAGATTAAGTGGAAAAAGATGGATCTACCTATCAAAGAGGTATTAAGGAAACCTAAGTGTGAGGTTGAGATAGAGATGATGGATTTGTCGTTGTTATTGACTGAATAAGCAGAAAGGCTGAAGGTGAAGCATTTGATCAGAGTTGTGATTGCTTGAAGGGAATTATGAGCATATCAGTGATGGAAATGGAAATGGAAATGGAACTCAGTCATTAAGCCAGCATATATGTAAGAATTGGATCTGTTATTTGCAAAGTGAGTTGTATGTTTTCAGATTAAATATTACTGTTACTTTCTAATCATTGTATCAGTCAAAATATTTTAATCAAGGTTGACCTAACAGTTATTGTATAAATCCTTTAATCAAGGTTGCATTCAATCTAATGGAATGTACTTAAGTCCTCTAACAAGGTGCACTCCTAACAGGGTGGTTGAAATCCTTTAACAGGGTCACACCTAGCAATGTGTTTGTAAACCTTTGATAGGGTTGTCTTTTCACAAAGCTCACATCAGAAGAGCGAATATATCAGGAGCATGTTACAAAGTGGTTTTTCCAAAATTGGGTTTCCACTATAAATCCTGGTGTCAATACTTGTGTGAATGTTTTGGTTTGAACCTTTCTATGTTTTGCAAGTTAAATACTATTGGATAGTGGACTCCATTGTTATATGTTTCTGGTATACATTCAGTAATGACCGAGTAGTGGTCATTATTAGATCTGAGTTGTTGAAGTGTTTAAAAGTTTAATTGATACATTTGGACCTGAGAACAACATATTCACCCCCCCTCTCTATTGTTCTAAATCATATTAACACCTCTTCCACACATTCCTCACTGTGACCTCACAATTTGGTCATCCTTATACCTGTGTGTGTGAAAATTGTACCTGATCTGTAGACACAACACTCAGTAAAACATTAGAGGTTAGCTATAATCAAAATCATGCAAAATTGAAAGCTATCTAACCAAGTGATTTACTTCCTTCTATTAGGTGCGAGATTAATGTTCTCAGATTGTAATCGAGATCAGTGACCTAGACGACACCTAAATGAAGGATTTGAACGTAATTGATCTAGATATGAGATTGAATTCAATTATTCTATTTTTTTGGATTTTTCTATGCAATAAGAATGAATGAAAACTGATATGAAATTAATCTATATGAAAACTTATATGCTATGCTAATCTAACAATGATATGAAATATGAATGCAAAAATAAGATTGATCTCACAAAGATGTCAATTCGCAAGAGCTTTGATTCTTCAATTCCAATTCTCCAGCGTGATTGTGCAAAATATGAGATGATATATGAAGAGCTGAAGCCTTTAATTTATAGAAATCCAGGGCTTTGGAGGTGCATGGATAAAAGCCATAAATCACTCAAATTAACTCATCTTGATTTTTGAGTTATCTGATCATGAAAGATAGTTAATTCTCAAAATCATGCAAAAATAGCTTTTTAACTCAAATTAGAGTTTAGATCAGCTTTTTGAACTCCAAAAGGATGTTGAGTTCCAAAAAGTTAACAACTTGCATTGATTTTCTGATTTGGAGTTTAACTGTTTCTTTTGAATATGCATAATAATTAAGAATTAAGTAAATAAATAAAGTGATTTATCCTCAACTCAACTGATTTTTGAAAATAAATAATTAATTTATGGGTTAATTAACTATTTATTCAAACTTTTATTTAAAACTATATTATTAAATAATGACAACATGCTTTAATTAATTAAATAAGAATTTAATCAATTAAAGATAGGAATTTTGATTTAATGTCAAAATTAAATAATAAAATTAATAATAGATAGAATTAAATTTAATTAAACAATTAAGTGGCAAGATATTAAGTTTAATTAATTAAATATGAAAATATTCAATTAATCAAACTTAGGATAAATGTGATTTATTGCCAAAAAATTATAAAATTAAAGATAATTATGATAATTAGGAATATTGCTAGGAATATTCCCCGATGCAAAATTTAAGATAATCAATCAGGATTCGATGATGTTTAGATGTGCCTTAGGTTAGGACTTTAATGTCAATTTCATTCGATTTGTCGATGTAGGAGGTTAATGAACTTATAGCCCATTTTTGGGGTATTACATTTTGCCCCTCTTTGAATTACTGTGCGAAGCACAGTGGTTCAAAGATAGTCTGTGTTTGATAAAGATATGAAACTGATTCAAAAGATAAACCGATTGAAAGATAGAAACCGATTGAAAGATATTGAGATAGGAGGTCCTGAATGACCAGAGATAATGTTTACTATAGCAGCAATGAACCGATGATTGCGAAAAAGTGTCAAAATACCTGATTCTGAACCTTAGGATTGATAAGAAGTGAGTGACCCGTTCTAGACTCGATTGTCTTAGCAGAACTAGCAGGTATCACATCTGAATCCTTCAGTTGCCGAAGAACCAAGGAAATAACACTATGATCTGATGGTTGCAAAAACTAATACAGATTACAAGATTAAGAGAATACCAGATTGATATGGATCGATGAATCTGATATGCCCCAAGTGATGATAGATTTGCCCCGAGCGATGAGGACTTTTGATGAATCAGTGACTAGACGTGATTGTTGTCTTGATCACTAATGAAAGATATTGATAGATTTGATCTATAGAATTTGATTTACAGACTTTGAATGAAGTGCAATACCATGCCCCCTTCGGGATTAAAATTGAAATCTGACAAGAAAAAGTCAGCGTTGATAGGTTATAAGCATGTTAATTGATTTGAGAAGTGGTTATAAACGTCCGAGAATGCATTCTACATCATTGGGAAGGTCCTGGAGACCAAATTTGACTAGGTTTGACCATGAGTTGACCATGGTTGACCAAGTTGAAATTTTGATAGTTTGATGTAAGATAATCAGTTAAGTTGAATACTGAATTTCTGTGATGATAGAAGGTCGATTATGCAAGTAGTTAATAATATGAATGATCTCAGATTTGAATTTTGATCCCGAAAAAGGATTCTACTTGCTATTTCATTGGAGGAACCTTCGTGTGAGATTCAGTTCTTGTTAGACTTGAAGATGCGATTTGAAGAATCATTTAAGCATTGAAGTTCATTTAGCCATTGTGAGATCATGCAACATGCAAAATGCAAAGAGACATGCAAAATGAAATGCAACCTAAGACCTAGGACCTAGTCACTAATCATATGTCGATTTGTTATCATCATTGAACTTTTTGGTAACCGGATAAATCAATACAATGCCCACTAGCTATGAAACCATAGACATATGAATATCGATTTGTATGTGCAAGAATCAATACAACACCCACTGGTTATACAACCATGGACATATGAATATTGATTTTGTTTTCGGAATGTCAGATTAGATATAAGCACCAAGGCAAAAGCGCCAGGATGACCTGAATATCATGTCCATTTTGATATAGCAATTTGTACAAGCATCAAAACATAAACATCGTGATGACCTGAGTATGCCTTGCGTGGAAAACACATCAAACTGTCAAGAGATCATTCTAAATCCAATGTGAATTACCCGTGGTGACCCTTTATCGTTCACCTCCTTAGGCAAGATTGCGTTCCATAGTAGGAGAAAGAACTTACTCAAAAAGACAATAGTTAGATCAAACGTCCTTGAATTTTTTGGGTATCAATGGTCGAGGTACGCATGGCCATCCAATTCGAGATAGAGGCTCTTATAGTCGGACACCATTTCAATCCAGAATTTCCAAAGTTATAAGATTTTCACATACAAGCAGAAGACAAAGAAAAGATTATGCCCCCAATCATCACTCTCTAAATCCTATAAAGGACATCATCGAAGAGCTCGAAGGGACATAATATGCAAAAATCTCAATGCGAATCAGTAAGCATACAAGGAGATAAAAGCATGAAGCACAGATTATTTTCAGTTTGAGTTTGATGTTTGATTGTGTTGTGGTAGATGCAAAATCCTTTCTGGAGACAAGACTAACTGACTGACTCACATGAAGCTTTAAAGGATTCTGACTAGATAGGAAATGTCTAAGATACATGGGAGACCATAGGATATGACATTGATTGCCCCCAAATTTGAACATTGATAGGATACAGACGCTTGAGCGGATTGTTGTACAGACCGACTTATTGAAACCAGGATATGCAGAAACAAATCGGGAGATATGTAAAAACTAAAGCAAGACTGAAAGCTGGGAAAGACCAAGATTGTGCTGATAGATGGAGCGTTTGGAACAAGTGGCACCCATTTGCCAAGTTTTCACCATCTTGGTAGAGATTCTATTTTTGCTACCAAGGCGCCTGTTTCCAGGTTTTCACCAAGGCACTTTTTCTTTTTTTCTCATTTTTTTTTTGCATTTTTCATTTTTTTAATTTTTTCAATTTTTGATATTTTTCATTTTTTTTTTGTGAATCATCAAGGTGCCTATTGCTAGGTTTTCACCAAGATGTTCATTTTTTTTAAGGACTTTTTCCAATTTTAAAGATTTTTTCAGGATATTTACCAAGCACTGAATGCCTTAGGCATAAAATTTTTTTAGATGGAGAATGTTGATTGGTTCTCAGAGCTGTTCTCCTTCAGTCGTTGAGAGTTGATAAGCACCAGAGCCAAAAGTAGCAGTGATTACAAAGGGACCCAGCCAATTGGGTTCAAACTTCCCCTTGCATTCTCGATGTGATTGATTTTTAGGATTTTCTCTCAACACTAGATCGCCAACCTGAAATTCTCTATGTCTGACTTTCTTGTTGTAGCCTCTAGACATTCTTTTCTGATACACTCTGAGATGATCATACACTGCTTGTCTGTGCTCATCTAGTAGTTCCAGTTCTTGTAACCTAGACACTTTGTAGTCTTCATCAGTGACAAGTCCATGCATTCTGATTCTAAGTGATGGGATTTCAACCTCAATAGGCAGTACCGCTTCAGACCCATAAACTAAAGCGAAAGGTGTAGCCCCTGTAGGCATTCTGATACTAGTTCTGTATGCCCAAAGAGCTGGATCGATCATGAGATGCCAGTCTCTTCCTGTTTTATTCACTGTTATGTGCAAGATCTTCAGGAGATTTTTGTTTGAAGCCTCAGCTTGTCCATTCCTTTGAGGATAGTAAATAGAAGACCAATGTTGTGTAATCTTGAATTTAGCACATAAGTCATCTAGA
Source organism: Chamaecyparis obtusa (assembly GCA_027943335.1). Classification (NCBI taxonomy): domain Eukaryota; kingdom Viridiplantae; phylum Streptophyta; class Pinopsida; order Cupressales; family Cupressaceae; genus Chamaecyparis; species Chamaecyparis obtusa. The sequence goes on along the minus strand of BSBK01003177.1, from coordinate 1,563,149 downwards.
TCCTTGTTTTTGAATTGTCCCCCGTTATCTATGATTATAGAGTGAGGGATCCCATATCTACAAATGATGTAGTTCAGGATGAACATAGAGATCTGTTTCCCCATTGCTTGTGTTAGAGGAACTGCTTCTACCCATTTTGTAAAATAATCTATGGCTGTGATTATATGGGTATGTCCATTAGAAGAGTGTGGATGGATAGCACCTATGAGATCAAATGCCCATTGTTGAAAAGGCCATTGTGTAGTAAAGGGAATCAGATCTCTCCCTGGAGCATGAATCAAGTTGCCATGTACTTGACACTGTTGACAGTTTTTAGCAAATTTAATAGCTTCTTTTTCCATTTCAGGCCAATAGTACCTAGCCCTAATAAGTTTTCGAGCTAACGTTAAACCGTTCGAGTGTGACCCACATATACCCTCGTGGACTTCCTCTAATGCACATTGAGACTCTTCTCGTTCTAAACATCTAAGCAGTGTACCATCTAGACCTCATTTGTACAGATCATTACCAATGATGACATATCGGGATGCAGATCAGATAAGGTTTCATTTCTCAAAACGGTTAAAGGACTCAGGGATGATTTAGTCGTGGAGATAGGAGAATAGATTTTTGTAGCAAGATGAGTCATAACCTATAATAGTGCAGATCATGCGGGTTTCAGGGGAGTCATATGCAGGATAGGATAGGGCTTCCACCAGGAACTCTTAGCGTAGTTCATGTTCGGGCTGCTGTAAAAGAGTAGATAATGTCGCCATTGCATCGGCAGCCTTATTCTCCATTCTGGGTATTTGCTCAAATGTGATAGAGATGAAGTATTTCTTTAAATCATCTACCATTCTCTTGTAAGGAATGAGCTTTTCATCTTTGGTTTGGTACACATCATTGACCTGGTGGATGACCACTTGTGAGTCTCCATGGATGTGCATCTCTGTAACTCTCCACTGTATTTCCATTTTCATACCATTGAGAAGTGCCTCATATTCAGCAATATTGTTTGTGCAAGGAAACTTTAATCTGAATGCTTTGGGTATTGAGTATCCTTGAGGAGTGATGAACAATATGCCTACTCCCAATCCATTCTGTGTAGGAGCCATCAAAGAATAACCGCCATGTTCTAGAAGAGAGATGCATGATAGAAGAATTGGGAAATTCCATTTGCATGGGTGTATCATCAAATAGTGGTGCTTCAGCTAATTGATCAGCAATGACCTGTCCTTTGATAGTTTTTCTTTCAACATATTCAATGTCAAATTCGCTCAAGAGCATGACCCATTTAGCTAGTCTACCTATGAGGGCAGCCTTGCTTAGGAGATATTTCAGTGGATCAATTTTAGCTACCAAATGAGTGGTATGAGCTAACATGTAGTGTCTCAATTTCTATGATGCAAAGATCACAGCTAGACATGCCTTCTCTATCATTGAGTAGTTCTTCTCATAGGCCACTAAAGTTCTACTGATATAGTAGATGGCTCTTTCTTTCTTGTTCTCATCATGCTGTGCTAGCAATGCCCCCAGTGATGTATCTATTATGGAGACATATAATATTAATGGCTTCCCATGAATAGGAGGCATCAATATAGGTGGATTTGAAAGATACTTCTTGATATGTTTAAAGTTGTTCTCGCATTCTTCATTCCATGCAAAGTTCACACCTTTATGTAATGTTTTTGTAAAAGGCTGTGATATGTCCGCTAGCTGTGATATGAATCTTCTGATAGATTGAACTCTGCCTTGCAACGTCCTCATTTGACTGATATTTGTGGGAGGTTGCATCTCTATTATAGCCTTGACCTTAGCTGGATCAACTTCAATGCCTTTCTTGGAGACGATGTATCCTAGGAGCTTTCCAGAAGTGACTCCAAAAGCACACTTTTTAGGATTTAGTCGAAGACTAAATTTTTCCATTCTGTCAAGGATCATGCTCAAGTCTGTTAGATGTTCAGTTCTAATCATGGATTTTGCCAAGGTATCATCTACGTAATCCTGCATTGTTCTATGCATCATATCATGAAAAATAGATGTCATTGCTCTTTGATATGTAGCTCCAACATTTTTGAGTCCGAATGGCATAACATTCCAACAGAAAGTTCCCCACGCACATGTGAAAGCTATTTTCTCTTGATCTTCTGGAGCAATTTTGATTTGGTTGTATCCAGAAAAGCCATCCATTAAGGAATACATTTCATAGCCTGCAGTCATGTCCACTATCATATCAATGTTAGGTAGTGGAAAGTCATCCTTAGGGCATGCTCTGTTCACATCTCTAAAGTCCGTGCACACTCTGATTGAACCATCTAGTTTGGAAATAGGTACAATGTTGGAAATCCACTCAGCATAGTCTATGACATGGATGAATCCAGCTTTTAGTAGTTTTTGTAGTTCTACTTTGACTAAGAGTGCAACATGAGGATACATCTTTCTCAATTTTTGTTTGATTGGTTTTACTCCAGGAGCAATGGATAGATGGTGCATAATGAGATTGGGATCCAATCCTGGCATATCTGAATATTTCCAGGCAAAGTTGATCTTTTTCTCTGATAAGAAGGTAGTGAAGTTCTATTTCTCTTCGTCTGATAGAGATTGTGCTACATGTACCAATTGTGGTTCCTCTGTTGTACCCAAATTGATGGATTGATTTGGCTCAATCAGAACTGGAGATCTATCCTATAAATGACTCAGAAGGACATCAAATATCGCATCCTTAGGCACCTCAAAGAGGTTTTCACCTTCAGATAAATCTTTTCTTTTTACTTTTGTCGGTTCTGAGACTACCACAAAGTGGTTTTCACCCTCAGAACTCTTTTTCTTTTTCTTTTTACTCTTATTTTTCTGACTAAGATATTTGATGTCCGACTCGGTCATGCTGACGCTCGGTTCACTGATGGAAGTACTCATAGGCTCACCTGCATTGAGGTAGCAGGCAAGGGCATAGTCATTTGGGAAGGTATACATACCATGGTTTGGGTTTGTGGAAGTTTGGTCGATAAGATCAGGACGTTGGATAGTCAAAGCGGGAAAGGCTTGTGATATGGTGTTCACGAATGTGGATATGTCATCATTGGTCCTAACCCGACGCTCAAGTTCAAAGGTGATATTACAGCTCAAAATGTTCAATTTGTGAATAGGCTCAACATCATCATGGGAGTCCTCTTCAGCCATAGGTGGATCAAACACGTTAAGTTCATTGTTTCGCTCTAGACCTACGTCAGGTTGAGATACATATTGGTGAATAACATCTATATATTTCTCTGTTATAAGCTCATCTTCTTCTGGAATGGCACCCCATTCATAGTCATTTGACTCAGCTTCTGATTCAGGATCTCTAGGAAATCTTTAAAAATGTGTGAAATCAGGATGAATACCCCAAGAAGGATTACCCTCAGTCTCTGACTTGAATTCATATTCATGGGAATCAGTGTCAGAATAACTACCCCCTTCTTCTTGATCAGTTTGATTGCCTTCAAAATTAGCTGGTTCTTGTGGTGCAACCATCTCTTGCGCTATAGTAGGTTCTTGTGTTTCTACTACATTAATTCTTTTGATAGGATCCTCTGTATCATCAAGAAGATCTTTGATCTCTTTAGGCAATTTTTCATAGGGGAGAAGCTCAGAGCTATCTGAATCATCATCAAAGGGTTCTGTTTCTTCTTTCTTAAGAAGGGGTTCTCCTGGTGCAATTTGTTCTACGACATGAGAACAACCACCTCTGAGATGATAGGGTTTCTTCTTAAACCCTATGCCACCAGTATCTTTTTTGTCTCTACCAATATGTGAAATGGGTGTCACAAGACCCTTTCCCCTCATTCCTAGAGGTCCTTGACCAGAATATCCCATCTTGGCCATCAATTTGTTTCCTGAACCATATGAATTAGAAGGGATTGTGGGTGCTATAGATTCACTAGGTTGAACAATTTTAGATTCAAAATCCTCTTTATATAGCCATGCAAGCACAGCTTCATCTTCTTCAAATTCTTGTTTGGATACTTGCTCCGCCACAAAATTTCTTTTGTATGCTTCCATAGGTTCCTTAGGTTCTGATTTAGATTGCTTCAAGGATTGTCCATATGACTTGGGTGAGATTGGGAGAGATGTCAGAGACAAGACTGGCTCTATAGTGTATTCTCCCATCCCATTTTCTTTGATATTGATCTCTTTGGCAATGTCGTCCATCTTAGATGTGGAAGCCACATTTTGTTGCTTGATGGAAGATTCTCTGTTATTAGGTACAACCTTATCGGCACTTTCCTTCAATGTATTGCAAGTTGTACTCAGATCTGCTGGGATAGTAACCTCCACTCCCTCATAGGGAAATTTCAAGCATTGATGGTATGTAGAAGGAATAGCTTGCATTTCATGTATCCAGGGTCTCCCTAGAAGGATATTGTAAGCCAATGGTAGATCAAGCACCTGACATGTGGTATCTTTGATGACCGGACCCACTCAGATGGGCAAGACAATGGTGCCTTTAGAAGCTCTTTCTTGTTCATCATAGGCTTTTATGGTGATCTTCTTTCGAGGATCAATAGCCATCTTGGAGAATCCCAACTGTGTGATTAAGTTGTAAGAACAAATGTTGAGGCCTGCACCCCCATCTATCAACACACGTTTGACTTGACGGTTCTGGATCAAGACTTCTATGTGCAAGGGCTGATTATGTGGGTGACTTAGGGAGTTGTCATCCTCTTCTGAAAAGGAGATATATTGTGGAGATTTTAGATGACCAACCATAGTCTGGAACCTGTCTAGATCTAGATCATCAGGAACATTAGAGCCGAGCAAAGCTTTGTCTAGGATATCTCTGTGAGCTGGAGATATTCGAAGTAACTCAAACATAGAGATTTTGGCACTGGTATGCTGGAGTTTTTGGATGATGCTGTAAGATCTAGGTCTGGTATCCTTTGGATTGGAAGATTTCGAGGCAACCTTCTATTTAGAAGTAGATGTGAGATTGAAAGGTATCTTAGGGACATTAGATGAACTTGGTGTTTGTCCTTTCAGATGAGCCTGAGCTTGTGATCTGGTAACCGCATTAGCTGGGGAATGATTTCTATCCCTTTGTACAATTGTGATGACATTGCAGCTCTCAGAGATACATGGTTCAACCATATTGATGACAGCATCGTTTCCAGGGTAGGCATACTTGCCTTTTGCCCCCATGTTAGGCTGGGAAGTGGAAACTCCTTTGCCATGTTGTGGAAATGGTTCTATAAATGCTGTGTGATCATTATTGCTGGTAGGATTATCGATCGTGATGTCCCCTTGATCTATCAAGTCTTGAATGGTATGCTTCAAGTGGAAGCATCCATTAGTTCTATGGCCTTTAGTCCAATGGAAAGCACAGTATTCATTATCTTTCCACCAATATGGTTTTGGATCCAGATCAGGTTTCCAGATTGGTGGTAAAGAGATCATGTTATCAGCTATCAGGGTTCTCAGGGCAGATTCCAAAGATTCTCCCAGGGGAGTAAACTTTCATTTATTATCCCATCGTTTGAATGGCTTCTTTGGAGATGGTTCAGCAGATTTTTACTCTGAAGCTTCAATGGCTTTGGTGGCAAGGGTGAGATTGTAGGCTGGTGCCTTTGATGGGGCACGGATAGTGTCAAAAACACCATCAGAGATGATACCTTTGTTTCTATTCCAGCTCTTGTTTTTATCTTTTGAGCTAGATCCAGATTTAGACTTGTCCTTTTGTAGTGTGATTTCTCCTTTCTTGACAAGTACTTTCTCAATCTTGATTGCATTATCCACCATTTTATCAAAAGATACATGATCTTGCATTTGTAATGGATAGTTGAGCTCTGGAATAAGGTTATTGATAAAGATTTCAAGTTTCTCCATTTCGGGAATTGGTCTAGCATATAGAGAAAACTTCTTTCACCACCTCTTGAGAAAAGTTAGGAATGATTCCCCTGGATATTGCTTGAGCTTACAGATATCGATCATGGTAATTGGATGTTTAATATTGTAGGAATATTGTTGATAAAACAATTTAATCAATTCCTCAAAAGTTTTGATCGTAGAAAGTAATCTTGAAAACCACTGAATGGAGGCTCCTCCCGAGGATCTTGGAAAAAGATGCATCAGATAAGTCAGTTCATGCATGAATTCCATGGATTGCGTACAGAACTCTCTGACATGATCTTGAGGATCAGAGTGTCCGTCATATTTATCATACTTTGGTATCTCCACTCTTTTTAGGAATGGAGGCATATACAAGTTTTTGTCGAACGGGAAAGGACATAGGGCCTCCATGGAGAACTCCTTGGGTTCCTTCTCCTTCTTAAGATTGTTAAATTCAACTTGTATAGCATGCATCTATTTTGTCATAGCTGTGAGTGGATTTTCTTCCTCATGTGTGATTATATCATCAACATTAAAGTTGGGAGGAAGCTTAGCCCCTTCCTGGGCTAATTGTAAAAAGTATGCCTCTCTATCCACTTTCAAGAAATGCCTCATCATTCTCTAGAATTCATCGTCATTCTGACATCGATGGATTTCAAAGGGGGTAGGTTCTTGGTCAGCATTATGTTGAGAATGGTGTCCTTGGGACCCTCCTCCTAGAGAACCATGGTTTTTCCCTGCTTGAGACATGATAGGAGTTTTTGGGCTCCCTGGAACAGATTGAGGAGGAGTTTGTTGATTACCTGTATGAGTTGATAAAGGAGGTATGTAACCAGTTTTCAATCAAAAGTTACCAAGACCGTCGTCTTCATAGATACCTGACTTGATGAGTTGTTCAAGAGTTGGACCCGGGGTATTGGTCAAAAGTAAGTTCTGAGATGTTTCTTCTGATTTCTTGTGTGAAGAAGCTCTGGTCTCCACCATTAACTTTGAATGAAATAGAAGAAAAGGATGAAGAAAACTGAAGAACAATTTGATTCGAGAAAATCGGATGACACAACCTTGTCAAGATTATGATAGTTTTGAAGATCTGATGAGATGTGGGTGAAGGAAACTGTGCCCTGGATGTATGGGATAGATCGCCCAAAAGATAGCGGACACGAGTTCTCAACACTTAGTCTATTTTTGAAGATTGATTGAAGATTGATAGTTATGACAAGGTTTTGACACGAGATAAAAAGGACTCAAATTGATCAAACAGAAGACTAGATCAGATCCAAAAGATCACTCTTGGAAAATGGTAGAATGCTCAATAGCTACTGCTCTATTCCTGACATAATGATATTTTTGACAGATTCTGGAACTAGGCTGGAAACATTGGATATCTTGCAATTTGACAATTTCTGACAACTCTCTCAAATTTTTCCAAACGACACTCTATAGACTCATACGACACTGGGTAGTCTATGAAACGATAGTTGCTAAACTCGTACGACAGCTGGGTAGCAATGAAATGACAGTTGACAAAACTCGTATGATAGTTGCTAACAATTTTTTGGCTTTTGAATTTTGCTGGTTTGAAAACTCGTACGACATTGGGTTCTTAATCATACGACATATGGGCGATACTGAAATGACATTTGACAAAAAGTCATACGACTTTTGACTTCTTGAAATGACTTTTGACTCCAGAAAGAATTTTACGTCAATTTTTGCAAAATTTAAGGTTTTCAGTTCTGGATTGTTTGCAAATTGTGCTATCCAGATTTTGAAGGTTATACTAGATTTGATCATTTTTAATAGCCAAGTAGATAAACAAGCACATAGAATAGCAAGCAAGTGATTCCAAGCACGTCTAAAAATAATGAACAAGGGCAAAAGTAACCTTGCACATGAACAATCAAGTGACCAAATTGTGCTAATCCCTGAGAGTACTAATTGTGTATGTTCTGAAAAGTTTTGCAATAACACACATATACCTGAGAATGAAAAATTGGCCTATCTAGGGTTTTTAGTAATGGTTTGACTCTGCAACTTTTATGATTCAAAGGGGTGAACTCCAATCTCGGCGCACCAGGGTTTTGACACAGTTCAAGAACTTAATCTTCAAGAGCTGCTAGGGAGATCTGACAACCCAACAATGAACCATACCTGTGGAGATTTCTTCCACAAGGACATTTATATAGCGGCTATTACTACCATGGCGAAAATGGCTATGACCGCTTGAGGTTCCATCAATGCAGTTTGCCCTGTGAAGGGATTGTCCGCTACGGTTAACCCTCTCTAAAGATGACTCACAGATTTATACCACAAGGGGACTTGGCTCCAGATTCAAGGTTTTGACACCTCTTCACTTTTAACCCAAACAAAGCAAGCAAATTAATCCGACACGCTAAGACAAAGTTTTGTTCCACCAAGGTCTGTGATATCAACTCCATGTGATCTATCAACCTCTCCGGGGAGAGAATGTACCAATCAATAAGAGAAGATGCACTAACCAATTTTGATTCACCAAAGCTCATGATATCCACCCCACGTGATCTATCAACCTCTCCGGAGAGAGAATGTGTCGATCAATAAGAGAAGATGCACTAACCAAGTTGAATGTGAAACGCACTAAGTATCCTCCCTACCTACAAGGATTCTATCGTCAAGAAGGATTTCACTGGGAATCCAATCTCTCAAGAATCACGAATAGTGTTCATAGGGCCTAATTACTATGTGAGCACAGATATATATTCTGAAAGTAAATCTACCAAAAGCATCCAAAAAGTAGAAAGAGGAACACTTAACGCTTAAAGCAAATATGAGATGAGTCCACAAGGTGGAACACTTAACACCTCACACAAGCTAAAAATGAGTCCATAACTTAGAAAACAAGTGAGTTCCTAAAAGCACAAAAGGGTTGCCAAGTGGAACATTTAACGCTTATGTCCTGTTAAGCCCTCCCCTTTATGGCATTGAGATTGCAACCACAGGGTGGAAATGAGGGGCCGGTGGATTAGCGAGTCCAATAACCCAAGATAGTAATCAAGATCAATCACAAGTATTCTAAGACTACTTAATGAATCCTTAAGGGATCACAACCTAGTATCAATTATGCAAGTGTGTAAAATAAAAGCATGAAAAGAAGCACACAAGCTAGACACATGAGAGATTTATTTTAAGACCAAATCGAAATGTTATTAGATGAAGGAGAATACCTGGTGATCCTTGCAACGTGCTTAGTAGATTTTACTTGATTTTTTAGCAATTCTTGCACTTTTCCCAATCAAAACCAGCAGAGAGCAATCAAAAAAAGAGAATTTCAATTGTCAAAATTAGCAGTCAGCTGAAATATAAAAATCAAATCTGATACTCTGCTGTGAAAAAAATGAAACGACAGTCAAAAATTGGTATGAAAACTCATACGACAGTGGATATGCTCTCAGACGACAGTCCAAAAACTCGTACGACACTGGGTATGCTACCATACGACAGTTGAGCTCCCAAATGACAGTGGGTTTGTGATGAAACGAGCCTCGATCCGATAGACTATCGTACGACAGTGGGTCCAGTATCAAATGACAGTGGGTATGTTCTCATACGACATTTGTCAGAAACTCGTACGACAGATGTACGGACAAAAATTAAAAATCATAGTTTTGCACAGATCCCGAGGAGAAAAAGATAGAAATTGATAGAATTGAATTGGAAACCCATTTCAGGGCCCCACGATGGGTGCCAGAAATGTGTGTGTGAAAATTGTACCTGATCTGTAGACACAACACTCAGTAAAACATTAGAGGTTAGCTATAATCAAAATCGTGCAAAATTGAAAGCTATCTAACCAAGTGATTTACTGCCTTCTAGTAGGTGCCAGATTAATGTTCTCAGATTGTAATCGAGATCAGTGACCTAGACGACACCTAAATGAAGGATTTGAACGTAATTGATCTAGATATGAGATTGAATTCAATTATTCTATTTTTTTGGATTTTTCTATGCAATAAGAATGAATGAAAACTGATATGAAATTAATCTATATGAAAACTTATATGCTATGCTAATCTAACAATGATATGAAATATGAATGCAAAAATAAGATTGATCTCACAAAGATGTCGATTCGCAAGAGCTTTGATTCTTCAATTCCAATTCTCCAGCGTGATTGTGCAAAATATGAGATGATATATGAAGAGCTGAAGCCTTTAATTTATAGAAATCCAGGGCTTTGGAGGTGCATGGATAAAAGCCATAAATCACTCAAATTAACTCATCTTGATTTTTGAGTTATCTGATCATGAAAGATAGTTAATTCTCAAAATCATGCAAAAATAGCTTTTTAACTCAAATTAGAGTTTAGATCAGCTTTTTGAACTCCAAAAGGATGTTGAGTTCCAAAAAGTTAACAACTTGCATTGATTTTCTGATTTGGAGTTTAACTGTTTCTTTTGAATATGCATAATAATTAAGAATTAAGTAAATAAATAAAGTGATTTATCCTCAACTCAACTGATTTTTGAAAATAAATAATTAATTTATGGGTTAATTAACTATTTATTCAAACTTTTATTTAAAACTATATTATTAAATAATGACAACATGCTTTAATTAATTAAATAAGAATTTAATCAATTAAAGATAGGAATTTTGATTTAATGTCAAAATTAAATAATACAATTAATAATAGATAGAATTAAATTTAATTAAACAATTAAGTGGCAAGATATTAAGTTTAATTAATTAAATATGAAAATATTCAATTAATCAAACTTAGGATAAATGTGATTTATTGCCAAAAAATTATAAAATTAAAGATAATTATGATAATTAGGAATATTGCTAGGAATATTCCCTGATGCAAAATTTAAGATAATCAATTAGGATTCGATGATGTTTAGATGTGCCTTAGGTTAGGACTTTAATGTCGATTTCGTTCAATTTGTCGATGTAGGAGGTTAATGAACTTATAGCCCATTTTTGGGGTATTACAATACCTCCTTGATTAGGTAGATTAATCTTTGGCCACTTAATCTCTTTAGTAGATCTTAGGTTTAGTTCATATTCATCAAATCCTTCCATGATTTTGTCCTCCTTATTTTCCTTCTAGATAAATCTCCAAACTTCTCTTTGAATCCATAAGAAAATGGTTTACCATGCATTAAATTTTGCATACTATTCATTAATAATTTCAACACATTTTACATATCTCAAGAATTCAACTATGTCGACTGGGATTCTCAATTCTTTCTCAAAATGTAAATTACTGAGACATGGTCAGTATTGTATTCATCCCCTCGGTCATTACTAGATATCTCAGTCACTGCTAAAAATTTCCTTCTCAGAAACTATAACAATTTCCTCTATGATATTATAACAATCTCAAGACTAGGGAAACTATAACAATTTCCTCTAACCCCTCCAGATATGGGGATCCATGTCTAACGAATATAAGATTCATTTTATATGGAATCCATATCATCATCTATGGTGGATATATAAATGTACAATCATTAATGTTGAATATAAAATCATAATTTAGACTTGACAATAAAATAAATCTCATAATTAAAGAATTCACAAAAGATATGAGTGTATCTTAACTATATATATATATATATATACATATATATATATATACATATATATATATACATATATATATATATATACATATATATATATATATATACATATATATATATATACACATATATATATATATACACATATATATATATATATACATATATATATATATATATATATATACATATATATATATATATATATATACATATATATATATATATATATATATATATATATATATATATATATATATATATATATATATATATATATATAATTTAAAAGCTTACCCAAAATTCAAATTGTTGCCATGATCTAAGATCTTATCTTTTTATTGCTTCTTTTACTTATCTTTCTTTTCTTTTTTTTACTTCTTTATTTTCCCTATTTCTTATCTTCCTGTATTCCTTTTTTTTATGTTCTTCTTTAACTCTTATTCTCTCCTCCTCTCTTTTTTTTCTTTCAAATGAACTCTCTTCTCTTTTATATCTTAATTTGGAGTCACATCTCTTTATTACATATCTCTTGACTTTTCATTAGATTTAGTTAATTTAGATTAATTTATATTATACTATTTATTTACTCATTTATTTTATGTTTATTATTGTAAAGATATTTTCAATTTGTGTCATCGTGTGAAAACCGGCATCAACAAAGGTTTGAATTGAAATTGATTTTCCCCAAATTTTGTGATTGTTCTTTTAAGAAGATATTTAAAAATGTAAGATGATTTTTCAATGGATTTTTCTTACTTGTTATATGTATCTTCAAACAAAGCAACCACAAGTACACTTGTCTTTTTAACCCTCTAAACAAAAAGTGTTTGAAATTTTTGAACGTTATGTTATCACGGGTTTTTAACAATAAGTAACTCCAAGTAATCTACCTATTTGTCAAATTGGTTCGTAAACATGGATTTAAAAAGGTAGGAATTCTATATTAACAAGGTACTATTAATGATTTCATTCAAAATAAATATCAAGTTTCATCCCCCAAAAATAAGGGGCTTCCCACCACCGGTATATTAGAGTCTTGCGCAATCCCAAAGGACTACTCGAGGAAGTTTGATACAGAATATCCTTTTGTCATTCACCCCATTAAGGATTAATGTGTTTTATTTTATAGTGGGTTGGATTATTACAGAAAAGGAAATTGTATCCCACTTTGGGTTGTCCCTCTCACCGGCCTTGTTAAGGCAAATTCTCGAGAGGCGAGCCCACTATAGTTCTAGCATGTTCATTTAAAGCGAATAAATGAAATGAGGAAATAGGTTTGGGATTTTGATTCACCAAAAGGTGAAGAGCATATCCCTACTATTCTTTCACTCCCAACCACAATTATCAATGTTAAATTAACCAAACCCTCTAACTAATGGGAATCATGTATTTCTACTTTCCTCCACAAACAAGGGGTTTTTAATTTTAGTGCTTGTTTATTCCCTAGCCTTTCTTTTAATCAAGAAACTTGGTAGGTTTGGCATTTTGATTCACTTGAAAAGTGAAGATCATAGGCCTATTACCAAAATTTATCAAACAATAATAGGCTTTCTAATTACTAGATTCAAAGTGAAAATGCCACAATTTAAGAAAAAATTCATTAAAGTTTCAAGGCTTAACTTGTTTCGAAGCTAGCTAAGGCTAGGGGCATTTTTTATTGAAATTTTCATGATTTTACTCACCTAGTGGTGATTGTTCCAGCTCCTTTGCCTTATCTTCAAAAATTTTAGTCCAACACAACCAAGAAAAATGAAGAAAAACAAGCAAAAATGAATACTAAGCCTTTAGTTTTCAATTTTAACCAAAATAATCAAGGCTTGAAAATCCAATTCAAGGATACAAATTTTGATTTATAAGAATCAACTACTTGTAAATAACATTCATATTCCTTACCTTCCTTCTTGGAATCCTCCAAAAAGTGATTTATGTGGGCTATATTCTCCTTGTTTATCCTCTTTGCTATGGCTTTATCCTCACTATTATTTTTGGTCTCTGAATTTCTCACCTTTTTATGACCTTCCATTAGAAAAACATAGGAAATACATTTCTAACTATCAGGTTTATCAATTTATGAAAACTATCAGAAGCGGAGCAGAAATGCTTGAATGCGCTATTTAATAATTTAAATGCACATAAAGAAAACTTTGAATGTGTTGTAGGATTGATAGAATGCAATGTGGAATTAGGGTGAAAGCGTTGACAGAATGAAAGACAGAATATAGAAGTTATTGAATGTATTGTTTCTTTGTGTAAAGGTGCAATACTTTATCTCAAATGCATTGTTTCAGGCCTTTTATGCACTGCAAGAATGCTTGGATACACTCCTAGAAGTCTCAAATGCGCAACTTCACCTGTAAAACAAAGTTATAAACAAGAAAATCCTAGAATTCTAGAAAATTTTCTAAAATTTAAATGAATGAGGCCTAATGCACCACTATGGCCACCATTTTGTGTACTATTGAAAGTGCCTTTATAGGGTAGCTTAGCAATAAATGATCTAAATAAACAAAATACCATAATTATTGAGCTATTTAAATGCAAACAAAGCTAATGAGCACTCTATGGATCTCTATTTAAGTATGCTAATAGTAAGCTCTTAGCAATCCTCCATTAGTGAAAGCCTTAAAATGAGAATGAAGCTAAATGATAAACAATTTAAGCCTATTTCAAAGAAACTATGCTCAAATTAAGATAAAATTACCTTTCTAGCTTAAAAACTCAAGAGGTTTGATGCAATTCTCAGATGTGCGGATCCTTTTCTCCTGATTTTGGTCTTGATTTTATAGATTTTTGTAACATAGGGGGTGGAGTTGAGTTAATCATGATTAGGTTACCTTTAGGGACAATTTAAATGGTTTGTCCTCAAAGCTTGGGACAAAGAGACAAAATGAGTGGTCAAGATGCTCTCACCTTATGTGTGATTGAGATTCGATTTGAGCTTGATCCATGTGAGTTCAATCCTTAATTCCGATTGGTTGAGGTATTTTCCTCCCATGTGGTGGGTGAGGGAAATTAGGAGTTAAATAATTGATTTTAAATGATTTGTTTAGCCATGTGTACTCCTTAAATGGGTTGATTTGATTTAAATTGAACTATGCAATTAATTAGATTAATTGCACAATCAATTGATTTATCTTGATTTATTTAATTTAAATTGGTTAAATGGCTTTTGATTTTCAATTAAAATTAGATTTTGGCTTGATTGCAATTAATGCCTTGATTTTTCCTTAGTTTCTCACTTAAAATGATCTTGACCATTTTTAGGTGATTACAGGCATAACTAGATCGGTAGGTTGAGGATTGTTTCTTATGTGATACATATGAGCAATTGCTTGATAGTTCTCAATAAACTCCAAAGGACTCTTTGATTTTCCTTTCGCAGTTATTGTAATCACCTTAAAAAATGGACAAAGACAATTTAACGATAATTCAAAGTAAATCAAGTGAAATCAGAGAAAATCAAAGAAACAATTGAATCAATTGAATCACAATGCATAATTAGCCAATCAAAATGAAAATCAAGCCCTAATTCAAGATCAATCAAAATTGAGAGCATTTTAATCAAATCAAAATATAATTAATTCAATTAATTGTATAGTCTTGGATTAAATTAAATTCAACCCATTCAAGGGGTACATGGCTAAAATAAATTAATTAAATCAATTAATAAATCTCAATTACTCTCAACAAACCAAAAGGAGAGAAAATCAATCAACCAATGAGATTTGAGGAAAGGCATTCACATGGATCAAGCCAAATTGAATCTCACTCACTCAAAGTGAAAAGGAATCTTGACCATCCATCTTGTCTACTTGTCCCAAGCTTTGAGGACACAAACTTTGCTTTGTCTTCAAAGGGTGGAACTAAAGACTTAACTTCAACTCAACCATGATTAAACACAACTACACCCCCTACCATTGGAAAATCTATAAAAGGAAGGCTAAAATCCTTCATTATTATCAACCACCTATATGAGAATTGCATCAAACCTCTTGCAATTTGAGTTTAGAAAGGCATTTAAGAGAAATTTTAGCATTCATCTTGATAATTGTTAGCTTTAGCATATTATTTTATCTCTATCATTCTCATACTAGGACTATCATTAGTGAGAGTTTGCTGAGAGATCATTCATTAACATCTTAGTTAGAGAGCCATAGGATGCTCAATTAGTCATTGATTTTGTTAAATAGTTGGTCAATTGTGGTTGTATTTAGTTATTATTTCACTTATTGTTGATGATTAACCCTAATTCTATGAAGATACTTTTATTAGTATACAAAATGGCACCCACCGTGGGGTAGTAAGCCTCATTTTATCAATTTTATCATTTGGATCATCTTTTGTATTCTTGTATTTGCTATTTTCCATGGAATTTTTGTAGGAAATAGATCAAATCATGCCTACAGTCAATTCAGTCATGCCTACAATCACTTGGATGATGCCTACAAGTTCTGTGTCAACTCTTATTTGCTGAACATTTGCGCCTGGTCAATACTTTCTATTATGTCTTAAATTCTTTATTATTGCACGTAATAGAAATAATCACACATGTGTGATAAAGATATATTTCCTTTGCCTGAAGAAGTCATGCCTGTGAGTTGAGAAGTGTCACCTGTCGATAATCCATTGTCACTTCTGACCAAACTTTGCGAAGCACTTTAGAGAAGAAGTCACGCCTAGTATCATCTTTCTTACACCTACTTGTCTTAAAGTATCTCTTTGACTTAATTATTTTTATGCAATTTTAAAGTTTCTTTGCGCTTAACAGTAATTTTCTTATGCTTGTTTAACTTTCTATGTCGCCTGTTACACTTTTAAGTGTCGCTTGCTAACAATAAAGTTACGCCTGTAAAAAATTTAATATCGTGTATTTGCTGGACCATGTCGCTTTTAGTTTTCTGTCATAATTTGCTTTCAAATTGATAAATTCATTTATCTAACTCTCTATTTGTATGTTTTGACTGTAAATGAGCAGGCATCGAAAATTTCAAAAGCTAGCAAGCAGGTTTAATTAAGAAGGGAAGGCACTAGCTAAGAAGATAAAGAAGGAAAATATAGCATATCAAAGCCATTCTTGAGTCAACACAAGAGGAGGACAATCAAGTATATTAGAAATACCTTGCTATGATTGAAGCTTACAAAAAGAAATTTGTATCTCTTAATTGGATCTTTAGTCCTTAGTTCAAATTTTTGTTTGAAAATTTGTAAATAAGGTACTTAAAATTCATTACATAAATCTTTGCTTTGTCAAATTTGATTTTGGTTTCCCCTCATTGTGATTGTTAGTGTTGACTAACTTGCTGGAGGACAAACACACTTGGAAGGAGCTATTGTCAAGGTGAGATGAAAACAATGAAATCACTTAAAAATGCCTCTAGCTTAGGCTAGCTACAAAAGAAAAAGGTATTTCTCTATTCAAGCTTGTACTTGATTAAATTGCGGCATTATTTTGACATAAGCTTGAGATAAAATAGGAAATGAATTACACACTTTAATTTTAAGAATCTCCTTGTCAAGAGATTGGGAAAGAACAAACGTGTGTCTAAGTGTGTGGAACAAAGAAAGACAATAGGGATATGCTCTTCACTCTTTGAGTGAAACAAATGTTGGAAATATTCAGGAATTAACCAAGTTACTGAGAGGGGAGGGGTGAATCAGTAACTCCAAATTTTCTCACTAATTCTAACATGTATTTTACTTTTTAACCTTTGCATACAGAAAGCATGAAACTTGAAAGCATTCACAATAATGACACATAGATTTGGTTACCCAGAAACCTTCCAAAAGAAAGTAAAACTGGGGTGGGGATGAAACCCACAAAGCTTTAATACTGCAGAATAAAGTTGGCCGGTTAAGGCTTACAATTTGATCACTTCTAATGATCTGCCCTGTTAGGAGCAATAAGGATTGCTAAATCCACCCTGTTAAAGGATTTACAAACATACAGTGAAGTATGCACTCGGTAAAGAGATTTTTACAAAGACTGTTAAGTCTACCCGGTTAAAGGATTTAGTACTGATTCACCTGTTAGAATGAAACAGTAGATCTCTGCTTTGCAACTGGATTGCTGATTGAGATTCTCTGATGTACTGATCACCTTCTGTGATGAATTTGTCTTTGTTGTACCTTATACTTCTGAAGCCTTCTGCAATTCGCTTATTTCTGCCTTTCTTTTTCTTTCACATATATTCTACTTCATATATTTCATTACATCTTTTTATTTTTACAACATTGTTTATATACAAGTCTCAAACAATTAATTACAATTACAATTACACAGTCGGCTTGACAAATAAACATAAGTGCTACTAAGTCAGCCCAAATATGGTTACTCGGTTCCTTCAAACTGACTCGGTGACTTTCTGATACTCGGCGTCCACTGCATTACTCGGCATCGTCATGCACTCGGTAGAAGTGAAGGCACGGTTCATACTGATCACTCGGTAGGTTTTGAACTCGGTAAGTACTAGTGACTCGGTAGACAAGATGTTACTCGGTTTACATTGTCCTGATCGGTTTGTACTAACTTGCTCGGTTTCCACTGTCTGCTCGGTTTGCACTGTCTGCTCGGTTTGCACTGTCTGCTCGGTTTGCACTGTCTGCTCGGTTTGCACTGTCTGCTCGGTTTGCACTTGTCTGCTCGGTTTATATCCAAAATGCAAATAAGTGTTGTCACTAGTGGCAATTCTGCTTAATGCCAACAATCTCCCCCTTTGGCATTAGTGACAAAAACACTTATTGGCCAAAATTTATATACACAAATCATGCTGAGTTTTATTTTGATTTTTCAAAATTTGTCTTTGTTATAGGGCTTTATACATTGTCTCCCCCTTTCAATGTGCTAACTGTTTCTTATACAAATCTATAACTGTATACATATCTCTCCTTCTATACATATCTCCCCCTTTTTGACGATAATGCCAAAGGTGCATATACAAGTTATTTACAGAGAGAATCCAAAATTTGATAAGAAATCAAAATGTACCTTCATTATTAGTGCCAGGGTTCTGTCCCAACTTTCTTGCAGGATCTTACATGTTTGTATAGCAATTTGGACTTCTGCAGAGAGTTCAATCATGTGATCTGCTATAGAGAACTGATTGTCATGAATCAATGTTCTGGAATGTTCAATGTGCTTATACATTGTATTCATGATGGGAAGGATCATGTGTTGGATGTCTAGCAGTGTGGACCGGATCCTTGAGTCTTCTTTCAGTAGATCAGACTGCATATTAGATAGGTGTGAAATTTTCATGTGATGAGCAAAGCTTGAACTTGGTTCAAATTGCAGCTTCTGTATGCTAATCTTCATATCCTCATCCATTTTATTCATTTTATCTTTAACATCCTTTGTGAACTTGGAAAAATTGCATAGTCTGGCCAAAAGAGAGGTAGCATTCGAATAAATAGACTCTATGTTAGACAAAACTGAAGACAATTCCACTTGGTTGATAGCTATGTGCTGAGCAATGTGCTCAAGCAGTTTATTGTTGAATCTCTTCTCGGCTCTTTCAACTAACTTTTCTATCCCGGATGAGTCCTCATTGTATTTCTCAACTGCTTCTGCTAATTGTAACAAAACATGTTGGGAGGAGTCTACTTTAATGCCTAATGCATCAGACAAAATGTCCTTAGCATCCTTGATGATTTGATACTCCTTGTCTCTCTCCTCTTTAAGCTTCTTTTGTTTTGCTTTCCTTTGGAGGATCTCACCTATATTCTGCATCTGGTCTGCTGAGAGATTTGCAAAATCTAATGTAGGAATCTCTATCTCTTCATCTAGGTCTATATCCTCAACTATATTTTTACCCAAAAATTTTATACTCGGTAGAGCCTTAGGCTTATCTGTACTTAATGCTCTTGTAGTAGTGACAGTAGATAAAGTAGGGCTGGCTATTGACACTGGTATACTTTCTACTGGAGAACTTAAAATATTTACACTTGAAGATTCAAAAGCTGGAAAACTTACTAGTACAGGAGACTGCAGCTTGGTAGAAGAAATGGTAGCTGCCTCTGATGTTGCTAGGGATGATTGGACAAATGTGGAAGTTGTCACAACCATGCTTGAAGGTGTCTCTGGGCTGGATGTAGAGACTTTCACTGGAGAGGTAGGAAGGGATGCAATGACTTCTGCTACTATCCTTACAGTATCATCTACCTCGGTGTCTTCTTCTTGTTCATCGCTGTCATCTTCAATATCTTTTATTATTACAGTTTCAATACTCGGTTGGTGAAGGTGGTATATGTTCTTCCATGTGGCTTTTGCAGCCTTCACAACCGATTCAATATTGTTGATCAAAATCAAACAAGTATTGAACTTCAATGTCATCTTATTTTCATTTTCTTTTAGTGCCTTCTTTACTTCATCATTATTCAAGCTCGGCATCAACTGTCTCAGGTTTTGATCAAATATGTCTATCACAGTTTGCCTTGCATTGCTCCATCTCATTTTTATTGGATTCAATAGAACTGCTGGAATCTGTGGGGTAATTTCTTCAGGAGAGTATTTCCACTGTCCCATCTTCTCAACAACAGCATCTTCTATTTCCTTCTGTTCTGCTTCCGATCTGGTTTCATATTTCAAGGATTTTATGTTACTTACTCCAGATCCTGATCCATCTCTAAAGAGTTTGAGCTTTTCTTGAAGGCTTAGAGGAGGCCTTTTGAATACTATGTCTTTATCTGCCTTTTCCACCTTGTCTGCCTTGCCTCTTGTATTTCTCCTTGTAAACACAGTAGTGGGAGGCACAGATGCCTTAGTGATGAAAACTTTTCCTTTCTTCTTTGCAGGTTCTGGTTCCTCTGTTTTCTCATCCTTTTCTCCTTCTTTTTCATCTATTTCTTCTTTGTCCTCGGTTATCATTTGCATTTTGGCTATCCTCTTCTTTCCTTTGTTTACCGCCTGTGGAAGCTTTATGCTTAGTTCAATTCTCACCTTAGCTTCATCATATGTTCCAAAATATGGAGCTTTGGGATTGACAGGCTGATTTAGAAGAGCTTCAATGATATTCTTGGTTTCATCAATATTTACCTCATAAGGAAGAGGTTTTACATATACAGTTCTCGGTTTCCACTGCCTGCTCGGTTTGCACTGTCTGCTCGGTTTGCACTGTCTGCTCGGTTTGCACTGTCTGCTCGGTTTGCACTGTCTGCTCGGTTTGCACTGTCTGCTCGGTTTGCACTTGTCTGCTCGGTTTATATCCAGAATGCAAATAAGTGTTGTCACTAGTGGCAATTCTGCTTAATGCCAACAACAAACTCCCAAACTTGTCGGCCTAAGTTCATTTCTTGTTTTTCATATACATGCTAGAGCAATAGTGGGCTCACCTCCCAAGTTTTCCTTAATGAGGCCAGTGAGAGGGATAGCCCAAAGTGGGATACGCTCACTTTTGCTACGGGAATCCAACCCACTCTAAAATGAAATGCATGTATCCTTAATGGGGTGCATGACAAATGGATTTTAATTTTTCAACCTTCCTCTAGTAGTCCTCACGGATTGTGCAAAATCATACTTCGAAGCATGTGGGAAGCCTCCTAACATACTTGGAGGATGAGATATTAAATTCTATTTGAACTGAATATATA
Source organism: Chamaecyparis obtusa (assembly GCA_027943335.1). Classification (NCBI taxonomy): domain Eukaryota; kingdom Viridiplantae; phylum Streptophyta; class Pinopsida; order Cupressales; family Cupressaceae; genus Chamaecyparis; species Chamaecyparis obtusa. The sequence continues at coordinate 1,542,150 of BSBK01003177.1, read as the reverse complement.
CTAAAACCTTGATAAAGTAGCAAAGACCACGTTGTAGAGCCATGTTTACAAACCAAATCTTGTGCTAGGTAGGTGCTTGAAGTGCATTCTTGTGAAAAACCCGTGACAACATTCTACAAATCAAACATTTTGTGTTTAAGTGGATAAAAGAGACAAGTGAATGTGTGGTTGTTGTGTTTGAAATACATAAACAAGTGAGAGATATCCATTGAAAATCGTCTTATATTTTTAAATCTCCTCAATAATAAAATCAACAACTCTCATATCAAGGATAAATTTCAAAATGAACCCTTGTTGGATGCCAGTTTCCATGTGGTCACAAACATATAGGGGATCATTACCAGGAGATAGCACTATCTTTGCAAACCCAAGGCAAGAAGTGGAGTACCAAAGTGTGTTCAAAGATCCTAATCAAGAATAAATTTTCACGAACCTATTTGAACCAAGACTTGAGGAGATGGGTGATATGAATTTAGCCTATCACAATATCAACAATGCCAACTATAATCCTAAGGAGACACTTGAGGAAAGGGTTGAGAAAGTTGCCCAAGACAATGATTTCCTAGAGGTTATGGAGAAATTAATAGACAAAGATAGGGAGAACTTCTTCCTAAACCTAGCACAAAAGGGGGTAAAGCTGCCCTATGATTTTGATATTGACCAACTTAAGAAAGACCAACACCAAGATGATCCTATGAACATTATGACTAGGCAGATTAAGGCCTTTCAAGAACAAATCAATACCATGAAGAAGGTAGCCGAACCTAAGGCCTTTTCCATAGAAGCTTTGTGTTTGTTTCCTTTCGACAAAAGTTTAGCAATGGTATCTTTTCCTTTCAATACCATCTTTCCTAAATATGATAAATACATGGGTAAAATAGACCCATAGGATCATTTAAGGGAATTTTGCACCCTAAGCATAGAGTTCATGCACAATGATACTTATCTAATGAGACTCTTTCCTAGAAGCTTAGGAGGTCCCGCAATGGAGTGGTTTTCAAAACTAACCCCCGGAATAAAGTCTTTTGAGGAGTTAGCCTCCAAGTTCATAACCCATTACTCTTACAACATTGAGCACAAAATTACTATGCTCAAGTTATGCGATACCAAACAGAAAGATGGGGAGTCCTTAGGATTCCTACAAAGGTGGAGGACCATTTTCGCAAGGTATCCATGAAGTATCCCAGAGAAAGAGAAGATGGAAATCTTCACTAACAACTTGACCACGGAAATGAACTATCAATTACAACTTTAATGTCCTCCAACATTTGAAAAACTTATTGAAAATGGAGTTAAGATTGAAGATGTTTTGGTCAAAAGAGGTGAGATTAAATTATTTAAAGACAATAAATCCAACACCAACAACAACAACAACAATAACAATAATTATGTTCCTAAATATTTTAATAATAAAGGGTCCAACAATCACAATGATAAATCAAAATCATGGAATAAAAATAACAATAAAAATCTTGTGAATGATGGGGTTGTGGAGTCACACAACTTGAAGTCTACCCCTTTTATTCTACCCTATGGAGTGAATTCTTCAAACAATGTTAATCAAGCAAGTAAAGCTCCATATAATTCCAACAATTATAACAACAACAATTCCAACACTTCCAACAATAAGACTTGGGATAAGTCAAAATCAAACTCCAACTATAATAAAATGAAATTCACCTACTTGGGTGAACCTTTGGAGAATGTACTAAGAACCTTGTTGGCCCATCAAGTTATCATGTTACCCGACATATCAAGTTATGAACCCGAAGTCAAACCTCATTGGTGGAATGCATCTCATCATTGTGAATACCATCAAAAAAGAGGTCATCCAACCAATGAGTGCATGAAATTGAAGCACTTAGTGCAAGATTTAATTAATAATAACACCATCCAAATTGAAGGACCTCAAAACAATGGGGATCACATGGCCTACAAGAACCCCTTTTTGAATCATGAAAAGGGGGAGTCATCCAATACAAATCAAAATCATAAAAAGGGTAATGATAAAGTGAACTTTGCCCACACTTATGATAACACAATAAATACCATAAGTGAAGAAGATCAAAGCATAAATGTTGTTATAATAAAAGGCAAATCAAGAGAAGCATCAGAAAATGTGGTCACTAGGGGTCAAGCCTCAAAAATTGTTATACCTAATAATGCTCCAAAAATTGTGTTGTCAAACCAACCTTCCACATCATCATCAAAACATTACAACTTGGTTGACCAATTGCAAAGAACTCCCACTCAAATTTCTATTCTTGAGCTACTCAAACTATCACCAATCCATAAGGATATCTTGGAAAAAGCCTTGTTGGAAACAAATGTGCCTCTAAATTTGGAGGTAGACAAGTTCCAAAACATGGTGGGGCATTTAATTGCACCTCATTTCCTTTCATTCTCCAAACAAGATGATATGTCTCTTAATCATCCCCAAAATCTTCCCTTATACATAGAAGTGTTGATCCACAAGCATAGGGTGAAAAGAGTCCTTATAGATGGAGGTGTTGGCCTAAATATTTGTACCCTTAGCTTGGTAAAAGCCTTAGGATTTTCTGAGGAGGCTATTGACCCAAAGAAAAAGATAATCATAAAAGCCTACGATGATGAAGAAAGAGCATCAAGAGGAGTCATAGTCTTGCCCATAAGAGTTGGTCCTATGCAAAAAGATAACATATGCCAACTATTGGACCTAAAATTGACTTATAATATTTTGTTAGGAAGGCCATGGATCCACAAAATGCAGGCTGTTCCTTCAACTTATCATCAATGCCTAAAATTCCCATATCAAGGGCAAGAAATAATGGTACGTGGAGACCTCAATCCCTTCCAATATTGTAATAATGTCAAGCCTATAAATGACTCATTGGTTCCACACAATTTTGAAGGGTCTATACCCAATCAAATGGAATAAGGCCAAAGTTCTAAAGACATCCCTTTGCTGAAAGGAAAAGAAAAGATGGAAGAAGAAATTGTTGTTAAAGAAACTCCAAACTCATTAACCAAACTACATCGACTAAAGGAAAAGAGAAGGTTAATGAGGATGATATTATGGAAGAAGCAAAAGAAGACTCTATCAAAGTTGTCCAAAGATATACTAAAGAAGCCCATTATCAAAAGATGGATAAAATGATGAAAAACTTTGATAAACAATGCAAAATTAAACAACAAGGAGTAGGCGAATACTCCTTATCCATGATGGACATATCCTTATCACCAAAGTCCTTTGGAAAACATCCAAGTCTACCTCATAAATATAATGAAAAATTTTTAAGGGCAAGTTCATCATCCACCATGAGTGAAGAGGATAATGATATTCTGAATTGGTTATACAAGGATGAAGAATCAAGTGCTCATGTCAAGCACATTCAAAATATAACCATCCCTACTCATCAATATGGTAAAGGGTTTGCAATCATGAAAAATATGGGGTACAAAGGTCAAGGACCTTTAGGCACAAGAAATGAAGGGCTAATTGAACCCCTAGAATCCACATGGTGAGATTCCAAGGAGAAAATAGGTTTAGGATATCTTGAAGAAGGATATACACAAAAACATTATCCCAAATTATATGATCAAATACTACAATTAGAATCTCATAGTGATGAGGATTCTAATGAATGGGAATGAGAGACCCTATCAGATGAGTCATGCCAAGACAAGGGTATTGATGTCATTCATACCTATGCTTCTACTAAAAATAAAGGACTAATGGTAGAATCAACTTTAAATCAAGCATCTAGTTCTAGTCAAGAGGGTCCAAATGATGTGCCAAGCATAGAAATCAAAATAAATCAATGGGTAGGTGAGCCATATGTTCCTTCATGGAGACCTACTATGGAAGAATCAAATGCTAGGTTTAATCCACACGAGTTTTATCCAACAGAAACCATAGTGGAGTCTAGTGAGGAGGATTTTTATCCTTCTTCTTTAGAGCATTTAGAGGAAGCCCATGTCCGAGATCTTCAAGATATAATGTATGAACCTTTCAACAATGAGATATACACTTTAAACCCAATTGAGACAAACCCAAGTGTTGACCCTTTAACTCTCATTTGGCCAGACCTAATTGAATGGAATATCATTAAACTCGATACCTTGCCAACTTTCTTGAATGAAAACACATTGTCCCAATACCTCAACGCGGTTGAACCTTCTTCTACCAAGGACTATCAAGAATAAATTATCAAAGGGAGCATCCAAACTCTTAATCTAAGAAAAAATGAAAAAAAAAAAATAGAAAAGGAAAAGAATCGAGTGTTGAAAACCACTTTGTGGCAACATTAGATCCAAAAGAAATAAAGGATGTTTCTAAAGGTGAAAACCCAACTAAGGCACCTATAGAAGAGAGTTTGGATGTTCTACCAGATCACTATGAAGAAAGGTCTCCAATTCTAATCGAGCCAATAGAAAAGATAAACATTGGATCAGAAATAGAGCTAAAGATCATCCACTTAGCATCATCCCTATCAAGCAAAGAAAGAACAGAGTTTATCAAGTTCTTTTAAGGAAAACCAAGTTAACTTCGCGTGGTCTTATGATGATATTCTGGGGTTAGACCCAAATTTGATAATGCATCATCTCAATATAAAGGAAGGAGCCAAACCATTCAAGCAAAAACCAAGGAAAATGCACCCTCATATAGCCCTACTTGTCAAAGTGGAGTTAGAGAAGCTATTAAAGGTGGGATTTATAAGAGCCATTGATTATGCACAATGGATCTCCAACATAGTGCCAGTATCAAAAGAAGACAAATCCATTAGAATCTACATGGATTTTAGAGACTTAAACTTGGCATGTCCTAAAGATGATTTTCCACTTCCAAGCATTGATGCCATTGTAGACCTAACAGCGGGACACTCCATGTTTTCACTCATGGATGGATTTAGTGGCTATAATCAAATCAAGATAGCACCTGAAGACTAATATAAAATTGCCTTTACATGTGCATGGGGTACATTTTGTTGGAATGTCATGTCTTTTAGCTTGAAAAATGCCGAAGCAACCTATCAAAGAGCAATGACTACAATATTCCATGATATGATGCATAAGTTCATGGAGGATTATGTGGATGACATACTAGCTAAGTCACATTCAAGAAAAGAACATCTACCTATCTTGGTGAAAATTTTTGAAAGGTTAGAGGATTTCAAAGTAAGACTTAACCCAAAGAAATGTGCTTTTGGAGTCCAATCGGACAAACTTCTAGGTTACATTGTATCTGCAAAAGGAATAGAGGTTGACCCTGCTAAAGTGAAGGCCATAATGGAAATGGAAGCACCTAAAACCATTAGTTAGATGAGATCTTTACAAGGAAGGATACAATCCATTAGGAGATTCATCTCCCAATTGGCAAAAAAATGCCATAATTTCACCCAACTTTTGCATAAAGACACAATCTTCAAGTGGGATGAAAAATGTGAAGAAGCTTTCGATCTACTAAAGACATACCTCATGAATCCACCAATATTGATGCCACCTATCAGAGGCAAGTCCTTAATCTTGTACATTTTAGCAACAGAGAATTCATTGGGGGCACTTCTAGCACAAGAGGATGAAAATGGAAAAGAGAAAGCAATCTACTACATTAGTAAAACCTTAGTCAAATATGAGTTGAACTATACCTTCATGGAAAGGGCATGCTTGGCTATAGGTTTTGCTTCCCAAAAATTACGCCATTATATGCTAGCCCACAAGATAAGGCTCATTGCCAAAATTGACCCTTTCAAGTATCTACTAAGAAAAACAACATTAAATGGAAGATTAGCAAAGTGGGTGATGATACTAAGTGAATTTGATATAGAATATGTTGACAAAAAAGAAATTAAAGGGAAAGTCATTGCAGACCAATTAGCAAAAGCACCACTTCATGATGATCATCCTATACAAGTTGAATTCCTAGATGCAGAGATTGTGAATGTTGAGGCAAAAACATGGTAGCTTTATTTTGATGGTTCCTGCACTCACCATGGGTCAGGAGCAGGCATACTTCTAATCACACCTCAATGCTCCACTATCCCTAAGTCATACAAATTTCTATTTCCATGTACAAACAATATAGCAGAATATGAAGCCTTGGTTATTGGAATCAAGTTGGCATTAGAGTGGAAAGTGATAGAATTAAAGATATATGGAGATTCACAATTAGTCATAAATCAAGTCAATGAAGAATATCAGACAAAAGATGACAAATTAGTACCTTAAAAAACCATGGTGGATAATCTCAAGAAGTATTTCATAATCATCACATTTAAACAAGTGCCAAGAGAAAAGAACAAAGTAGCAGATGCCATTGAAACCTTAGCATCACTTTTGCAGATGCCTGATTAGAGTGCTAGATATGAGTTCTTGGTAGAAGAAGCGACTCAGCCCGCATATGACCCAACCCATCCTTATACCATTTGCCTACTTACTACAACCGACTCACCTTGGTATGGACCAATTTACACCTATTTGAAAGACCAAATCCTTCCTATCAATCAAACCAAAAACCAAAAGAAAAGCTTCATTAGACAAGCTGCCAAATATACTATAATTTATGAAACATTGTATCAGAAAAGTCTTGACAGAATGCTCCTTAGGTGTTTAGAAGAGGAAGAATCAAACTTAGCCTTATAAGAAATTCATGAAGGAATTTGTGGATCACACTCAAACGGATTATCTTTAGCTAAGAAACTTCTTAGGATAGGATATTTTTGGCCTACCATGGAAAAAGATTCTTGTAACTTTGCAAAAACTTGTAAGAAGTGTCAATTCCACAGAAATTTGATACATGCACCAGTGCAAGAACTTCATCTAATGACAACACCTTGGTCATTCTATCACTGGGGTCTAGATCTAATAGGAATGATTCATCAACCATCTTTGAATGGGCATAAATTCATCATAACGGCCATGGAATACTTTACTAAGTGGGTGGAAGTTGTACCCCTATCAACTTCAACATGCAAATAGATATCCTTGTTTATCCTGAATCATATAATTTGTAGATATGGTGTATCTCATGCCATCATAATGGATAACGCAAGGCATTTCAAGAACAAAGAAATAATGGAATTGTGCACCAAATTTCACTTGATACATCATTCATCTTCAATCTATTACCCTCAAGGTAATGGACAAGCCGAAGCAACAAACAAAAACATATTGAAAATCTTGAAGAGAACGGTGGATAATTCTGGTAGAGATTGGCATATCAAGATAAACCTGACCTTGTGGGCTTATAGAACAAGCATAAGGATTCCAATAGGGGCTACACCCTTCTCCTTAGTCTTTGGAATAGAAGTAGTTTTTCCTTTGGAGGTAGAATTTCCATCCTTGAGGATATCTATGCATGGATTGATAAATGAGGAAGACTATAGGGTTGCTAGGCTACAAGAACTAGAACTCTTGGATGAAAAATAGAAAGAAGCCTTCGATCACTTAAAGGTGTACCAGAATAGAATGTCAAGATCTTACAATGAACACATCAAGCCAAGGACATTCCAAATAGGTGACCTAGTGTTACGTGAAAATCCCAAGAACCAAGCAGAAAGAGAGAAAAAAGGAAAGTGGGAAGCAAACTGGTTAGGACCATTTCTCATTTTTGAAGATTTTGGGACTAGCACATACAAGTTATCAGATTTTGATGGTGAAGAGCTACAAGAACCTATAAATAGCATACATCTCAAGAGGTTCTATACATGAGGTAGATGAAAGAGTATAAAGAGTATCAAATGGAGAGCATCATATTTATTGTACATAGCTCAAAAGAGATCTTGAAATTATCAAAAACATTTGAAAAAGCACAAAAGATCAAAAACAATGGAAAATTGAGCATGAAGAAAGGAAAAACATTCAAATATGATCCTCAAAAAGATGTTGTCTTGGTGAAAACCTAGCAAATAGGCACCTTGGTAGCAAAAAAAGAGAGAAAAGCTTTAAAAATAGAAAAAAAGAGCTTGATCCATTCAATCGGTGAAAACCTGGTAAATAGGCACTATTGAAAGTCCAAGTCAGTTGCATACTTAGAAGGTCACCTTGTCAATATTGCATTCACCAGCTTTTGTATATATTGCATAATAAAACCCCATAATTGCATTTGCAAGTACCTTAAGATTTTGGTCACCTAATCAAAAAATTGTCCTAAGTCCCATAAATGAAATCAATATCAAACTAGGGGAAATCTACTCTCAAGGAGCAAGGATTCATCAATAAGGCTTTATTCAATCAGAGAATCAATTCATCACACTCAAAAGAGGAACACTTAATCAAATCTATGGCCCAATCCAATGTGAGCCTAAAATGAAAATTTGATCCAAGAACTTAAATGACCTTACCCTTTATCAGGATTAAAAATATGAAATGGATGGAACTACACTTGAACTATGGATTTGAAAAACATGGCAAAAAAAATTTCTAAGTGTTGGCTCAATTAATGAAATCATTCCTTTCTAGCGAATCGATGAAAGTTTTAGACTGGACAAGCTATGATGAAAGGATGATATTTTCTTGATTTCTGAATGACTGTCTTAAAATCAAAGTTTTAAATCATGTATTATTTGTCTAAGGATGTGATCATCAAAGAATCATCAAGGACTTGTACATAGGACAAAATGGAGATTTCTACTTGTTTACACAAATGGATACCTTGGCTATTTTGATCTTCAATATCATAATACCAACATCCACTTGCAACATAGAATCTGACAAAATCGGTATTCGCACTCTCATGATTGGCTTCAATCAGTAATAGTCATACCAAAGAGACCGATGGGAAAGCAAAGGAAAAAGGCAAAAGTATTCATATCATCATAGTTGAACTAGTGATGATTGTACTAAAAAATGGGATTCCAAAAATGCTCAATGATAATTATAAGCTCTAAATCTTGAATAATGACAGTTAGCTGCATACATGTTAGATTAAGTGCATTGTATATATTTTTTTTGCCTTTCTTAGCTTAAAATTGCAAGGGGACAAATGAAATGGGCGGGTTCAATTCAAACATCATGATTCTAGATTCAAAACAATGAAAATAAGATTATCTTTTGCATTCATGCATAGCATTAATCATTAGTCATTATACATAAATAGACAGACAACAAAAAAAGAATCATTACTCATACATCATTTGCATTCATGTAGTTAGGGATAAAATTGCATACATTTGAAAATACAAAAACATAGGATCATCCATATCCATATGACCATAAAACAATTTGCATCCATACATTGAAAAATAGAAAACATTTCATAATATTCATACATCAATGCATCCATCTATCTATATCATAAAAATAAGATACATTGCATCCATTGCATATTATCAAAAGTAAATGCATCATAAACATCATATAGATGCATATAAAGATAATCTCATAAATCAACTCATCAATAAGAACGAAGGAATAGATCATCATATATCATCAAAAGAATGTTTCTCAAAGGATCCAGTACATCAAAGTATATCTGGATACAATATCATGAAAGTGGTACATCAAAAGTTTCGATCAATCAAATAACATGAAATGTGCAACAGAGGACATTAATGATAAATGAATATGTCATCAATCAATCACGATCCCGCAGCACCAAAACCACTTGGATCTCTATCATCCTGTGGAGGAGGAGCCTAAGAAGTGCTTGCTCCGCTTGATCTCTGAACAACCACTATTGAAATAAACTAATGCATCAAGGCAACAACCTGATCTAAATGCCCAACAATAGTAGACATATATGTCCTCATAGACTGCATATCTCAGGCTAAAGAACCAATAGTGGGAGCATCCTATGAATCCTGTCCATGATCCTGTGGCTACTGAGCTGGTGGAGGCATCTGTTGTGCCAGAACCTACTAAGCCTGAACCTGCTAAGCATCATCATCTTGATGTGCCAAGGCAACTCTCCATAACTACACCAAAGGATCTAAACCCCTAGGAACCTGTCTAGCAGGCTCAACATGAACCTGTCTCTGAGCTCTTTGTTGTCGATGAACTCTATCCTGTCTAACTGCTGCTCTAGGATAAACTACCTAGACTACATCAACCTGTCTATCTCTAGCTCTATCTCGACCATGTCCATCCCTCACCCATCCTCTACTTGCAACAACTAGAGGATCTCTACGTCCTCAATGCCTCTGATGTCTACGACCACCATGCCCATCATCACCACCACCACCACCACCATGTCAAGCTGGAATAGGCTCTACCGGATCTGTGAAATGAATAAACCTATTCCGAGACCACCAGTCTCGATACTCATGGGACATCCCTGCATCAGCCATACCTATCAACATCTCCCATCTACAAAAAGGAATACTAGCAATCTAAGTAATGGAAAACTGATAATAAATACAAGGGCCCCATAAGGATCTCTCAGCCTGTACTTGTGCATATAACACATTTCCCAGAGGCATATCCTGTATCCTACCATACTATCTAGAAACTTGACCAAAATAAAACCACTTAATAACAGTATCAGATCGGCCAATCATCCAATGATGATCAAACATATATGGCAACTCATCATCATCCTCCCGCCAGAGATCGCAATCAAGGTATGGATGCCATATAACCTGATCAAGATCATCTATCTGACATCTCCAATAATCTAGATGACCTAAATGGTGTTGAATCACCATACCCATATATAGAAAAGCATATGGATATCCACGTGGTCGTCTCCTATCAAAAATAGGCCTGGTAATAGGAAGATGCTCCCAAATCCATAACTGAAGGATAATAGCACCGGCAGATAAAGAAGAACTCTCTCTATACACCACCTCATGGAGATCTCGATATAACTGTGCTAGCACACAAGAACCCCAATCAAAATGTTGAGGCTGTGCTAGTAAATCCTCTAGAATTATACCCCCAACCAATGGAAAAATTGCAACCTCATTGGTCAGGAAGAAGTAGACCACCAATCAATGAGCCTAGAACTACAGGCAATGTAGGGAAAGAAGAAAACTATGGCCATGTGATCATATCATCATCAATCAAATTATCCCTAAACACTCATCGATAGATAGTAGAATCATACACAGAATCATAATAAACAATCTCTCCTCAATAGGGAATCTGCAGCAAACAATACACATCCTCAGGCGTGATCATCATCTCACCATGTGGAAGATGGAAAGTATTATGGTCGGAGTGCCAACACTCTGCCACAGCTATCAATAACCCATGGTTCAACTGGAATTGAGGAAGATCAAGAAGAAAGCTCAAACCACAAAGCTCTATAACATGAAACTCGACATCAGTAAGTATCTTCCCAAGGTCAATAACCCATGACGAAACTGATCGGTTATATAATATAGGGAAATCAGCCTATTTGGCAAAAAAAAACAAAAGAATCATATCAGCATATTATATCAAGGAACATCTAAAATCGATCAAGTTATTCTAAAAATCCATTTGCTCATCATGAGAGCATCAAAACTCCTAACTATATATCTTGAGGAAGGAAAATCATTGTTTTATCTCTCTAGATCTTCAGAGTAAAATATCAAACCATCACTCTATCATAACAGATTGACAAATCAACTTCGTTGGTATTACTATACTGATATCCTAATCAATTTTTTAGTTCAAACATAACTGACCTAATCATATCATTTGAATTAGTCATCTTGACGTACTAAATGTTTCATAAAAAATAAAAAAATAAAAGAGTCAAGTACAAGTGAAAATTTGGAGAAAAATGTTGCAAGCATGATTTTATTCATCGCAGGTGACATTTCCCTTAAGTGACACACAATTCTTGTCAAGCGACATTACTTTTGTCTCAGGCAACAAATTTCTCACAAGCGACACTGAATTGACCTAAGTGACAGTCAATTCTTCCTACGTGACATCAAAATGCTAGGGTTTCACAAGCATCAAAAATACATGGAATTTGGTTTTTAAACCCTAAGGCTGCGCGTTAATATTCTATTCTCAGGCAACAACAAAAATTGGTTAAGCGACATCAAACTACTCATACGCGACACTAAAAATCATGGATGCGACACTTAAATGTCCTAAGTGACAGTGAAATTGGTCTAAACGTGACTTGACTATTTCAAAGCAGTGATGGAATTGAAAAATGCAATAAATGCTAACTAATGAGCAATAAATGCAATATCGAGGTTCAAAAAGCACTTACCGAAGGTCCATAGTCAGGCGGCCTCGCGTATCTCCAACATCTCTCAAATCGATGCTCTCGAATAGGCACAACCATCTCAAAAAGCAGAAGAGAACCAGAGCAAAATCACAAAAGAGAAAAGTAAAAATGAATAGTAAATCTAGGTTTTTCAACCTATTTAAGCTAAATTGATCTAATTTTGAGGAAAGAATTGACTTTGACCTATATTAATCTATTGTGTTAACCAGGACAAATGAGAAGTGTGGCATATCATAAAGTGTTTTTCAAAAATGAAAACATATCACTTAATCATTTAAACCTATCTATCAAAAACAATAATATGTTTCATTTCTGAGGGGGCATACCATCAGATAATCAGATCAACATGATCAGTAACATCAATAGAAATTAGAGACTGATCATCAAATCAAATCGAAAGATTTTATCAGAAAATTTTTGTAATCAAACGAAAGGGGCGTCATATCAGATCATCAAGGGAGTTTCATATCGATCAGAAAATCAATCATCATATTGAGAATGATCATCATAACCACATCAATTAGGAGAGTTTCATATCAATCATTACTTGCAGAAATTTCATATCAAGAATCAAAGGATCAACCATCGAAAGACATTGAGAATGAACATCAAAGACTGATCATCAATGAATCAGGACCTATCATCAAGCCAGATCAGAGTATTCTTTGAATCGACATGCTTTGCACGTCAACTCAAAGAGGGGCATTTGTAATCACCTAAAAATGGACAAAGACAATTTAATGATAATTCAAAGTAAATCAAGTGAAATCAAAGAAAATCAAGGAAATAATTCAATCAATTGAATCACAATGCATAATTAGCCAATCAAAATGAAAATCAAGTCCTAATTCAAGATCAATCAAAATTGAGAGCATTTTAATCAAGTGTAATCAAATCTAAATACAATTAATTCAATTAATTGTAAGTCTTGGATTAAATTAAATTCAACCCATTCAAGGGGTACATGGCTAAAATAAATCAATTAATAAATCTCAATTACTCTCAACAAACCAAAAGGAGAGAAAATCAATCAACCAATGAGATTTGAGGAAAGGCATTCACATGGATCAAGCCAAATTGAATCTCATTCACTCAAAGTGAAAAGGAATCTTGACCATCCATCTTGTCTACTTGTCCCAAGCTTTGAGGACACAAACTTTGCTTTGTCTTCAAAGGGTGGAACTAAAGACTTAACTTCAACTCAACTATGATTAAACACAACTACACCCCCTACCATTGGAAAATCTATAAAAGGAAGGCTAAAATCCTTCATTATTATCAACCACCTATCTAAGAATTCCATCAAACCTCTTGCAATTTGAGTTTAGAAAGGCATTTAAGAGCAATTTTAGCATTCATCTTGATAATTGTTAGCTTTAGCATATTGTTTTATCTCTATCAATCTCATACTAGGACTGTCATTAGTGAGAGCTTGCTGAGAGCTCATTCATTAACATCTTAGTTAGAGAGCCATAGGATTCTCAATTAGTCATTGATTTTGTTAAATAGTTGGTCAATTTTGGTTGTATTTAGTTATTATTTCACTTATTGTTGATGATTAACCCTAATTCTATGAAGATATTTTTATTAGTATACAGTTATGATTGGTATATTAGGAGTTGGAAAGAAGGTTTGTTCATTACAAACTTTAATAACAATCACATGTTTATTGGTCATTTGAGGATTATCTTGAGAAAGATGAACAACTATCTTTATTTTTCAACATTATTAATATATCCATTCAAAGGAAGAAAATTAAGAAATTTTTGGCAAAAAGACAATTCAAGAGTCAAAGAGGAAGAATAATAGAGATGAAATCATCAAGATTGCCATTTAACATATCAAAGTCGTCACTACTAAATGGCTCATCAAAGGCTCTAAAATATTATAGATTAGTTTCCTGGATGAGCAAGAAACAAAATTGCATTTCCCAATCTACAGCTGAAGCCGAGTATGTAGCAGTTGTAGTAAACTGTTCAAACCTAGTATGGATAAAGTAATTGTTGAAAGGCATGAAAGAGGAGATCACTAAACCATTTGTCATATATTGTGATAACATAAGTGCTATCAACATATCAAAGAACCCAGTGATGCACACTAAGACCAAACATATTTCCATCAAGTATCATTAGTTGAGGGAAATGGTACAAGATAAAGAGGTGAGAATGGAATATGTGAATACAAAGGAACAACTAGCAGACATATTCACCAAATCTTTGCCTAAGGAGGCTCATGAATATCTAAGAGGAAAATTAGGGGTTCATCCCCTAACTGAGGCTGCCTAGTCAAGCTAGGAGCACTGCATCAAATGTGCTGCAAAGAGTATCTAACAAATTGATGCAGAAAAGGTCACACTTTAGGAGCAGCCACAGTTGTGAAAAGTATAGCAAATTTGATAGTCAGTCATAAGCAAAGATGATAGATGGATAAATATTGTTACTGAGCTGACAAGATGACATCTACATCTGAAAGATGCAAGTTCTAGTTGTTTCTTTGGCATTATTGTCAAAGAGGGAGATGAGTCAGATGAAAACACATGGTGAGAATTCATGGAAGATCAAGAAAGAGGGAGAGCTTCAGAGGAAGAGACACAGAAAAGATTCAGAGGGAGTTACTGTGTGGATGGTCAAGCAAGTTAGGCTAAAGAGATTTAGAATCAGAATGAAGCTAAGGATATTACAAATGTTTTTGATGCACAGACAAGTTTTGGATTGGTTGGTGAATCATGTGTTATTCATATGGTGTTTCCATCAATGCCAAAGAGGGAGATTGTTGGAAATTACAATTGAAGCAATTGTTGTATTGTCATTGATGTCAAACCTTAATTAGTAAGATTGTTACTATCTAAGAAAGTACTATATCTATTTGATTGTTGAGAAGGATTAGGGCAAGGGTGATAACAATAGAACCTAGAGAAAGGTTAATTTATTTGATACTTCAATAAATACTTGATTATGTGGCACAATGATAAGATAATTTATTTTTTATCGAAGTGAGAAGAAAGACTGAACAAGTAGGCTTAACTGAGAAAAAGTGAAGAAATCTAGTTTAAGCCGAGTGATGTTAGTGTCGACCGAGCCAGTATATGCTGAGTAAATTCAGTGTTGACCAAACATTAGTGTATTGCCGAGGGAAACAGCATTAGCCGTGGAAAATAGTTTCAAGTTGTGACCAAGCTACGCAATGATGACCGAGGAGTTGAACACAGTATTGACTGAGTGTCAGTAATTTACATTCGAGGAAGAATTTAGATTCCTAGCCGATATGTTTGAATTCTTGGATTATGTAAATCATGTTGACTTTATTTATTGACTATATGGAGCATTTAATGCATAGTAAACCATTTTATTATGATTCCAATAAAGAGATTAAATATATTTCTAGAAGGATGGATTAAGAACATAATGTTGGAAGGATTTGATGAATCTGACCTAAACCTAAGATCTATGGAGGAGATTAAGCAGAAAAAGATGGATCTACCTATCAAAGAGGTATTAAGGAAACCTAAGTGTGAGGTTGAGATAGAGATGATGGATTTGTTGTTGTTATTGACTGAATAAGCAGAAAAACTGAAGGTGAAGGATTTGATCAGAGTTGTGATTGCTTGAAGGGAATTATGAGCATATCAGTGATGGAAATGGAAATGGAACTCAATCATTAAGCCAGCATATATGTAAGAAATGGATCTATTATTTGCAAAGTGAGTTGTATGTTTTCAGATCAAATATTACTGTCACTTTCTAATCATTGTATCAGTCAAAATCCTTTAATCAAGGTTGACCTAACAGTTATTGTATAAATCCTTTAATCAAGGTTGTATTCAATCTAATGTAATGTACTTAAGTCCTCTAACAAGGTGCACTCCTAACAAGGTGGTTGAAATCCTTTGACAGGGTCACACCTAGCAATGTGTTTGTAAACCTTTGACAGGGTTGTCTTTTCACAGAGCTCACTTCAGAAGAGTGAATATATCAGGAGCATGTTACAAAGTGGTTTTTCCAAAATTGGGTTTCCACTATAAATCCTAGTGTCAATACTTGTGTGAATGTTTTGGTTTCAACATTTCTATGTTTTTCAAGTTAAATACTGTTGGATAGCGGACTGCATTGTTATATGTTTCTGGTATGCATTCAGTAATGACCGAGTAGTGGTCATTATTAGATCTGAGTTGTTGAAGTGTTTAAAAGTTTAATTGATACATTTGGACCTAAGAACAATAGATTCACCCCCCCTCTCTGTTGTTCTAAATCATATTAACCTCTTCCACACATTTCTCACTGTGACCTCACAATTAGGTCATCCTTATACCTCCTTGATTAGGTAGATTAATCTTTTGCCACTTAATCTCTTCAGTAGATCTTAGGTTTAGTTCAAATTCATCGAATCCTTCCATCATTTTGTCCTCCTTATTTTCCTTCTAGATACATCTCCAAACTTCTCTTTGAATCCATAAGAAAATGGTTTACCATGCATTAAATTCTCCATACTATTCATTAATAATTTCAACACATTTTACATATCTCAAGAATTCAACTATGTCGACTGGGATTCTCAATTCTTTCTCAAAATTTAAATTACTGACACTTGTTCAATATTGTATTCATCTCCTTGGTCATTACTAGATATCTCAGTCATCGCTAAAAATTTCCTTCTCAGAAAACATTGTCTTTTCTCGGTAATTATCTATCGCTTGGCAATTACAGATGCTTGGTCGACACTAGATTTTCTTGACATATATTGGTTCTCAGTCGACACTAGCATCACTCGGCTTAAATTGGATTTCTTTACTTTTTCTCGATTAAGCTTATGTTTCCACTCTTTCTTCTCCACTTGGTGTTAAAGATAAACAACACATTACCTTGTCAGTGTGCCATCTAATCAAGTACACATTGAAGTATCACATAACTCAACCTTTCCTTAGGTCCTCTTGTTATCTCCTCTTTTAAATCCTCTTCATCAATCAAAAGATAGGGTACTCTCCTAGAGATAAACTGTCTTACTAGTTAAGGTTTGACATCAATGACAATATAATAATTGTTTCAATTGTAGTTTCCAACAAATGTCATAAGTTTTGGGTATCAAAAACTAAAGCAAGACATTATTTTTCTATTGGAGTATATCAGATTTCATAATCAAGTAAGGTACAACTAATGTACTACATGGGTCAATCTTTACCATTTTGATCATTTTGAGCTAAAATAGCCACAAGAGCATGAGAAGAAGAAGAAGTATATAGAAGGAAAGATTGATTGGGTAAAGTTGGTTGTAAGATCAAAGGATTAGAAAGATATTGTTTAAATTCCTCAAAAGGTTGTTGACAGTCCTCATTCCATGAAAATGTGTTATCTTTTTTTAATAATGAAGTAAAAGGAATTGTTTGATATGTGAGGTGTGGTACAAACCTATGGATAGCTTGAATTTTTCCTTGTAGATTTTGAAGTTGTGATATATTTTATGGAGGTGACCAATTGACAAGGCATTAATATTTTCAATATCCACTTCAATACACCTACATAAAATTATGAATCTAAGAATTTTTCCTCTATCCACACCAAAAGCACACTTTCAGGGATTTAAACATATGTTAAACATATAAATCCATTCAAATATTTGTCTAAGAATAGGAACATGGTCTGCACAAGAAATGCACTTAGCTAAAATGTCATCAACATAATCTTATAGAATCTTATGAATGTAATCATGAAAGATAAGTGTCATAGCACGTTTATAAGTAGCACCAGAATTTTTCAATCCAAGTGGCATGACAACCCAAAAAAATTTTCCCAAGGAGTTATGAAAGAAGCTTTGTATTGATCTTGACGAGGAATTAATATTTGATTATAACCATAAAATCCATCCATGAAGGATAATAAATCATGTCCAAATATAGAATCCACTATCATGTGAATATTTGCAAGAGAAAATTTATATTTTAAAGAGGCCTTATTTAAATCTCAAAAGTTAGTACACATTTGAATCTTATTCTCCCCTTAGATACAATCACAATGTTTGAAATCTAGGGGAAATAATCAATATGATGAATGAAACCAACATAAAGCAGATTTTTAGTTTTATCTTTCACAAGGCAATCTTGGGATTCATTTTTTAAATTTTTTTATTCACTAGTTTTGTGTTAGGAAGAAGAACAATATTATGGGTCAATGCCAGGCATTTCAGAATAAGCCCAAGAAAATGCAGTGTCTCTTCTTATTCTCCTTTCATAATTTCCTGCAAAATCGACATTAGTACAAAATATTACACAATATTTACATGGCTCGTACTCTACTCTAAGTTAGTAAGGGGGGATTTGATTCTTAAGGATGCCTCTAGGTCAGGCTTCATAGAATTCATGGTTCTCTACTAGAGGTATATAAGATCCACTCTAAGAAATTAGGCTATTGTCGTCCCATAGAGCATTGTCCATAAGAATCTCTTGGAAGCAATAAATGCTATCCAAGCCTAAGAATATGCATATGACTAGCATCAGTATATATACTGCCTATATGATATTATAACAATCTCAAGACTAGGGAAACTATAACAATTTCCTCTAGCCCCTCCAAATATGGGGATCCATGTCTAATGAATATAAGATTCATTTTATATGGAATCCATATCATCATCTATGGTGGATATATAAATGTACAATCATTAATTTTGATTATAAAATCATAATTTAGACTTGACAATAAAAGAAATCCCATAATTAAAGAATTCACAAAAGATATGAGTGTATCTTAACTATATATATATCTATATATCTATATATATATATATATATATATATATATATATATATATATATATATATATATATATATATATATATATATATATATATATATATATATATATATATATATATATATATATATATAAATATAGATATTAAAAGCTTACCCAAAATTCAAACTATTGTCATGATCTAAGATCTTATCTTTTTATTGCTTCTTTTACTTATCTTTCTTTTCTTTTTTTTACTTCTTTGTTTTCCCTATTTCTTATCTTCCCATATTCCTTTTTTTTATGTCCTTCTTTAACTCTTATTCTCTCCTCCTCTCTTTTTTTTCTTTCAAATGAACTCTCCTCTCTTTTATATCTTAATTTGGAGTCACATCTCTTTATTACATATCTCTTGACTTTTCATTAGATTTAGTTAATTTAGATTAATTTATATTATACTATTTATTTACTCATTTATTTTATGTTTATTATTGTAAAGATATTTTCAATTTGTGTCATCGTGTGAAAATTGGCATCAACAAAGGTTTGAATTGAAATTGATTTTTCCCAAATTTTGTGATTGCTCTTTTAAGAAGATATTTAAAAATGTAAGATGATTTTTCAATGGATTTTTCTTACTTGTTATATGTATCTTCAAACAAAGCAACCACAAGTACACTTGTCTTTTTAACCCTCTAAACAAAAAGTGTTTGAAATTTTTGAATGTTATGTTATCACAGGTTTTTAACAATAAGTAACTCCAAGTAATCTACCTATTTGTCAAATTGGTTCGTAAACATGGATTTAAAAAGGTAGGAATTCTATATTAACAAGGTACTATTATGATTTCATTCAAAATAAATATCAAGTTTCATCCCCCAAAAATAAGGGGCTTCCCACCACCGGTATATTAGAGTCTTGCGCAATCCCAAAGGACTACTCGAGGAAGTTTGATACTTAATATCCTTTTGTCATTCACCCCATTAAGGATTAATGTGTTTTATTTTATAGTGGGTTGGATTATTACAGAAAAGGAAATTGTATCCCACTTTGGGTTGTCCCTCTCACCGGCCTCGTTAAGGCAAATTCTTGGGAGGTGAGCCCACTATAGTTCTAGCATGTTCATTTAAAGCGAATAAATGAAATGAGGAAATGGGTTTGGGATTTTGATTCACCAAAAGGTGAAGAGCATAGCCCTACTATTATTTCACTCCCAACCACAATTATCAATGTTAAATTAACCAAACCCTCTAACTAATGGGAATCAAGTATTTATACTTTCCTCCACAAACAAGGGGTTTTTAATTTTAGTGCTTGTTTATTCCCTAGCCTTTCTTTTAATCAAGAAACTTGGTAGGTTTGGAATTTTGATTCACTTGAAAAGTGAAGATCATAGGCCTATTACCAAAATTTATCAAACAATAATAGGCTTTCTAATTACTAGATTCAAAGTGAAAATGCCACAATTTAAGAAAAAATTCATCAAAGTTTCAAGGCTTAACTTGTTTCGAAGCTAGCTAAGGCTAGGGGCATTTTTTATTGAAATTTTCATGATTTTACTCACCTAGTGGTGATTGTTCCAGCTCCTTTGCCTCGTCTTCAAAAAATTTAGTCAAACACAACCAAGAAAAGTGAAGAAAAACAAGCAAAAATGAATTCTAAGCCTTTAGTTTTCAATTTTAACCAAAATAATCAAGGCTTGAAAATCCAATTCAAGGATACAAATTTTGATTTATAAGAATCAACTACTTGTAAATAACATTCATATTCCTTACCTTCCTTCTTGGAATCCTCCAAAAAGTGATTTACATGGGCTATATTCTCCTTGTTTATCCTCTTTGCTATGGCTTTATCCTCACTGTTATTTCTGGTCTCTGAATTTTTCACCTTTTCATAACCTTCCATTAGAAAAACATAGGAAATACATTTCTGACCATCAAGTTTATCAATTTATGAAAACTATCAAAAGCGCAGCAAAAATGCTTGAATGCATTATTTAATAATTTAAATGCACATAAAGAAAACTTTGAATGCATTGTAGGATTGATAGAATGTGATGTGGAGTCAGGGTGAAAGCGTTGAAAGAATGAAAGACAAAATATAGAAGTTATTAAATGTATTGTTTCTTCATGTAAAGGTGCAATACTTTATCTCAAATGCATTGTTTCAAGCCTTGTATGCACTACAAGAATGCTTGGATACGCTCCTGGAAGTCTCAAATGCGCAACTTCACTTGTAAAACAAAGTTATAAACAAGAAAATCCTAGAATTCTAGCAAATTTTCTAAAATTTAAATGAATGAGGCCTAATGCACCACTATGGGCACCATTTTTTGTACTATTGAAAGTGCCTTCATAGGGTTAGCTTAGCAATAAATGATCTAAATAAACAAAATACCATAATTATTGAGCTGTTTAAATGCAAACAAAGCTAATGAGCACTCTATGGATCTCTATTTAAGTATGCTAATAGTAAGCTCTCAGCAAGCCTCTATTAGTGACAGCCTTAAAATGAGAATGAAGCTAAATGATAAACAATTTAAGCCTATTTCAAAGAAACTATGCTCAAATTAAGATAAAATTACCTTTCTAGCTTAAAAACTCAAGAAGTTTGATGCAATTCTCAGATGTGCGGATCCTTTTCTCCTGATTTTGGTCTTGATTTTATAGATTTTTGTAACATAGGGGGTGGAGTTCAGTTAATCATGATTAGGTTTGAGTTAAGTCCATGGTTCCACCTTTAGGGACAATTTAAATGGTTTATCCTCAAAGCTTGGGACAAAGAGACAAAATGAGTGGTCAAGATGCTCTCACCTTATGTGTGATTGAGATTCAATTTGAGCTTGATCCATGTGAGTTCAATCCTTAATTCCGATTGGTTGAGGTATTTTCCTCCCATGTGGTGGGTGAGGGAAATTAGGAGTTAAATAATTGATTTTAAATAATTTGTTTAGCCATGTGTACTCCTTAAATGGGTTGATTTGATTTAAATTGAACTATATAATTAATTAGATTAATTGCACAATTAATTGATTTATTTAATTTAAATTGATTAAATGGCTTTTGATTTTCAATTAAAATTGGATTTTGGCTTGATTGCAATTAATGCCTTGATTTTTCCTTAGTTGCTCACTTGAAATGATCTTGACCATTTTTAGGTGATTACAGGCATAACTAGATCGGTAGGTTGAGGATTGTTTCTTATGTGATACATATGAGCAATTTCTTGATAGTTCTCAATAAACTCCAAAGGACTCTTTGATTTTCCTTTCGCAGTTATGATTGGTATATTAGGAGTTGGAAAGAAGGTTTGTTCATTACAAACTTTAATAACAATCACATGTTTATTGGTCATTTGAGGATTATCTTGAGAAAGATGAACAACTATCTTTATATTTCAACATTATTAATATATCCATTCAAAGGAAGAAAATTAAGAAATTTTTGGCAAAAGGACAATTCAAGAGTCATAGAGGAAGACTTAATAGAGATGAAGTCATCAAGAGTTTCATTTAACATATCAAAGTCATCACTACTAAATGGCTCATCAAAGGCTTTAAAATATTATATAAATAAATCAGACATTATGAAAGAAAAGTATGACTAAACAAGGAGAATTATCAATGCAATATGATTTATTTTGGTGTTATCTAACATGTAAATGTAAAGAAATGTAACTGAAGAAATGAAAATACAATATTTTTGTTCTTTTTATGATTTTAAAATGCACAAAAATGCTAGATCTAACTAACCAATACAAAAGCTAATATGTATGAAAGAGACAAGTTCACCACAATGTCTAATATGAAATGGTGAGCAATTTAAAGGGGACATTGCTCAATTCATAATACACATTGGATATGATAGGGCAACCAAGGGCAATCTAAGGCTTGCTAGGTGTAAGAGAGAGATTAGGGTTGAATATGGTAAGTTAATTTCCATTGTGGAACTCCCCTTAAGTAGCCAGACAAACCATGTGGCCAAAGCCATAGGTGCTTTCTAGGGTCTTAATTTGGCCCAGCAACACAATTTCAAGTTTGTGTGGTTGGAGGGGGACTTTAAGAATATAATTCAATGTCTTAAGGAAAAGCATCATCCCTCATGGACCATACAAAAATAGATTTATTTTTCCAAGGAGATAATTGCTTCATTTAATAAATGTATAATCTATCATTCTTATAGGGAGGCCATTATCGTTGTTGACTATTAAGCCAAAAAAGGTGTCATCGGCAATGGGAGTCTTACATGGAAGGTTGGGGATAGGTTGGAGGTTGACATCACAACCCTTCTTCATTATGACATAACCTATGGAGGATATTTAAGTAGCTTTAACAATTAATGATGACATTGTCCATCATAAGGTGGCGTGGCAAATTTCCCCTTTGGAAGTACGCCCTCATCATAATTTTATTGAATGTTGAGGATTTGAAGGAAGCCTAGTGTCACTATCACTCACATGCTTTGTGGACATTTTGGGTCCCTGTCTGCCTTTTTTCCCTTGTTCGTTTCCTTATTTCCTCTAGTATCTTTAAGCTCTACGGTGTGGTTGATTTGAAAATGGGTGGCGACAGACATAGAGTGGAGCCCTTGGACTATGATAAATGGAGAAGGAAGCCTACCATTTAGTGTATTGTAAAGAGGGGTGGCTTGACCCATACCTTGATAGATTGCATGGCTCAAATAAGAGAGTGACAGATTATTTTGTTGAGCATTGGAAGGATAGTTGCATCACCTTGCATGGGAGGAAGGTTAGGGTTGATGAGAAGTTAATTGTGGAGGTGATGAGTCTTTCTATGGATGGCATGAAATTTTATAGGGACCATAAGTACTCTAAAATTGTGGTACATAAATTTCCTAAGTCAACAAAAGAGAGAAATTTTTGAGCACAAATCATAGATTTTCTACGGAACTGGGATCATCAAGCTTATTTGGAGGCAAGTGTTGAAGGAAATAATGGAATATCTTACCCTCGATGGTCCTTTCACTAGGGCCTTTGGCCACCACTTTGTCTTTTTAAATTATTTTAGGTACCATACTAGGGTTTCTCTCCCCTACTATATGTTGTCTTCTCTTACTACAAGTATCAATGATCATAGGGAGAACCCGAGAAAGTACCCTATTTTACATGAGGGTTTTCTTATTGTAATTGATGACCATTTCAAGGCTCTCCCTACTCCTAATTTTATTCTTGTTTAGGAGGGTGGGGATACTAGTGTGGGTAAAAATAGTGGTGATCCAGAAGGGGAAGAGTACATGGATACTAAGGAGGAATAGTTTTCCCCCTCACAAAAATCTAAGAGGGAGGTTAAACTAAAGTAGGTTGCTAAAGGTCCTAGTACTAAATAGAATGGTAAGAGGAAAAATGTGTTTTCTTCCACTTCCACTTCTATTGTTGATATAGAGGATACAAGTAAGTTCCCCCCCCCCACCCTCGAGAGTCCAAGATAAAAGGGAAGGGTAAAGCTAAAAGTGTTGTGAAGAGTCTTGATATTGTTGTGCATCCCCCTCCTAGTCTTGATCATCATATTCCCATCCCTTCCCCTGCTTCCAGTAGGCATTTTTTGAGGGATGTGGGTGTGGATAGTGCTAAGTCCCCAAAGAACCTTAATGCCAATCTCCTTGGTGTTGAGCATGAGAAACTATCAGATGTCCTTGGGATGGCTAGAGATAATGCTTTAGATTCCTATAGTATTTTCAAATATTGGATCTTTCATGAGCTAAATGATTTGTAAGTAAAATAGAGAAAAATGGGTAGTAAGATGGATGTGATGGAATATTCTATGCAGGTCAAGAATATTGAGGAGGTTCCTTATGCTACAGGCCAACAATATGGATTTTCTCAATGGACAAAAGCTAAAAAGAATTTGGTTTTTGATTGCCTCAAAAGATCCTTAAAGTCCATTGAGAAGCTTAAGTAAAATCATGGGGCTAGGTTTTATAAGATTAAGGAGGATGCCAAGAGCTTCTAGACTTCTCTCTAGACTATAATGATTCATAGCCACAGGATTATAAAGAATACAACTGAAACTATGAAGCTTATGGTGGACAACCAGGATAAGGTGTAGTAGGAGAATATGGTCGTGCAATTAGATGATGACAATGTAGAGGCCAAGAGGATCATGGGCCCAACAAGAGGACCAGGGGAATCTTAAGAAAAAGGCTCAGATCTCCTCTCTTGATCTATAGGATCTAAAGAAAGCAGCTCTGAACATGAGCTGATTGGAAGCTTAGGTGGAAAAGGCCCTCAAGAACCTAGCTTAGCTAGCACTCCTCTTCTTTGGTTTTCTAGTTTTTTTATTGCCTCTAGTATTTTTTGTTGGTTTTTGGATGTCACTCTCTCTGTGTGTTTATTTGATGCAACCGTTTTGTCTTAGGATATTTTCTAGTGCTTTATTGGTTTATCTAATTATGTAAGAATAGTTTGTAAAAAGGGCTCCTTCAAAACTTATTTTCTCCATAATAAAAATATATACATTAGATATGAAAACACCTCAAGGCAAATTAAATCAGCACCACCTAAATGAGAGGGATGCTAATGCTATATTTTCACTTTTGGTGTTTCTATTCCATTGTTGCTTAAATTTGAGAAAAGAGAGGAAGTATATTAATATGCAAGAGACTAAATAAGAGGATATTCAATCTAATCTAACTAAAAAACAAATGTAAAATGAGGAAGAGAATTTGAATGTGTTGACACCTAAAAATGTTCATTGCCCCTAGGTCCCCTTTTTAGTCATCATTTGCATCCTCGGTCAATTTTGGGTCATTTTGATCTTTCTTTTTTGAGTCATTTTGATTTATCTGTCATCTGATCATTTATCTTGGTCATCTATTACATTTTTGTCATCTAGTGTATTTAATTAAATAATTTGGTTAATTATTTAATTAGATGTGTAATATTCTTTCTAGGAAATTAATCAATTAAATTAATTTCCCTATGTACCTTTAGATATAAATGAATTTCATTTATTTATGCATGTTGTGTCTTTTATTTTATATTTTAATATTTTAAATATTCAAATGGCTTTTTGATTTCTCATTTTATTTTGCATTTAAATTTGATTTTATTTTAAGTATCTTTTGGGGTTTTGGAGGGAAATTTGAATTATTTTTTATTATCTGATTTTTATTATTGTTTGTCGGCTCTCCCTTTCCTTTGACTATTTCTTCTTGGTGTCTATTGAGTTTTTGATTTAGTTTTTGTATCATCTTAAAATGGAAGCACTTCCATGTTAAGAGCGTTTAGCCCTCCGAGTAAATGGTTTGGGGTCATGTCAAGTACCTTGAATGGATATTCAACTTGGATCTGGCTTTCTCCCTTCTTTCCACTTCTTTTCTGCTTCATTCTAGGTGAAATTAGGGTTTGGATCTTAAGGATTCTCCTGAATTTCCCTTTTTCATAGCTCTATTTCTAGGTAGGATTTAGAAATGGATCCTCCTAGCCTTCATCATGATAATCATAGGATTTTATGTCTATCACTAACATTCTATCCTATTCTGGCATCAATTCTAGGTTTTTGGGCATCCCTGGGACCTCTTGACTTGGTTCTGAGTCAATTTAGGACCAGGGTCAATGTCTTAGGTCAACCCTGACTAGGTCAAGGTCTTAGGTTGACCCTGACTAGGTCAAGGTCAACCTCAACTTTGATCCCTTCCTCCAAAATTTCAATTTTGAAAATCTCTGCGCTTCAGGCTTTCAGGAGATTTATTTTCCCGCTTTCGGGTCAGCCATTTCGGGTTTCAGGATGGTAAATCATTTAATTGCATTTAATCTAGGTATATTTTCTAAAGGTGAGGACCTAATTGAGATTTAATTCTCCAAGGTGGCCCATCTAGAGGAGTGTGCCCTAGATCACTATAAAAGGAGGCCTTCCTCTCTCATTTTCATCATCAAGTTTTCATATCTCATCATCAAGTTTTGCAATCCATCTCTCAAGCTCTCAAGCAAGAAGATCAAGCATTCAAGCCTTCAAGCATTCAAGCATCCAATTCATCAAGGAGATCCATTAGTAGCCATTGAAGGATTCAAGCTCTATGGAGCTCTCTTGTTGAAGATTCCTCCATTTCCATTCAAGCCTCTTCCTAGTTCAAGATCCATTCAAGATTGGTGTTGAAGATCTAAAGACAATTGATTGGAGACATCCTATATTTGATTCTACATTCATCCATTCTTATAGATTCAAGGATTTGAATCCTCCACAAGGGTTTCAACTCAAGCAAGGTGAATTGTTCTATTTACTTTGTTTATTCCAGCAATTTCAATTCAATTTCAAGGTTAATTCCTAAATTGGGGTTTGACTAAGGCAAACCTCCCAAACAAACAACCAAAAACTCTCTTTTTCTTGCAGGTATAGGTGTGGAATTTTGGATCTGAGAGCAAATTTGGATACCCTTTTCGGAAAACTTCTGGGATCTATGAATAGAATTCAAATCAGACTTCAAATAGAGAATGTGGTAGTTGACCTTTTATGAGGGTCAAACTTGAGCTGAGCCATCTCAGAAAAAGATTTTTGGGTTTTGTAGATCTCACAGTTTCAATTCAAGATCGTGAGAATCAACAGTTTTTGAGATCGTTTGACAGGGTTTTCAATCAATTCTTTTTTGGAGGTAAGTACCTTTATTTCTTAATTTCAATATTAGTCATCTACATTTACTTTCCATATCAATACAATTTCATGTAAGTATAAAATATTGGCTTTGGGGTCTCTTTTGTGTGCAAGCCATTGCCCTAGGACCCCATACACTATTTTATCCTTTACAGTTTTATATTTAATTGGTTTTCTTCTTCTTCATTTGGCTAACCACGATTGGAGTATCCTCATTGTTATTATGTTTTACATACTTATTTTTTTGGTCATACGAGTGCACTCGTCAAAGAAAGTGAAATATTACTTAGAGGGGAAAGAAAAATAATGAAACACAAAAAAGAAGTTTGCTTAATTTGATTTTTCATGTTGTTACATTATTATTTTATGCAAATTTTGTGTAATCACTTCATCAAGAGTGATTAGACATAATTTGAATATGATTTAATACTTTTCATGTTTGAGCTTTTCATATTCCTACACTAACTTTTTCCCTATCTACAACTGGTAAACTCGACACAAATGAATGAAAAACTAAAATCCAAGGTGTGAATCATCTTGTTATGTGCAACTTTTAGTAATGAACATCCACATTAATGGTATACCTCATTGAATGTCATTCAAAGTTAGTAGAATTATGTTTTTCTTTATATTTTTGTGTAATGGGAATCTCATATATCCTCTAATCTCTTCAGTCTAATTTCTAGATTATTACCCCAAAGGGGTTCCTATATGAGATGCTTCTACCTGGGTTAACCTAATCGATGGCCATCTAGCATGTCATACACATGCAAGATGATTGATTGCATGCAAGATGATTAAACGCATCTGAATCATCCGCACCATTTCAAAAAACATGAAATTGAAAAAGTTTTGCAGTGTGAACGTGACTGTAAAGGTATTAATAAACTCGTGATCAACTAGAGTTAGGTTCATAGTTTACGAGACATGTCTTCTTTTCAAACTTTGTGAACCATTTGGTGATCACCTAGGCAATGACTATATGCTATCTCTATCGTGATGTCTGCCATTTCTAACATCCATAACCCTTTTTGGCTGTTGTGTACATCTTGTAGTGTGGCTACTGTAAGTCAGATGGTATGGACCCAGACCTGTCGCTGAGTTGGATTAAAAATAGTGTGTACAGTTTGAAAGCGGCATATTGTATGTGTCTCTCACAGCTACAATGCTTGTTCCAGCCACCATCATCATCGTCAATCCAATCATTACTGCAAAGAAACATCAATACCCTCTCTTAAATGTCATTTTTCTTAGGAAACATTTTCAGAGAATGGAGTAGCTTCTACAGAAACACTCACTTAGGGGATTTCTTCCTGCCCATTGTGATAAAACCCTAATGTTTCAGATCTTAGGATATCCCTCCCTTGCTTCAAAAATTGTTTTCTTATACCATTTTAAAATTAATATTATTTTGGGAGAAGAATGTTGGAACGTCAGATCTTGAGTGAAATAAGACAGCTAAGATGAATGCAGATGCGTACGTGGAGATACGAGCGTAGTGGAAAATTGCCAATGATGAATAAGACATGGATCACCAGATTAATAGTGGGCTCTTTAAACGAGACATTATTAATTAAATTTAAAAACTTTACTATTATATTATATATTAAATATAAAGAAGTAATTTTTAAATATTATATGAATGCTATATATTTTAATAAATTAATATCCCAACTCTAAGTGCAACTTAATGGATAGTTGGGTGAGTGGAGTATGGGAGAATTCCATCAATGTCATATATACTAATTTCTTAAATATGGTTTTCTTTATATAATTAGTAGGGTGACCTAGATATTGAATAAAATGGTGAAAATAGAGAAAGGAAATAGCAATCTAAACAATTCAAGGAACAATAAGGTTTTGAACTTCCAATTTATAAATAGACAAGTTCTTTTGAATTCTATTATTATATTAAAATTTTACAAAAAGTTAAGTCTAGCCCTCTAAGACACTCTTAAGATATTGCATACATTTGGTCATTTTTCCTAACTTCAAATGCATTCTTCTAAGGCTTAAAAATTTCAACACTAGTCTTGTAAGAAACATGAATGCCACTTAATTCAACCAAGGAGAAGTGAATAGAATAGGTGTAATGGAATAAAACAGAAGTTTATATTTCACAAGTAGTAAAATAGGACATGTGTGCAAAGCTACATCACTAGCTTGGTGGTTGATTGCTTAAGCAAATTTTATAGTTCGAGGTGAACACTTTCCTTGGAAAAGCTTTGGTACTCCATGGAGCTTATGACATAAGATTTGGACTTGGTTTGGTTGGAAATTGTTACTTAGAGGGATTCAACTCCTCATTTGTAAAATGTTTTGGTCTTATTCGTAAACTATGAATAGAATTGTTTTATTGAATTTAGCATTTATTTCTATTTTTCAATAGTGTTTGGGAGTACGTAAAATGTATTCATTAATAATGTTAGAGTAAAGTATTAATTTTATTAATTAACTTTACTCCTTTCTTAAGATGTCAACTCTTTTGCTTTAGTTGTTTATATTTAAACACACATGCACAAGTTGTTTTAAACTCATGCATTAGTTGTTTTAAATATAAACTTGCATGCATTAGTCTTGTAATAATTTAACTAATTATTACATGCACTAGGGTTTTCCTTTCAAGGCTTTTGATCTCCTTTATAAGGATGATCCATTGTACATTTAATTCATTCATAATTTGAGGATATTTTCTTCTTCATATTCTGAGTCAAACCCTTGCCCTCTTCTTGTCTCTACTTCCTTGTGTATACACCTAAAAATGGTCATCTAGACTATTAGCCCCTTTTGCTAAATCAGCAATTGCTTATTCTTGATCAAATCCTAGCTCTATCATTTATTCGATTATTTTCTATGGGCTAACCATTTTATCCTAAGTCTTTATTTATTTAAAAGGAATATTTCCTCCCCTTTTAATAAATAAAAAGCCCCCACTTTTCCTCTTATCCTAAGTTGCACAAATAAAGTATTATTCTTATTTTATAAAAAGGGAAAAAACACTTTTTGTCTCATATGGACACAAAAGTCAACTCTTATTTTCTCATTGGAGGATATTTGTGCACATGGATTGCTCCTCTTTTAAGCTCCACCATTGATTAAATCTTTTGCCTCTTAATCTCCATGGTCTATTTCTTCTCATTTCCTTTAAAAGGAGAGTTCTCTTCTTCATTCTAGATCCCCAACTTTTTATGCTAACTTTATGCTGCAGGATTTCTAGGTCACTTTGGAGCTTTTGAAGATTTCGAGCATTCTTAGCATCTACATCTCATTTTTCATTCTACATCTCATTCTTGCATTCTTAGCTTAGCTTCATATTTATGCTTTCTTAGATTAGCTTCATTTCTATGCTCTAGATTAGCTCACATAGATTAATTAGCTTGGGTTGTAACACTTGCATATTTCCTTTCATAGCTTAGCTTGCATTTCCATTTCTAGTATAGTTGCATTGCATTTTCATTCTTGATTCTTGAGGATATTGGCATTCTTGCCCTTGTCTTCATTGAATCTCCCATTGCATGGTTTACTAGCAAGGTTATAGGCTAAATAGCTCTAGCTGAGAGCATTCTTAAAACCCTTGCACTCCATGCCTAGGGAGCTATGGATCAATTTTTGAGACCTCATTCTTGAGTGTTCTTGAATGTAATGATCCATAGAAGTGTGACACATTTATAGCACACATTTTTGGCACCCACCGTGGGGCAGAGTAGATAGGCTTTGCCCTTTATTTTCTTGCATTTTCATCATTTTTCGGATTATTTTTTAGAAATTTTGCAGGTTCTGGTTCTTTGTCTCAGAGTATCACGTGATACTTCTCAAGTATATCATGTGATATACCATACTATACGCGTGTGACACTTCACACCAGAGAAGAATCGCATGGCAGTATTGAGGTATATCACCTAGTGTCGTGTGAAGTATCGCTCGCCTATTGTGTAGTATATCGCCCGGACTGAGGTATATCACCCGACTATAAGAAACTATGTCACGCGATACTGGTGAAGTCTGAGGTATATCACCTGAAGCTGACAGAGAGCTATTTTTGGGCTATTTTATCTATCTTGCAAGTTTCAGGTTCTCTGCTATCGTTGGAAAGGTCTTTCCAAGCCTAATCCAACCATGATGGTTTCATTTTCAGATTTTATCATTTGATCAATTATTTTTGTAGATTATTTGATTTTTTTTCATGTACTAATCATTGTTAGATTTTGGATTTTGATTCTCCTAACTCTTGTTGGTCTAACAAGTTGTGGTTGTAGGTGCTTCTTGCTTGAAATTTGCTAAAATTGCATGTCAAAGAGGGCTACTAATGGTTTTTGTAGGGCTTCTCTAAGCATAAAATCCAAATCAAGTGCTTGTTTAATTGCTTTCTTTATTAAGTGTGGCATATACTAGTTGTTTCCTTTCATAGGCACTTAATACCTTGTTGTAGAAATTTTGAGGTGGTAGGAGAGTATGCTCTTCACCCTTGTGGTGAAACAGAAATCTTGACCCATCTTGGGAGTTTGAAAGCAAGGGGGTAATTGAATCTTTGCTTGGTGTGTTTGGGAGAGATTCTTGAGATAGGGGAGTATGCTCTTCACCCTTGTGGTGAACCAAAAACCTTGAACCTCAAGAGTTAATCCACTTTTTGTTTAGTATAAGGATCCTTTAGCGGGCCTGCTCTTGAGCAATCAAGAGGAACGACCCAAGTGGGGACAACCTTGTCATCATTTTCCTTGGTGGCAAGTGATTCCAACTCACTATAATCTCAAGGCTATCGAGGACACAAAACCTTGGTAGACATAACACTTGTCTTCGCTTGATGTTAGTAGCTCATGGGATTGTGACCATGGGGAAAGCATTGAGCAAGAATGCTTAGGGTACTCTTGAGGCCACGAGGTCCTAGTCCTTTATGAGGAGCAAGAGGGGTGTTATGAATGGAAATCCTTACTACAAACCATTGGTTAGAGGCCACCCTATTTTAGCCGCTTAGCTTCTTGGTGCAAGGATTGATCCAAGTGGACTTACCCGGATCACCCCAAGACACTCACCATATGTGTTCCTTTGGTTGTGTTTTTTGACACTTCCATGACAACGCCAATATCTCTTGTGGGTAACCACTTGGTGTGAGGCAAGGGAGCATCAAGTTGTGGGCCACGTTGCTAAGTAATGAGCCTTGTCCTTCTAGGTAGTAATTGCTTGAATTGTCTTCGATTGTGCTATACCAGTGTAAATGTCCTCAACATTCAAACAAACGGTAGTCTTCATAAGGTGTTTTTTCTATTTTGATATCACAAGTGCTTGTCTTGACCAGGTTGCTTTTGCCCTTGATTCAAGTGTTCTATGACATGTTTGATCACCTACTATTTGCAAACTTGTCTATTATTTGCTATTACTATATTCTGAACTGTGAAATCAAACTTACAACCTACAACATTGACCAACTTGCTTTCAAAACTGAGTTTTTCATGTTCACTGGTCAAGAGTCACATTGTTTGCCTAGGAACTATCGCACAAAGTTATTTTTCTATCTCACTGCTGCTTGCAATCCAAAGTTGATTTGTGTCACTTCCAGTCATCCTTGGTCAGTCCAGGTCAAACTTTAGGTGCTATGTCATGTTTCTCAATATCCAAATGAATTTCAATGGTATCAATCTGCTTAAAATGGCTCTTGGTCACCTTTCTTCCACATCTCTCATGTCTTCCTAGTCTCCCATTTTCATCCTTTCTCTTCTTTCTTCATGCTTCTTTCTCTTCTTCCTAAAATTTTCATGTCTTCTTGATTCTTTTCCTCTTATTATCTAGTCTACTTTCTTCTATTTCATCTCTTCTATTCATTTCTCCCATGCTTGATTCCTCCTCTTTTAGAATCATGAGTTTCAACTATCTTTCTATAGAACCTCTCTTGAGAAGGGATGATCTCAAACTCATTGCTCAATTCAAACAGTATTATTTTTCCAACCATCCCGCAAGTCATCAACTTAAGGCAAGAGTAAACAAAAAGATGCTTGATTCTGATGCCTTTGCTAGGATTATAGACATGATTCTCTCACAATATCCTTCTTCCAAACACTCTTTATCTTCTAGGTCTTCTCATCATTCCTCATCTTCCACATCTTACCATACCTTTTCTAGACATTATTCTCCTTCTTCAACTTCCAAATCTTATCATGACTCATCTAAACATTATTCAAATTCCTCATTATCCAAGTCTTCTTCCTACACTAGGTCTTCACCTTCCTCTTCTTCATGATCTTGTTCTTCCTCTACTTCCCCCAAGAGTCTTGCTTTTCTTCATGAGCCATACCATAATGAGCAACATGAAAATCCTCGTAACACCTTTGATGACTATGATGATGGACATTGTAGTGATACTTATGACACCTCTATTCCTCAGAGTCCTCCTAGTTGTAGACCTGTGCTTACTGAAAATGGGTCGTCACATTGGATAGATTGTGATGGTGATCCATATGATTCTGATTTCAAAAGAGAGTTTGGTTATATTTGAAGACAATACCTTGATGATGATCCATCTACTACTGCTGAGGACTATGAAATGCAACGCGCTGATTATAAACATTACTATTACAAGAATCTTTCCTCTAAGAATACCACTATTGAAAATCAAAATTGCACTTCCGAGCAAGATCATGTTAATGCGGAACCTTTGTCTTGAGATAGTCCCCTTCCATCCCCTGCTTCTTCCAACACTCATACATCTCCTAAAGCTTCTGAGTCTTCCAAATCTTTCACAAATCCTTCATCCAACAAAGATCCTAATACTTTTCATGCAGTTCCCTACAGTTATCCTCAAGGGCTACCTCTTAAAGAAACTCAAGCTCACCTTCAATTTGCTGCAAATACTTCTAATGATGCTAAACTGAAAGATCTTAAGCCTTTGTCTGCTATACTACCTACTTCAGCTAATTCTTCACCATCTCTTCTAAAGTCTTCCATACAATCCCAACATGCTTCCTTGTCCTTAGAAGTGGCTCCATGTCAAGAGGACTTTAAAAATGATAAAGAAAAGAATATAAAAAAAGATCAAGATCAAGAACCCTCCATGTCATCCAATTATTTTCATGATGTCTCTGATCCGTTTCATGGTTCTTTTGATCCTCTACGCTCTTCTACATTCATTCCACCATCTCCTAAGCAAGATCAAGCTACTACTTGCACCATTGAGCTTATTGACGATCAAAATAACCTTACCACACTTGCACTTTCCAAAGATGATGTTTCCATTAAAGTTATTAAAAATGGTGTTGTTACTGCTAATGTTAAGCCTATTGAAGATCAAGAAGCAAATTCTGCACTTGTGTTATCCAAAGGTCCTTGTCAAGATCAAAGTCTTCCATCTTCTTATTCTACCACTCCATGCTCGCTTCCGCTTTCTACTCTTCCTAAGTCTTTTCAAGCTTTGAACAATCCTATCAAAGAAGATGCTCCTATTCATGCTATCCACAATTCTATTAAAAATTTCAATGCTCACTCCAAAGATGCTAATATCCTTGGTTGTCATATAGATGCTGATGAACTTATTGATTATCCTTTTGCATCTTCCACTTCCATCCTTGGACCTCTCCCACCACTACTAAGGGCTTCATGTTTTCCTTCCATCTTGGGTCCTTATGTCCCTTCACTTTCCCCTCCTAATTCTCCTAATTTTTCATCCATCTTGGGTCCTTACGTCCCTCCATCTCTTATCTTTCCTCAAGATCAACATAGATGCATACCCTTGAATCCTTTTCATCCACTCACCCATCTAAACTAGTCATATCATCCTTCTTCTTCCACAAGTCCCAAGTCTTTTGGAAGTAACTTGAATGTTCAATACAAGAAAAATAAGCAATACAAGAATCCATCAAAAAAAGAAGATCACCATGTCTCCTCTAATCGACATGGAAGCATAAAGTCAAAAGAGATATCTAAGAAGAAAACTACAAGACAAGTATGGGTTCCAAAATCCATCATTGAAGATATTCTCTCTAAATCATCAAAAGGAAATAAAAAGCCTAAGGCTATATGGATTCCAAAGTCTCTCTTGAAAGAGTCAAATATTGAGCAACAAGTGAAGTTGACATTCAAGCTTCCAAAGGCTTCCACTTCATCTTCTTCCAAAAATGATCTTCAATTCCATGCGCCTGAACTGCAACCTCTGCTAAACATTCACCATATTCCTTCTCGTATTCCTTCATTCACATTTCCTTCACCCTCTCACCACCCTTCAAGGTGTGTGTCAATTTTGATCTACCTCCCTTTCTATCTCCCCTTTCACAATCCTTTCGTTCACTATCCTTCTACCTTCTATCATTTTTCCTCATTTTCCTATTCCTCATATCTTCCAACCTCACTCGCTTTGCATAAAAACCTTATCCTCCATTTTTCTCTTCCATCTTCTTCTCCCTATCAGCATCTTTGAGCATATCATTTTGAATCCTTGGCATATTATGGTTTATCCTTTCAAGGAGCATTATCTGCAAAGCTTGCCTTCTTCCAAAAAATTAAAAAAATTAAAAAAATTGAAAATGTGCCTTGGTGAAAACTTGGAAACAGGCATCTTGGTAGCAAAAATAAAGAGAAATAAATTCCTCCTATGATGAAAACCACTCCCTTGTGGTGCCTTGGATAAGTACCATGATGAAAACCTGGCAATCAAGCATCATGCGTAGTTCTTCTACATATTTCATCAATTCCGTCTTCTCTCTTTGATCTTGACAATGCTGAGCTATACACAAACATTTAGCTATCTTGTGAGTTATCTTACGATGATCTTGCTTTCATTCCATTCATGTTTAGCCTTCATATTTATTTTCCTCCATTCATTCTAGCCTTTTGCTATCCTTTTCCCCTTTGGTCTTGATCTAATAAAAAAAAGAGTAAAAAAATGATGCTATGAAGCCTCTTGACATGTCTACTCCTTTGGACTGCATCCTTTCCTTCCTTTTCATTACACTTTTGAGGCTTATCCTATGATGGCCTTTCATTACTTGTCCGAATGCACTTTACATGACAATTTTTCCCTAGCTTTGGTACTCTTGAGGAGTTTTCCTTTGAGGATTTCTTCCCTCCATTCTCCTTCATTCCCTAGTCTTTCATCTCTACCATCAGCTTGCTACTCCCTCTCGTTCCCCACCTTGCTAGACATTGGGACTACACGATGTGATCTTGCTTGAAAGTTTGATGCCCATTTCTATCTGGGGCATTCTTTGTACATATTTTTATGATCCTGAAAAAATTCAAAAAAAAATTCATATATGATGCTGAAAAAAGCATAAAAAGTACTGAAAAAATGAGCATCCTAGTGAAAACCTAGCAATAGGCGCTTTGATGTCTCACCAAAAAAATCAAAAAAATTCAAAAATTCAAAAAAAAAAAGAAAAAGTGCTTTGGTGAAAACCTGGAAATAGGTGCCTTGGTAGCAAAAATATAAAAAAATTATAAAAAATCCTTAAAAAAATTGCAATAAATCTATCAAGTGGTGAAAACCTAGAAATAGGCGCTGCTTGAGACCCTCTGCACCTATGTCTATCAGTCTTGCGTGGCGCTCATTCATTCCACTTTTCTCTTTGCCTCTCCTAGCCTAGAATTGACTCTTGTCTTAGTCTAGGGGGCATCTATTGTTTTGAGCTTATCTTGGGTCTCTTTGTGCGTCTGGATTTCTTAGGCACCTCACAAATAGTGTTTTTCAACACCACCCCCAATTGTGTTTTTCAACACTACCCTTGCGTCGAGTGTTTCTCAACACTTATCAGATGTCCTACC
The DNA here is from genome assembly GCA_027943335.1 of Chamaecyparis obtusa. Lineage (NCBI taxonomy): Eukaryota > Viridiplantae > Streptophyta > Pinopsida > Cupressales > Cupressaceae > Chamaecyparis > Chamaecyparis obtusa. The sequence continues at coordinate 1,504,930 of BSBK01003177.1, read as the reverse complement.
CTATAGTCTAGTATGATATGATATTTCTCATTTGCAGATGCGATACTCAAAGTTTGACTCTATGACCTACACACATGCACTTAAACATTTGACTCGCTGAGACTTGCTTGGCTTTATTTCTTTGTGTGCTATCTATGAGGATTTCTTTGATGAGTGATCTCTCCCTGAGAAGTTTTCGATGATGCATAGCTAGAAGACTGAGGGAATGAGAACATATTTTATTATTTTTTCTGTTTGTGGGTATATTTTGTTGGTCCTAACTGTCATGAGCATTTATGCTGGTCTTACTTGACACTATGGACCTACAAGGTATTATCCTTGACTATTTCGCAAGTGCATGCTTATAGTCATCTTGACTTTCTTGTGTCTCAATGTGAGCACAATCTTTCTATATCAAACTTAGGTAATCTCACTACACTAGTCATCTTGACCTACATGTCTTTGATGCTTAGGTGGGATTTCCACATTTCTATCTGATATAGATCATATTCAGATCCACATAGTTATGCTAGTGTGTATTGTATGATCTTGCGACGCTACCAATAACACTCGATGATGAATATTAGATGTCTATTAGCATTGTAACCTTGCAAGTAAACCACTTTTCATGTAGCTTGCATTCTTAAGTTCATGTTAGTTAGTTTTGCATCTTGCATATGGAGAGAGCTCTCCTTTATCTTTCGTGGACTTGTTAATCAACTGCGCTCACCTTTTGCTTCTTTCCAATTATGTCTTTCACTTCTTGTCTTTCATATCACATCATTTTCCTTTCATTTCAGGATCCAAACCAAAATCCAAGTTCACCTTGATCACCCAACTCACCTTTCTCCTTCTTCCACGTAGTTGGCTAACCTTTTGAGGCCTGATCCTTCAATCTTCGCTGGGGCATTCTTCACCTCTTCATCTCCATCTCTTTCAAACTTCTAGTCTTTCATTCACTTTCACATCCCAAGTTCCAATCCCCCTCCGTGGTGTTTATGGATTGAGGGACCGATAGGTTCGTGCCCCGTGTCCCATGTGTGGGGCATATCTTCACTGCTTGATGGTTATTCTGTTCTCTTTCTTCAATTATGATTTCTAGTGATTTGATCATGTTGCTCTTGCTTCTGCTTTCCCTCTACCTGGATTTTGCTTTCGATCCCGAGGGGGCAGACACATCATATCTTATTGGCTATCTCTTTCCTAAGTGTTCAGTACTATCACTACCAGGCTGATCATGCAGGATTTGCTATCTCTCTGCACTTCATTCTTTGCAGTCAGATCACTATCTGCTTTCCTTCTTGGCTATCTGCTTGCTTTCTTGGCTGATCTAAGTTGCTTTGTGATCCCAAATCGATCTCACATTTCAACTTCATTCTTTGACTGCATGTGTTCCCAGATCGATCACACATTTGTCAAAGAGGGGCAAATGTATACACCTAAAAATGGTCATCTAGACTATTAGCCCCTTTTGCTAAATCAGCAATTGTTTATTCTTGATCAAATCCTAGCTCTATCACTTATTCAATTATTTTCTATGGGCTAACCATTTTATCCTAAGTCTTTATTTATTTAAAAGGAATATTTCCTCCCCTTTTAATAAATAAAAAGCCCCCACTTTTCCTCTTATCCTAAGTTGCACAAATAAAGCATTATTCTTATTTTATAAAAAGGGAAAAAACACTTTTTGTCTCATATGGACACAAAAGTCAACTCTTATTTTCTCATTGGAGGATATTTGTGCACATGGATTGCTCCTCTTTTAAGCTCCACCGTTGATTAAATCTTTTGCCTCTTAATCTCCATGGTCCATTCCTTCTCATTTCTTTTAAAAGGAGAGTTCTCTTCTTCATTCTAGATCCCCAACTTTTTATGCTAACTTTATGCTGCAGGATTTCTAGGTCACTTTGGAGCTTTTGAAGATTTGGAGCATTCTTAGCATCTACATCTCATTCTTGCATTCTACATCTCATTCTTGGATTCTTAGCTTAGCTTCATATTTATGCTTTCTTAGATTAGCTTCATTTCTATGCTCTAGATTAGCTCACATAGATTAATTAGCTTGGGTTGTAACACTTGCATATTTCCTTTCATAGCTTAGCTTTCATTCCATTTCTAGTATAGTTGCATTGCATTTTCATTCTTGATTCTTGAGGATATTGGCATTCTTGCCCTTGTCTTCATTGAATCTCCCATTGCATGGTTTACTAGCAAGGTTATAGGCTAAATAGTTCTAGCTGAGAGCATTCTTAAAACCCTTGCACTCCATGCCTAGGGAGCTATGGATCAATTTTTGAGACCTCATTCTTGAGCGTTCTTGAATGTAATGATCCATAGAAGTGTGACACATTTATAGCACACACCTTGTAACAAGTTTTTGTATGCAGGTGATCTTCGGGTTTTGTGGATTTGTATTGCTCAAATCCTACATGGTATCAAAGTCTAATCTGCTACAGCTTGTTCACGTTTGAAGGATTAAGATTAGGGATTTTTTGTGTTTTTTTATTGACATTAGGGGGTCCCTAAATTTTGGTTCACTTTGAGCTCAAACGAACCTCACCATTGAGCTTGCAGCACCCAAAAACCCCTATTTAGATATAAAACACGTCAAAATCAGACAACATTACAGGGAGAGGCAAAAAAAATTTGCCCCAGGGCCATATGGCTATGCATTGTGCAAGCTCCCCTCTAAAAACTGTGTGAGCTCTTTGCAATGCACAAACCCCATCTCTAAATGGTAGATGGACAGCCTTCTTAATTTGTGCAGGCTCACGTTTACATTGGCATTGCACTCCAATGCGTGATTGCACCTTCTGCATCCTGAACAAATGATGTTCCCTCACCAGTTACATGTTGCTTAAAAAACTGAGCCACGGGTTCCAAGCCCTTAGGTATCCTATAAAATAACCTATACATCCTTGAGAGATCATCCACCTTGTCATCTCTTAGCAATGCATGGCAGCCTGAAGGTTTCCTTCTCCAAAAGTTGACTCACATACTGAGATAGTAGTTCATTTTGTACTTTTTCTAATTATTTCTACTCACTACTAGAATGCAAATAATGGGCAACTTTCTCATTTGTTTGAGCTTCGCAATGCTATGAACAAAAAAATCTTTGAGTCCTATTGGCATAGGCTTCCACATTTGTATCCTATTTCCTTTTATTAATCTTATTTAGCTATCAGCCTTACACTTTTGCATACAACCTTCATTGCACTTGTTTCATTTGATGTGGGAGCCTCCATTTTAATCTTGGCACATCCCCCCCTTTGATATCCACTGTGCCTCAGCCCATTCATAAGGCCAAGCTTTTCAAAAAAAATTGAATTATAGTGCATCAAAAGTGAAATCACACTACTCACCCCTTTTTACCTTTGCAAAAATTGCAAATTAACACCAACTAGCTCTCGAGAACAGTCTGGAAAACTGATCCAAATACTTCACTAGAGTGTGCCATCATAAACTTAAGTTGACTTTAATGATGTAACTATGCATGCCATAGAAAATTGCATGAAGAGATTTGTGCCAGAAGTTATTATAAATCAAACATAGCCTTCGAGAACTAAAACTGCCAGTACTGCAAAAATCACATAAATTGGCTCTGGAACTGGCTTTGAAAACTGACCCCTTCAAACTTTCAGGAACCGGAATCATAAGCACTGATTCTCCCTCACTCAAGGAATATAGATCCATCATTAGATTCCTCAAAAATTTTAAATCCCAATCACAATAAAATGCCAAAGTCAACCTGTTAGATAAGTTCAGAATTTAGAATAGTGAAAAACATAGAAACCGGGTTTGGAATCGACTTTGAAGACTAGGCTAAACATAACATCAGGATCCCAAAATAGGGGTGTTTATTCTTTGTCATACAAAGAGTACAATTCCACAATTAGGGCACATGATGAATAACAGGGTGCATTTGGCGATCAGGCAAAGATAGGCTCTCAGAATTGCGAACTGGGAAACACAGTAAAACAGTGATTTGTGCATATGGAATAACCCTGGGAAAGTATGCTAAAAGATTCGTCAAGACTTCTAACTTGGAATACTTGTAGTATTTTTAGAGTAGAACATAGTGGTACAACCTACTTAGGCTCACCAATCATGGATCAAAAGTTATAACATCACGAACAGGGGTACAAATCAAACTACACATTTCACAACTTATAAAACAACAAAAGTTGTGTTTGGAATCGCATTTGTAAACTAAGCAAACGGATTCATCATGACCTCAAAATTGAAACATAGGAAGTATTTGACCCCTAGAATATGATGCAAAAATAAATTTCTCAATAGGGTCAACTGGGTCAAAGATATGATAGCTCAAACATGCCCTTCCAAAATTTTGAACCATTGCACAAGTGCATGACAACAACAAACTACCAACTTTGAGGGGTTCGAAACCTAGTCAAACGAATTCAAAAAGACTTGAAAATTGGAACATAGGTTCTTTAATATGCATACTAAACATCCTCAAAGTGGTGGGTCATGAAACATTTCTGGACGCAAGATATTCAAAGGCAAACTGGGCTACTGTACTCTGTTTGACACTTGGGCAGAATTATGCAATTTGACACCTGCTCAAAATGGGACATCACCGAATGATTTAGGATGATAAAATAACATCATAGAATGCATGCATATAGTGAATTGAGTGTGTTAAACACCTAGAACACCTCATAGGCTTCAAAATGATAGTTGGGTACATATGCATGAAAATCATTTAGGAGCTTTAATCTGGAAAATTTTAACATGGTACTCAAAACCCATGTTGCATTTTCAGTCCCAACAAGTTGCCCAACCATCCAAAGAAAAGTAGAAGTAGAAGCCAAAGCAGATATTAGATTCCTCTTCTCAGCACTCTACTAGCCCACCATCTTCTTCTAAGAAGGAGAAATAGAAGACTAAGAGACCTACATGTTCCTATTGTCAGAAGGGACCTCGTGATGAGTCACATTATTTTCAAAAGAGATTTGATGGCTATGAGAAATAGATTTCAAATTTGCAATCTCTTCTTCAGAAGAGCACTGTTTCCTCTTCCTCCTCTTCTACCTCATAGGGGTCTGCTTTTCAGTCTTCTTCCACATCTTTGACATCTGGATAGGATTTTGGACAGGGTAATGCATTACGGGCATCCATTGCATCCCCTTCAAAGGTCCCTTGGATACTAGATTCGGGTGCTTCTCACCATATGGCATCTTCTCAAGGGGTCTTCTCTACTGTTGAGGCTTCTCCCATTCCTCATATTCTCATGGGGAATAACACTGTCCTGACAGTTTGCGAGAAAGGTTCAGTAGGCATTCAGGATGGCACATTCAATGATGTATTGTATGTTCCATCTCTATCTGTAAACCTTCTCTTAATTTATCAGATTACACACAATGGATCAAGGAAGACAGTTGAGTTCACTGCAGATTCAATCTTCATTCGGGATAGTGCGACAGGAGATGTTGTTTCTACAAGGACAGTTGATCATTCCACCCATCTCTACTCCTTCTCACACTTGATTCCACCATCTCCATTATCGGAGCATAGCTCTCCTCTTTCGCGATAGCCTCATGTGGTACAGTCAGGTCGCTTGAACTTTTGTATTGTTCCTGATATCACTACTATGACTACCACACCACATCCTATTGAGGTATTTTCTCTTCAGTAGGATTCTTCTTCAGCACTGCCTGACCCTCCAGCTCCATTCATCGAGCCACCAGGTGCACTTTTTGAGGATTCTACAAAGGACATTCATCTCCTCTTTCATGACAGTGTTAGCACACCTGTCACACCACCTACATTGGGGATTCTCTTTTAGGATCCTTGTGTTTTCTCCTTTGAGCATCAGTTAGGCATTCCAGTTTCACCTCTCATTCAGGGGTTTCCTTGTTCTATGCCTTTGTTTTTTTTGCATTGGATTTGCATTGGTTCGATCATTTCCACAGGGGTTCCATCATTCTGGGGAGGTTTTGGTGTCTCATCCCTCTCTCATGGGGGGGCTGGTTGTACTTATGGTTTTGAGAGATTCTCTTGAGCCATTTCTTTTTCTACATTTTTCTATCTCTTTTTGGACTAGGGATTTTTTTCCACTAGGTTTTCTCTATTTCTCCATTTTACAGAGATTTGGTTGTGCTGGGTACCTCATCAGGCCATGTTTTCGGCACCCATTTTTTTGGTTTCTGCACTGTAGTTTCATTTGCTTTCTTCTTGCATTGTTTGTAGCTGCATTGTTGCTCATCTTAAGGGGGGGTGTTAGAGTAAAGTATTAATTTTATTAATTAACTTTACTCCCTTCTTAAGATGTCAACTCTTTTGCTTTAGTTGTTTATATTTAAACACACATGCACAAGTTATTTTAAACTCATGCACTCGTTATTGTAAATATAAACTTGCATGCATTAGTCTTGTAATAATTTAACTAATTATTACATGCACTAGGGTTTGCCTTTCAAGGCTTTTGATCTCCTTTATAAGGATGATCCATTGTATATTTAAATCATTCATTATTTGAGGATATTTTCTTCTTCATATTCTAAGTCAAACCCTTGCCCTCTTCTTATCTCTACTTCCTTGTAACAAGTTTTTGTATGCAGGCAATCTTCGGGTTTTGTGGATTTGTATTGCTCAAATCCTACAAATAAGTCTTTAAAAAAATATGAAAATATAATTTTAGTGTTGTGAAGTAAAGTGTTGTTTATATCTATGTGAATCTTTCTCATATCAAAATGAAAAAAAAGTCTTTTCTATATATTTACTTTGTCTTGATTAGATAAGCACAAGAGAGGACCTGAACCCTTTACAAATCAATCATTTTAAAGGAAAAATGGAAACCACCTAGAAGCTTACTTAGTCATATATATTAAATTTGAAACTTAAAATTAAAAAAAATGTTGTATACAAATATATTATTTTTTGCACATACACACTTCTTTAGGATTTTGCAATAACTTCTTATATTATAACTAATGTACAAGGTATGATACGAAGATGAATAGTAGAATTATAGAATATATGTATGCATAAAATCACAAATTTAAAAATGATATTTAGACATTTATATAAATCAACATAATCCATTTTGTGCATATACAATATTAAAATCATGGCATTCTATAAATACATTTATTATGTACAATTATTTTCATTCAATTCATATCTTATATCTCAATCTCATGTTCTTTTATAAAATTCTTATATGTTTTATATATCAACAAATAATTACATTACAAAATAATATAAAACAATTAGCATTATACAAAATAGAACAAAAAAAATAAAAATTCAAATCAATAACAAAACATAATTAAATAAAAAAAATTATACATAATAAATATTCACTCATATTTTATTCTTTGTTAACAAAAAAAACACATATTAAAACCTAACAAAAATTTAAATAAAATTAAACACATTTAAAATAAATAAATAAATCCACTTCACATATATTCGGCGTACAAATTGTAATTGCTAGTCTTATTCACAATAACGTAAGTATTTGTTATATATTTCATATAATATTTTAAAATTATATTTATAGTCTATTTGTAATTGTATATTTTATTTGTAGTTGATTTTTAAATAATAATTAAAAATTTATTGTAATAAATTACTACCCAAATTATTAATTCAGGATACCTATTCCATACCAAAATGCAATTACTAGTATATCTATCTACAAAGCCGATCAAATGTTGAAAGCAACTTTTGCAATTGTGAACTTGTGTTGAATGGATTTGGACGATAATTATTTTTCTTAAATTGTTCAGAGAAAGTAAACCTCCCAACTGTATCTCTACTAAGAAATCCGAACACACGCTCCAGTGATTTAATTCACTCCCAGGTTTATGCGACATGTGATATTTGGTTTTGAACACTCTCTATATTTGATATTTGATTCCATGTTAACCGTCTCAGGATTCGATTCAAGTTGGTCATCATTTTTTTAATAATAAACAAAAGATTGTTGATTGATAACATCGTTCTATTCTTAATTTCACAAAAAGACTTCTATGAATTGTGCTAAACTCTCTGTGATCCCCGGGTATTCGGATTTCTTAATTTGACTTAGCATATTCCAGCAGTAGAATCATTTCTAGGCATTCATAGAGTTTCATGCAACTCTTTATATTACGAGGTGAGAATGATGTTTAAGAGGGGCTCACACTAATCGATAAGGATATTCAAAGAAAGGTTTTCCTTTATTTTGATTGGAAATTAGTTTCCTTGACTTTTTGTCTTTTGTTAGTAAGGTGATCTTTTACTTTTAGATTAATTTATTTATTTTTAATTTAGCTTTAGGTTTTAGATTTATTTTAATTTAGAATGTATGTTCAAAACATATTCCTAATCAACCATCACTTGTGCAAACCTTCAAACTGTTAGGAATAGTCCCAAGAGATAACTGAGAGAGTGGGGGGGGGGGGTGAATCAGTTATCTACAAGATTCAATTCTTTATCCAATTAAGTATACTTAAACATAAAGCATAAAAACAATGAAGGAACACATGAACACAACACCAATATTTTGGTTACGGGGAAACCCAAATAGGTAAAAACCCCGGTGGGACTTGATACCCACTAATATTTTGTACTAGTGTATAATGATCCTTGTTAGAAGATCATTTACCCTGTTAGGAGTAGCTTTACAATATATTAAGTACAGTAGACCTGGTCAAGAGTCGAACCCTGTTAGGAGTCTTTTACAATTGTCCCTATTAGGGGAGAGGACGCACTGTCCAAGAGCTCACTGCTCAAATAGGCGAAGGCTACAACCTTCTAAATAACAGATACACACTATATCTGGATCTTGGTGAATTGCGCTTTGACCTGCTATCTGGATCAATTCCAATGAATAGTACAAGTACTTTACTTGGTCACATAGACCTTCTTCTGATGGCTCAACACTTCACACACTCTGCTTTGTTGTGCTTAATCAACCATGAACCACATTCAAGCAATCACAAATGACTGCCTATAAATGTCTTTCCTCCAAATGATATAATCAAGTCGACCTGTTAGAACCACCTTGAAATCATATTAGAGAAACCATAACAAACTCCAATAAATATTTTGTCAGCTCTACTATGCACGCAACACATTCTGGGACCTGTCCAATAAGATAAATGTAGACACACGCTACACATTGTCAGCTCTACCAAAACAATTGGAACTTTCTCTGTAGGCTGAATTAACTCATGTGCTCTTAACCAAACATCAATAACACTTCTCCAAGCTTAACTCCAAGGGTGCATAGCCTCAAGATAGGCGCAACTCAAGAACCAATAAAATCTCTGTCGACTCTTCTGAATAAACATAGGAAACTGCTACCGGTGAATAGCGACTACATAACTTCAATTCTACTCATCAATAGACTATGCGTCCATAATTGAAACATCACTAACATGTCTTCAACACATATCCAAGTGCACAAGGCTCCATGACAACTGTATGGACAACCATACATAGAACATTGTCTGTTACTTTGTTAGGAACACTGCTGACACTAGCTGCTATATAACTGTCTGTACTAACAGTTAACCTATGCGCTCATTATATCATGCTGATATCATGTCCATGCTTCATTTACTAAAAGATTAATGCATAAGACTTCCATGCATGCTACTTTCCATATGTTGTCATCAATGACAAACATACAGTCAGTACTGGCCTGCTGGTAAATCTCCAACAATCTCCCCCTTTGGCATTGATGGCAACATGTGGAATGAAAAACCACCACCAACCCAAATGAACATTTCTGTTATAACATTCTCCATTTCCTCTTCAAAACTCCCCCAAGGATGAATCCTCTATCTGCTACAATATTTTCTAATATTCTCTATTTCCTCAACTGTACTGCTGTCATAACTGAATGTTGCTCCCCCTTAGTATATTACTCCTCTTTTTACTTCTATTTTTCATGACTCTATATATTACTCCCCCTTTGACATCAATGGAAAAGGGCACCATTCATTTTAAGCACCGATACTACTCCTGAGGTAGAGTAGTCAACCTTCCATCAGTCCCAAAGGACTGATGCCTTTCCTTCTTTCTTCTAAGTAGAATCAGGGAAGGGAATTACTCCCAACTTCTCCCTGAGATACTCAAAAGTATCCTTAGGCAAGGGCTTTGTGAATATATCTTCCAACTGATCTTTAGTACTCACATAGTCCAACTTGACTTCTTTCTCTGCCACTTTCTCTCTTAGGAAGTGATACTTGATCTCTATGTTCTTTGTCTTTGCATGCATCATAGGGTTCTTTGACATATTGATAGTGCTAGTGTTATCACAATGAATAACAATAGGATAATCAATCTGAATTCCAAAATCTTTTATCATCTACTTGATCCAAACAATTGTAGAACAATTCAAGGATGTTGCAACTTACTCCTCTTCTATTGTTGATTGAGAAATATAATTTTGTTTCTTGCTTGTCCAAGTGACAAGTCTATCACCAAGAAACATTGCTCCACCTGAAGTACTCTTTCCGTCATCAACACATCATGCCCAATCTACATCAGTGTACACATGAAGCTCAACATTTTTTGAATCAGGATACCATAGACCATAATCTCTAGTGCCCTGCAAGTATCTGAATATTCTTTTTACTGCCATGAGGTGACTTTGTTTAGGTTCTAATGCAAATCTTCCAACTATGCCAACTACATTGGAAATATCTGGTCTAGTCTGAGTAAGATATATGAGTTTACCAATCATAGACTTGTACAATGTTATATCTACTGCTTGTGAGTCATCTTCTTTAGTAAGCTTGCATCCAGTGATCATAGGAGTTCCTACTGGCTTGCAATCATCCATCTTGAATTTCTTTAGTATCTCTTTCACATACTTTGATTGATTTGTGAAAATTCCTTTTTCTGTTTGTTGCACATTTAGTCCCAAAAAGTACTTGATAGGACCAATCATACTCATCTCAAACTCATTCTGCATTTCTTTGGCAAATTCAGCACTAAGTTTGTCATTACCTCTAAAGATAATGTCATCAACAAATATAGCTACAACTAGTAAACCTTCAGATGTCTCTCTAATGAATAGATAACAATCTGCTACTCCTTTCTTGAATCCAATCTTTGTTAAGTGTCCATCTAGTCTCTCATACCATGCTCTAGGGGCTTGCTTAAGTCCATGGAGGGCCTTCTTCAATCTACATACCATATCAGGTTTGTCTGATAAGGTGAATCCTTATGGCTGCTCAATGTATACTTCTTCTAAGTCTCCATTCAAGAATGCTGACTTGACATCCATCTGATAAAATTTGAAGTTTTTGACTGTAGCATAGGCTAGAAACAACTTGATAGCTTCTAATATGCTCATAGGTGCAAATGTGTCTGAATAATCAATGCCTTCTCTTTGCGCATATCCCTTACATACTAATCTTTCTTTATTTCTTACAACTATACCATCTTCATTCATCTTGTTTCTGAATATCCACTTTGTTCCAATCACATTCTTATCACTAGGTCTTGGGACCAGTTCCCAAGTGTCATTCTTAATAATCTGATCAAGTTCTTCTTTCATAGCATCATGCCAATCTGAATCATTACAAGCATCTTCAACACTTAAAGGTTCAATATGAGATAGTAAACATACTACTTCACTGCTAGCTGAGTTATTTTCTTGTGATCTTGTTAAGACTTTGTTGCTCTGATCTACAATGATGTCTGCCTTGGAATGATTTCTTGATGTAAACTTTGGAACTTTAGGTGATGTTGACTCATCAGCCTTAGGAGTATTTTCTTCACTTGTCTTGGGGTCATTGAATAACACATCAATACTGTCAAACATTTCTTCAATAACTATCTCACTAGTGGAGGGTCTAGGTTCTTATTCAATCATGGGTGAGTAATCATGATATCTTTCTTGAATCATAAACTTTTCATCAATCCTTACTGTTAGAAAGTAAAGTCCACCAAGATAACTGAGAGGGGGGGGGTGAATTAGTTATCAGATAATTATAACTTTTATCATCTTCAACAACATTAAACCATATAAGCAATATAATTACTAACCATAGAAAGATATTCATACACAATTACACAATAACACAAGATATGTTGACTAGGGAACCTCTTGATCAAAGAGTAAACCCCAGTGGGAATGATGCCCACAAAAGATGCACTAATATGAATATTCCTTGTGAGAGGATGGACTCTGTTAGGAGTCTTATGAAATACATTTAGTACATATAAATCCATGTTAGGAGATTTTGAATCCCTGTTAAAAGATTATAACCCTGTTAGGAGTTATAGAAGATAGAAGGACCCACTACCCAAATAGCTTCAGGGTAAGATCACTGAACTCACTATCCAAATAATCTTTTCATTATTCAATAGAATAATATGATACATTTTCTCTAACTATGCCAAACCGCACTCACTGCTACATCAGATCTCAATTCCAGATCTCTGTACTTTACATGTCTTCCTTCACAATTTCACTCTCATACTTAGCTCTTTTCTCAACTTCATGCATACCGCATCACACATCAACATTACAACAAGGAAAAACATCCCTTCCTTTATACCACACTCAAATAATTACAAATGAGTTGGCACATAATTACAAAATAAAATATTCCACACGCTACACCAAAATTACATAAAATTGTCAACTTCCAAATACAATAAATCTTCACTCATGTGACTTCAAAGTTTGCGCTATCATCCACATTACTATCAATGTGTCTCTAACTTCCCTTTAATTGCGTAAAGCCAGATTCCATCCCGATTAGGAGATATCATCCGATTGCCAAAAACTGCTACTCAGGAACACTGCCTGAATACTACTTCCACCAAAATGATCATAACTTTTATGAATAAAAGAATTACTGTATGCACTCTTAACCATAGACATATAACATATCAAAGAGTATATCCTCAATGTCACATAGCTCCAACTACAATATCCCACGTGCGCTAATCAAAACATTGTCTGCTTCTCTGCAAGTCTTCGGTAAAACACTGTGTTGACATTAATGACAATCATAGTCATGAATGCAACAACAACTGCTATAGAATGGGTGCCAAACACTTTAGCATTCATTCCTAACAATCTCCCCCATTGGCATTGATGGAAACATAGATGAAAAACATCCAATGTTCCAAAAATCCAATACTGCAACACTACTTCTTCAAATCCTCTTCATCAATCAAATCTTGCTTCGTTATCCTGTTTAGTTCTCTCATATTATTTTTCTCATATTGTTTTTCATGCATACTTCTCCCCCATTGACATCAATGATAGAAATTTCATCACTATGTCAACAAAAACTCAATGTCAAAAGACACTATTTTAGAAAATACATTTACTAGAGTCCTCATGACTCAGCTCAGATACACATACTCCCCCATAGAGGAAGTACCTACATCCAGTCCAGAAGAAAGATAGGGCTCATATATTACTGGACGGATGCAACCAACTGCATCACTACTCAAAAGTAGGCTGGGGCATAACCCCAAGCATACCTCTCAGATACTCAAATGTATCCTTAGGCAAAGGCTTTGTAAATATGTCTGCTATCTGTTCCTTTGTGCTTATGTACTCCAGTCTGACTTCTTTCTCAGCAACTTTCTCTCTTACAACATGATACTTGATCTCAATATGTTTTATCTTAGAATGTAGTACAAGATTCTTAGACATACTGACTGTACTGGTGTTGTCACAATGTATAACAATAGGTTCAACAAATTTAATTCCAATATCCTTCAGCATCTGCTTCATCCAAATTATCTAGTTACAATTGTTTGCTGCTGCTACATACTCTACTTCTGCTGTGCTCTGTGAAATACAATTATGTTTCTTGCTTAGCCAAGAAACTAATCTTCCTCCAAGGAAAAATGCTCCTCCACTGGTGCTTTTCTTATCATCAACACTGCCTCCCCAATCAGCATCTGTATATGCACATAGGGTAAAATCATTAGATTTTTCATACCACAATCCATAGTCCATTGTGCCTTTTAAATATCTCAGTATCCTCTTTACTGTTGCATAATGTGATTCTCTAGATTCAGCTTGAAATCTTGCTACAATTCTAATTGAATGTGCTATATCTGGTCTTGTGTGTGTCAAATACTACAATCCTCTAATCATGGATCTATATTTCTTCTGCTCAACTGTCAGTGTTTCATCTGTGCAAGATAACTTATGTCTGGTTACCATAGGTGTTCCAACTGGTTTACAATCCTCCATTCCAAATCTTTTCAGCAAATCATTTAAGTACTTTGTCTGACTAATAAAGATACCATCATTGTTTTGTGTTATCTATAATCCCAAAAAGTATTTCATCTCACCAATCATACTCATTTCAAATTCAGTCTTCATTTCATCAGTAAATTTGTCACTAGCCTCTTCTTCTCCTCCAAAAATAATGTCATCAACAAAAATAACTATAATCAACAAACCATTTTCAATTTCTTTTGTGTATAGATTGCTATCAGTTGTTCCTTTAGCAAATCCCAACTTTAACAAATACTTATCCAGTCTTGCATACCAAGTTCTAGGTGCTTACTTTAGTCCATATAATGCTTTCTTTAGGTGCTTGCTTTAGTCAAAGGAAAACCTTCAGGCTGCTCAATGTAGACTTCTTCTTCCAATTCTCCATTCAGAAATGGTGACTTCACATCCATCTGATACACTTTGAATTTCTTAAAAGCTACATAGGCAAAAAACATTCTTACTACTTCAATTCTTGCTACTGGTGCAAAAGTTTCTTCATAGTCAATTCCTTCTTCCTGTGAGTATCCCTTACATACCAATCTTTCTTTGTTTCTTACAACTTCTCCTTATTCATTCATCTTGTTTCTGAATACCCATTTAGTTCCAGTCACATTCTTGTCTTTAGGTCTAGGGACCAATTCCCATGTCTTGTTCTTTTCTATTTGATCTAGTTCTTCTCTCATAGCATTAATCCAATGTTCATCTTCACAAGCTTCACTAGTAGATTTAGGTTCAATTTGAGAAATCAAACATAAATGTACCTTATTTCGAGTCAGAACTCCTCTATCCAAACTTCCAATAACTTGTTCAATAGGATGATGTCTTGATAAATACCTATTCGGTATCATAGTCTCAGATCTTGCTTCAATTGTAGATTCTTCTCTAGATTCCTCTCTGGTTTCTTCAGCATGACTTTCATTCAACAATTCATTGTCAGTTTCATAGAATAATTCAGTAGTTTCAGTGTTAGGCTTAGGATGAGCTTCTTCATCAGATTCATAATCAAGCATTCTTTCCTGAATTTTGAACTTTTCATCAACTTTAACATTTGCACTCTCAACAATAGTTTTAGTTCTCTTATTGTAACATCTATATGCTTTTCTCTTCAAAGAATATCCAAGAAAAATACCTTCATCACTTCTAGGATCAAACTTTCCAATATCATCATCTCTCTTTATATAACATTTGCTTCCAAAAATTCTAAAGTACTTAACTGAGGGTGCATGTCCAAACCATAATTCATAAGTGGTCTTGTCTATGTCTGCTCTGATTTGTACCCTGTTCATTGTATATACTGTTGTATTCACTGCTTCTCTCTGAAATGTCTTCGCTAAATCATTCTCAAATAACATAGCTCTTGCTGCTTCAGTCACTGATCTATTTCTTCTTTCTGCAATACCATTTTGTTTAGGTGTTCTAGGGGCTGAAAACTATCTCTTAATACCATTCACTTCACAAAAAGTGTTAAACTCTCTAGAAGTAAATTCACCACCTCTATCAGATCTCAAACATTTAATCTTCATTCCAGATTCATTCTCAACTTTGTTCTTAATGATCTTAAACTTATCAAATGCTTCAAATTTTTCTTTCAAAAATGCAATCCACATCACTCCTGTAAAATCATCAACTAGAATCATAAAATACCTTTCTCCATAGAATCCTCTAGTCCTGGTAGGACCACTCAAATCTGTATGAACAATCTCCAACTTCTCTTCTGATGTGAACTTCTTACTAGAAAATGAACTTCTCTTCTGCTTGGCCATCACACATTCTTTGCAAACCATGTTAGTAGGCTTCATAATTTTAGGCAAATCCCTTACTGCAAGTGTAGTACTTACTTTCACAATATTATCAAAGTTTATATGAAAAAACCTTCTATGCCATAACCAACTATCATCAATCTTAGTAATCAAACATGTCATCTCAGTAGGATTCAACTAAAATATATTACCTCTGGTTCTAGATCCTATTCCAATCAGATTTCCATCTTTATCCTTTATCACACAAGTTTTCTCAGTAAACCGAACATGATATCCCTTATCAACTAACTGTCCAACACTCAAAAAATTATGTTTCAATCCATCCACAAAGTAAACATCATTAGTATTAGTCTTTCCATCAAGAGTAATAGATCCTATACCTTTAATCAAACAAGGTGCATTGTTACCAACTCTAACAACTCCTCCATCATAATTGTTAAACTTTATGAACTTTTTCATATCTCCACTCATATGATGTGAACAACCACTATCTATAATCCAATCAGCTTTCTTTTCAACTTGGGAAACTAAGGCTTTTTCTTCCTTAACATTATTTTTAAAGTTTTCTTCTTTAATTGCTACAAATCCTATTTCATCATTATTCTCAATATCACTTTCACTTAGAGTTCTTTCAATACTAGCCTCAAGGTCTTCATCATTAGCATAATAACATTCCTTAGATCTTCTAGGCTTGAAATTATTTATGTACTTCTTAACTCTCTTAGGACATTTAGATGCAAAATGACCATATTCTTGACAAGTCCAACATTTAAAAATTTTCTTACCATCTGGTTCTCTTTTCACAAGCAAGGCAATACCTTCTTCAATCTTCTTGTCTTCTTCATTTCTAGATCTACTGCTACCAGCATAATCTCTACTCACACTGATGCTTCTTGATAATGTAGGGCAAATACTAAGAGCACTGAATGCTGTCTCCATTCTAGGTAAGTCTCCTGATAACCTCAGGTTCATCTCTGTTGCTTCCAATCTTCCAAGAAGAGTCTCTCTTGTAAAATTTGTAGTACAAGATATAACTTGTTCAATCATCTATGTTGTTTGCTTAAATACAGGAGTCAATGTCCTCAGAATTTTTCATATCACTTCATTCTCTATCTTTGTTCCTCCACCAGATTTTATCCCTGCAACAATTTCTGACATTCTACCAATATAGCTTCTAATAGATTCATCTTCCAACATTCTTATATCTTCAAATGCACATATCCAATTATGTAATCTAACTCTTTTTGCATGTTCATCATCTTCAAAAGTAGATTGTAAAGCTTTCCAAATTTCATGAGATTTTTTCAAACATTTTACCTAACTATATTCATTCTCCGGAAGTGCTGTCAAAAGTGCTTCTCTTGCAAGTATGTTACACATGAATAGATCTCTCTCATCATTAGAGCATGTCTCAAGATCATCTTCTTCAATGATAGTCTTATCATTCTTTGTAGTCAACCAATAACCTAGTCCTAAACATAGTAGGTGTGTCTTCATCTTTTCTTTCTAGCTGTCAAAATTTACTGCATCAAACTTAGGGCTTTCTTTCCTGAAATTCGCCATGGATCTCCTTAAGTTGTTAAACTTTTCTTTCAAGGACCTGCTGCTCTGATGCCAATTGTTAGAAAGTAAAGTCCACCAAGATAACTAAGAGGGGGGGGGTGAATTAGTTATCAAATAATTATAACTTTTATCATCTTCAATAGCATTAAACCATATAAGCAATATAATTACCAACCATAGAAAGATATTCATACACAATTACATAATAACACAAGATATGTTGACTAGGGAACCTCTTGATCAAAGAGTAAACCCTAGTGGGAATGATGCCCAAAAAAGATGCACTAATATGAATATTCCTTGTGAGAGGATGGACTCTGTTAGGAGTCTTATGAAATACATTCAGTACATATAAATCCCTGTTAGGAGATTTTGAATCCCTATTAAAAGATTCTAACCCTGTTAGGAGTTATGGAAGACAGAAGGACCCACTGCCCAAATAGCTTCAGGGTAAGATCACTGAACTCATTGTCCAAATAATCTTTGCATTATTCAATAGGATAATATGATACATTTTCTCTAACTATGCCAAACCGCACTCACTGCTACATCAGATCTCAATTCCAGATCTTTGTACTTTGTATGTCTTCCTTCACAATTTCACTCTCATACTTAGCTCTTTTCTTCACTTCATGCATATCACATCACACATCAACATTAAAACAAGGAAAAACATCCCTTCCTTTATACCACACTCAAATAATTACAAATGAGTCGGCACATAATTACAAAATAAAATATTCCACACGCTACACCAAAATTACATAAAACTGTCAGCTTCCAAATACAATAAATCTTCACTCATGTGACTTCAAAGCT
Organism: Chamaecyparis obtusa; assembly: GCA_027943335.1. NCBI lineage: Eukaryota > Viridiplantae > Streptophyta > Pinopsida > Cupressales > Cupressaceae > Chamaecyparis > Chamaecyparis obtusa. The sequence goes on along the minus strand of BSBK01003177.1, from coordinate 1,486,588 downwards.
TGCGCTATCATCCACATCACTATCAATGTGTCTCTAACTTCCCTTTAACTGTGCAAAGCCAAATTCGATCCCGATTAGGAGATATCATCTAATTGCCAAAAACCGCTACTCAGGAACACTGCCTAAATACTGCTTCCACCAAAATGATCACAACTTTTATGAATAAAAGAATTACTGTATGTGCTTTTAACCATAGACATATAACATATCAAAGAGTATATCCTCAACATCGCATAGCTCCAACTACAATATCCCACGTGCGCTAATCAAAACACTGTCTACTTCTCTGCAAGTCTTCGATAAAACACTATGTTGACATCAATGACAATCATAGTCATGAATGCAACAAAAACTGCTACAGAATGGGTGCCAAAAATTTTAGCATTCATTCCTAACACTTACATGAGCACTTTCTATGATCTTTTTCAATCTTCAATCAAAACATCTATAAGCTTTACTTTTAGTAGAGTAACCAAGAAAAATACCTTCATCACTTCTTGCATCAAAATTGCCTACTGCTTCATCCCTCTTGATGTAGCACTTACTTACAAATATTCTGAAGTATTTTACTATGGGAACATTACCAAACCATATCTCATAAGGTGTTTTGTCAGCGCCTGGCCTCAATTGAATTCTATTGATGGTATAAACTATTGTATTGATCGCATCTCTCCAATAGGTGTGTGCAAATTTTCCTTCTAACATAATGGTGCGCGATGTATCAAGAATGATCATATTCCTTCTTTCTGCAATTCCATTCTACTGAGGGGTTCTAGGTGCACTTAACTATCTCTTTAAGCCATGTTCTTCGCAATACTCATAGAATCTGTCAGAGGTGAATTCTCCTCCTCTATCTGTTCTCAAACATTTTATCTTTAGTCCAGATTCATTCTCAACCTTACTTTGAATATTTTGAATTTCTCAAATGCTTTTGACTTATCTTTCAAGAACGCAACCCACATCATCCTAGTATAATCATCAACAAATAAAATGAAATACCTTTCACCATAGTATGATCTTGTTTCAGTTGGACCACATAGGTCTGTATGAATTAGATCCAACTTGTTCTCTGTTGAATTCTGGTTGCTCCTAAAATAATGTCTTACATGCTTTCCCATCATACATTCCCTGCATATAGTATCAACTGGCTTTGTTATGCTAGTTAGATCTCTTACTGCCTTAACATTGCTTATCTTTACTATGTTATCAAAATTGATATGACATAGTCTTTTATGCCACAACTAACTATCATCAACTTTAGCAACAAAACAACTTGCTTCTGAATTGAGTTGAAAAACATTACCTCTTGTCTTTGAACCTGATGCAATCATAACACCATCTTTGTTGTTAATGATGCATTTTTCATCTTTGAACTCCAACTGATAGCCTTTTCCAAGTAACTGTCCAACACTGAGAAGGTTATGTTTCAAACCATCAACATAAAGAACATCATCGGTACTATTCTTTCCATCCAAGGTGATGGCTCCTCTACCAGCTATTGGTTTAGGAGTTTTGTCTCCAAATTCTACCATACCACTATTGTATTTGTCCAAATGAACAAACCTGCCTTTATCACCTATCATGTGACGTGAACATCCACTGTCTATAATCCAGTCTGTCCTTATGTCAACTTGTGAAATCAATGCCAGCTCTTGATTTTCTTTCTTATCTTCATGAGTTGTCTTGTTATTCATTTTTTCTATAACAGCAATGAATCCAATTTCTTCTTCACCAGATTCTTCATCTAAAACTCCATCTCCAGCATAGTAGCATTCCTTAGAATACTTAGGCTTGTAATCCTTTTTGAACTTTCTATCTCTAGTGGGACACTTAGATGCAAAGTGACCAATCTTATTACATGAAAAGCACTTAAATGGTAATTGACCTTCATATTTTCCTTTTCCTTTCTTTTCTCTTTTGGCAATCATAGCAATAAAATCATCTAATTTTTTCTCTTCATCATCATCATCAAAGTTACCAGAAGTGTTTGCAGATTTATTACCATGAATTGTTGCTTTGAAAGTTGTCTCACTCTTAGGTTCTGTCTTCAATCTTGAAATCTCAAAGGTTGAGATTTTGTTGATCAAGGTCTCTCTCTTGAAATTTGATGTGAGCTACATGGTCTCATCAAGGATGTTGATCTTGCTTTCATATTCTAGAGTAAGAGTAGTCATCAATTTATCCATAATGTCCTCCTCTGAAATCTCTCCACCATTGTTCTTGATTCCAGCAACTACTTCATTAATCCTTTGATTGTAAGTTCTGATATTTTCCTTAGGTAGCATCTCTAATGCATTGTATCTTTTCTTCCATGTCTTTATGTGCACATCCTTTGCTTGTTTGTCTCCTTCAAATATGTCTTCTAGGTGCTTCCATATTTTATGGGCTATATCTACCTTTTTTACTTCTAAAAATTCACCATCAGATAGGGTGACGATAAGGGCTTCTTTAGCAATAGCATTCTAATCAAACAATTCCTTTTGTGTGTCAGTAGCATCATCTTTTACAAGGTCTTCTAAAGTAGGAATCTTGGCTTCTTTGATAGTTACATTAAAAACTTCAAAAGCAATGCACTGCAAATGAGTCACCATCTTGTTCTTCCAATCAAGATAATTCTATCCATCGAACTTAGGACTTTCTTTCCTGAAGTATGCCATCTGATCAACCTCAAGCTGTTAAAATTTCTCTCCGAGGCACTTGGCTCTGATACCAATTGTTAGGAATAGTCCCAAGAGATAACTAAGAGGGGGGGGGGTGAATCAGTTATCTACAACATTCAATTCTTTATCCAATTAAGTATACTTAAACATAAAGCATAAACACAATGAAGGAACACATGAACACAACACCAATATTTTGGTTACGGGGAAACCCAAATAGGTAAAAACCCTGGTGGGACTTGATACCCACTAATATTCTGTACTAGTGTATAATTATCCTTGTTAGAAGATCCTTTACCCTATTAGGAGTAGCTTTACAATATATTAAGTATAGTAGACCTGGTCAAGGTTTAGACCTTGTTAGGAGTCTTTTACAATTGTCCCTTTTAGGGGAGAGGACGCACTGTCCAAGAGCTCACTACTCAAATAGGCGAAGGCTACAACCTTCTGAATAATAGATACACACTATATCTGGATCTTGGTGAACTACACTTTGACCTGCTATCTAGATCAGTTCCAATGAATAGCACAAGTACTTTACTTGGTCACATAGACCTTCTTCTGATGGCTCAACACTTCACACACTATGCTTTGTTGTGCTTAATCAACCATGAACCACATTCAAGCAATCATAAATGACTGCCTATAAATATCTTTCCTCCAAATGATATAACCAAGTCAGCCTGTTAGAACCACCTTGAAATCATATTAGAGAAACCATAACAAACTCTAATAAACATTCTATTGGCTCTACTATGCACGCAACACATTATGGGACCTGTCCAATAAGATAAATGTAGACGCACGCTACACATTGTTGGCTCTACCAAAACAACTGGAACTTTCTCTATAGACTAAATTAACTCATGTTCTCTTAACCAAACATCAATAACACTTCTCCAAGCTTAACTCCAAGGGCACATACCCTCAAGATAGGGGAAACTCAAGAACCAATAAAATCTATGTCGGCTCTTCTGAATAAACACAGGAAACTATTGTTGGCGAATAGCAACTGCATAACTTCACTTCTACTCATCAACAGACTATGTGTCCATAACTGAAACATCACTAACATGTCTTCAACACATATCCAAGCACGCAAGGCTCCATGATAACTATACAGACAACCATACACAGAACACTATCTGTTACTCTATCAGGAACACTGCTGACACCAATTGTTATATAACTGTCTGTACTAACAGTTAAGCTCTTCGTCCATGATATCATGTTGATATCATGTCCATGCTTCATACACTGAAAGCTTACTACATAAGACTTCCATGCATGCTACTTTCCATATGTTTTCATCAATGACAAACATACAGTCAGTACTGGCCTGCTAGCAAATCTCTAACACAAACATTTTCACAAACATATTTATCAAACATTGTCTAAACTTTCAAAACATAAAAAACTCAAACCTTGCATCTTTTTTTCAACTTTTCAAAGGTGTCCTTTAGGTTTCCTCACTTTCATCTTTCATCCTAGGCTATCCCTTTGTCATTACCTTAGTTCATATTTTCATACCTTATGTTGGTACTAAAAAATACATGGGTTTTTGAGTACCTTGTTAAATTTTTGCAGTTTGAGGCCTTATAGGTGCTTTTTGAGCCTATCTTCTCGGAAGAGATTCTGAGGTCTACCATGCATGTCAGGTGTTCATTACCCTTTCTATATCATTTGAAGACATCCCAGGTCATTAATTTCAAGTTTCAAGTTGTTTCGTGATGTCTTATTTTGAGCACTTGTCCAAATTTGCATTTGTGCCTAAGTGCCAATTTGTTGTAGCAGGCCCTGTTTGCATTAGAATATCTTTTTCTCGATGATTGGTCATGACATGTAGGTTGTGGCATCATATTTTAGGCATGGGAATGAGTCATCCTACCAATTTTCATCCCCCCATGTGCCTGTTTGATCTGTTTTCCAATGTCATTCTGTTTGCAATTTGTTAAAATTCTGAGTGTGCACTGTCCAGTTTTATAAGTGGCCTACTTTGAGATATCCCAGTTTGCACCCTGTGTAAGGTCTAGTGTAGTTGAGCATGGTTCCATACTATAGACCTGGAATACTAAGTGTCTGATGATTTTCAAGTCTCTACCAATCTGTTTGACCACTTTCCCAGGCCAATTCTAAACTCAGTTTCTATGTTTTTCATTGTTTTAAATCCTAAATTTTACTAATAAGCTGACTTTGGTGATTAATTGTAAATGGCCATTTGATCCTTTTGGTGAATTGATTATCAATTCATATTCCTTGCATGGGGGTGAATCAGTGTCCAACTTGCCGGTTTATGGAAGTTTTAGTTGGTCAGTTTTAAAAGCTAGTTCCAGAGCCAACTTATGTGATTTCAGGCAGCACAAACAGAATTTGTTTCTAAGTGTCTATGTTTGATCATGAATATCTCTTGGCTCGGGGCTCTTCATGAGTTTTCCTTTGACTAGTGTATTGTGATGCTGGAAATCAATTGGTGCTCTGGATGGCATGTTCTTGTGAGGCTGATCCATCAATTTTTGAAGCCACTCCCGGAGGCCAGTTGATGTTAATTTGCAATCTTGCTAAGGTGAAAGAAGACAATCGGCAAAAGGCAATATTTGTTGATATTATACATTTGGAAATGGGCATTGAAGAAATATATTGAATTGTTGCAACTATTTAGTCCAAACTATCATGGGCACTGAGGTGGTGAGAATGGGTATTTTGGGTATTTCTGTTCGGAATAGAAACTCAAGTATCATGCTACAAACACAACAGTCACATGGAGTTTCCTACCAGAGAAAATGGAGAAAAGGAGAAGATTGCAAGGCCTATCTATTTCATAGATCTTTTTGTGTAAAAGCAAGTTTGGTTACTAGAAGAGTCCCATCTTCTGGTCCAACATAATTATCCAAGACTTATGAGACAAGGTACAATTTTGTGGATCTAGTTTGAGTGAACTCGACCCTAAAATGCATACAATTACTAAGCAAGAAAAGTGGTGTCAGCGCCAGTTTAAAGGCTTGGATCTTATTTCTTTTGAGAATTTTACATCTCAGGCAGTGTTGGAAGCTATGGGATCATGCTTAACAAATAAATATTCAGAAGGCCTTCCTGGAAAGAGATACTACGGTGGCAATGATTTATTGATCAAAGTGAGAGGCTTTGCCAAGATAGGACCTTGGCAATTTTCCGTCTTGACAACAATCAATGTTACCTATAAATGTAACATAGCTCACATATAGAATGGACCATCTTAAAATCCAAAGGCATCACTATGCACTGCAAATAAAATATTTTATAATCTTGAGGCACTACTACTCTTCTCAATCCATGTGACCGATAATGGGTTTGGACTTGCCACTGGAGCGTATCTGTCTCATGGGTTTATGACTGCAAAGGGACACCAACGCATGTTTCAAGGATGAGCTAGCCACCAAATGACAAACAGACTAGCATGAAGAATCACGCAAGGGACAAATGGGAGCCCATGCAATGATCTGAGGAGATGCCTATTGCATGACTGGGCTATCAAATACAAATTCATGCCTTGCATAAAGAAATAGTGGAAGCCCATGCAAAATGGGGACAATTTATTTACTTGAAGTAGAAGGCTGCCAATAGCATGTTCAAGTGTGGTTGGCTTTGTGTTTGAAAGGGGTGCGTAAGACATTGGCAGAGACAGCCAAATGAATGTGTCAGGTATATGCCAAGACAACACAGGAGATACACATAAACATTGAAGGGTGCCTTGCACCATGAAGGGTATGCCAGCGTTGGGTGGGCCAACTGAGTGTGGGGTACTCACGCATAAAGAAGGGGTACTTTCATCTCAAAGGGGAAGTGCGTAGGTAGAGATGAAGTGCCTTGCGCAAGTTAGTAGAGGCTAGCATTGCAAACAGTCAAGGAAGGCCTCACACAAGTGAAGACACTACCTTGCGTAAGTGGGAGGCTTATTTTTTGTACGTTGATTTTGTTTTGAGGGAGTGGGTGAGGACCAATTTGGGGAACTAGCAGATTGTGCAAGCATTAGCAGTGAATTAATCAAGGTGTAAGCTATGTTGCAGTGTCATGGCAGTTGCATGGTGCCTAAAATATGAATAGAAAGGGGATGAGTTATTGTTTGTGTGAGGCATGTTTTAGACTACTAATGCAAGTAAATGCCTTGTTTAAAGGCTAATGGAGGATGGCACACCAAAGGAGAAGCTGCTAACATCAACATATAATATGCCCACACAATGAGTAGGCCTGCCCTGCGTAAGTAGATGAAGTGCCTTGTGCAGGAAGTGGAGAGTGCCTCACATAACACAAGTGGACAAATAAAACATAAAGGAGGTCAATGCAAGCATGGGTGAAGATGGCTATTCATGTGAAGTGGAAAGAAGGCCAAGGCAATGAGGCTCATGCGCCTAGCCATGGTGAGAATGGTGAGAAATATAGGGGGTGGTGTGTTGGGATATATCCCACATTCACCCCAGCGCATTTCTATTAGTTGTTTTTATTCAACACCGGTCAATATGAGAGTAAATTGAAATGAAAGAAGGCTTGTGTTGTCGCCCCACCTATGGGCCTACCTCGGTGCACGTGTCGACTGGGCACTTAGGCTAAATTTTGGAAGGTCATTTAAAAACCTCTAGACAATTATCCCACATTGGTGCTGAGATGGGGATATATGATGAATATATGCAGTGACCTACATAATATGAAATAGAAAGAAGAGCTAGAGGCTATGCTCATGTGAGCTTGTGTAGGTGCCTTGATTTCTGTGCCAATGGGCCCACAAGTAAGAAATTTTGTAGGAATGGAGTGATGGTGATGAGGATGAAGTTGACACGTGGCACGAGGTCACTGAGTCACTAGATGAGATCAGGGGTTAGGAGATGACCATGAGATTCAGCGAGAGGTTAGCTAACCGCCAGTCGCCAGGTCATTGAATGCTAGCAGTTAAGGCCAAGTTATTCTGAGATCCAGAGATACCTTGTCGCCAGGTCACTGGATCCCACACAGTTAGAGGCTAAAATTCTGAGATTAGGAGATAGCATTGTTCTCTAGTTCTCCAAGTTTGAGCAGTTAGTGATAAAACATTTGGAGATTGGGAGAATGGACTCAGTCGCCCATTCTCCAAATCTAACCCAGGGTCAAGGTCTCATCCGGAGAATTGGAGAATAACTTATTCACCCAGTCACTAGGCTTAGCTGCAGTTAGTTGGATAATTCAGAGATTATGAGATGCAGGTCATTCACCAGTTCTCCAAATGAGGGTGGTCAACTTGAGGTCAAATCTGAGTAACGAATCAGATGATGACACTTGGTGCTTCCTGGTGGCTTATGTGGCAGAAAATGCAAATTAATACAAAAATGATAAATTTAAAATGTAGAAAGAATTTAAAAGGATTGATATAGTTCAAACATTAGGCAGAAATTCAAAAATTTAAATGGCAGTGCCTACTCACGGAAAAATAGCCTGGAAATTCAATTTTTGTCCAAATATATAAGTGATATATGTTTCTGGAAATGGGAAAAGACAAGGAATCCAATGGAAATGATTATTTTTAGTTTTAGAGAAGTAGGAAGGATCAGTATGGGTTTGACTTTCGAGGCCAGAATCAGAATTAGTTGTTGGAGACATGATTACAAAAAGTGGATCAGTTTGAGGAATCAGTTGCAGAGCAAAGTGTGGGAAAACCTAGAGATATTTTCATGCCAAAGATGGATAGCTGTCAGTTAGTTTTCAACTGACTCTCATTTGCTATATCTTTTTTTTTCTCTCATTTTGTAAAGGATGTTGAAAATTTATGCAGTTGGGCAGTACTCAGGCCCTTTTCTTGTTTTCTCTATGTTTCTTTGTCTTGTAAATGTGTTGAACCAAATGATTTCTCAATAAAGAACAATGGAATCCCTGTTCAATTCTTGTTGATGTCTTTATGTAACTGGTCTTAATTCTTGTGTGTTAGTTTGTAAGGCATTTTGATGCACTGGCTACAAGGTAGTTGTGATCTTGTTTTTTAAAGTTTCTTTCAAGGAGAGAGTCAATCTTGAATATAATTTCTGAGAATTTAAGGTTTATATATGAATTTGTTGTCCAGGTATTGAAATGAGAAGAGTGATTTGTAAGGCACTTCACTTGGTTTCTTTGAGTTTGGAGTTAGGATTTTTTGGGAATGCATGTTTGTTTGACTCTTTTTCCTAGTAGATAAGGCACTGGTCTCTTGCCTGCCCTGTAGTTTCATCATCAATCTTTAAATCAAATAACTTTACATTTCCAGTTTAAAAGCATGAATGTTTAGGATCTGTATTGAATAGTACAAACATTGTTGGTGATTCCTTGTAGAAGTGAATATGATAGGTTAGCATGTTTGAGCCTCCTGGTTCAAAAAGAAGGGTGAATATCCTTGTTGTTACTATCCACTAATTTTCATGTCTGCATAAGGGGTTTTAGTGAGAGAGTGTTCATGTATGTAGATTTGGTATGTTTTAGGTACACCCGCCTGGGTCTATGGAGCCCAAAGTGTAGAAGGAGTTTCTCCTTGTCAATTAGTATTTTCTTTCTTGAGTCATGAGTTTAGGAATCACAGAGTTCAATTGAAGCATTTAAGGCTTGTAATGGGATTCAGCAAGAAAAATCACTAACACCTTATAGGGTCATCTATATTTTCTTATCCTAGTTTGTGACTTTGGGTTTCATTTTGAACCTTGTCCTTGTTACCATTTTGTCATTATCTTGTTGGACTTATCATATCCCTTAGACATCCTTCATTTGGTCCTTACCATTGCCTTTCACTCATATCCTTCATTTGTTCCTTACCCCTAGGTTTCATTTATATCCTTGTCCTTCCCATTTTCATAACCTTGTCCTTATTATACCATCATTTGCCCTCATTTTATTAGACCACCTTTAGGGTCCCCTCCCATCTCATTGGTCACATTTGATTTGAATTGCCAAAACATAATAGAGTTATAGGGTACATATTATCTCCCTTAGGTTGTATTTATCTTCCTCCCCTTTGCAATCTTATTAGTCATTTTCCTTAGGTCCATACCCATGGTTGAAACAAGGTTTTGATTTGCTAAGAGATGAGCAAAGTCCTCACAACCATCCATAGATAGTTTCATATCAAGACCATTTCAATTAGATCCCACACAACAAATTTATTATGATTTTAATATAGAATCACCTAAGAATTCACCCTCATCATTGCATACAGGTTTATTTGGAGCTCCACAACAATCCAACTTTGGAAATGATTCCCAATTCCCTAGACTAAACTCCTCATATATATTTGACTTTGAGAAATGGAATAAATATCATGACTGACAAGGGTCCTCCTCACATGTTGAATTAATTTTCCATCCAATTCATAATTATGTCCAACCCTAATTACCTTAAAATTCTCAAAAAGAGTCTCATATTCGATCTTGACCATCCTTAGATTTAGAGTCCTCACAAGATGGTCATGACATTTTAGCAGAATTTTCTCAAGAGGAAATTAATAAATTTATCAAAGCATTGTTTCTTAGAGACCCTAATTCTTATGCCCTTCACCTTCAAGAGAAAATATAAACAAGTTCAGAACTTAAATCCATGTGGAATGAGGTTAGATTACAATGTTGCAACCAAACAAAACCATTCAAAAAGTGAAAGTTACAAACCCAAAATCTCAAACATTTACCTCAAAATTTGGGTCATACATAAGAATATATCTTTGAACATGATCAAAATCATTCACGTATGTCTATAAATGTCTCATTCTATGGAAATCACACCAATGACACTTCCATATCCCATCAAGGAGTTGTCCCTCAAAAAGGTTCCATGTCTCTCACCATTCCTTCAACATTTTCAATTTCACAAGAACAATCTACACCATCCCCATAAAATGGCATGCCCAATTATGAAACCTCCCAAAGGCTATCCATAATGCAAATTCAAAATAATCTATTCCTTGGTACAAGCCCCTTTTACAATTCAACAATTCTAGATCTAGTGCCACCATATGCTCCATTCCCAAACAAACCCATTTTGGAGAGTCCCATCCAAAATCCACCTCCCACATGTCAAAACATTAAATCCTTCCCCAAATCATACCTCATGTCAAGAGGGTGATCTAAAGCATGAAGAATTGAATCCTAAAACAAATCAAGATCAATATCCCAAGAATGACCAATCCAATACAATTGTTGAACAAGATCTCATCTTCCTAGAATATAATGATAATCCTACCATCTTTTTCCATCCTATCAATGATGATTATCATCCATCTCAAGAAAAAAAATATCCTTCCAATTATTTCCAACCTTCAACTTCCCAAGCAAGGTCATGCCATCCCGTCCATTCTTCCTAATGATTCCATCCAAGGTAAAGAGAAAATTACCCTTAATGTGGAGATTTATGATCCCCTTCCAAGTCTAGATCAAATAATTCCTCCATTTTTATGTTTACCACAATATTCCACCATCCCTTTGGATCCTCCTTAAGATCCCTCCATCCCTATTCCTCCATATCATATTACTCCATGTCCACCACAAGACCCTATTTTTCAAAATGATCCCAACATTCCTATTATTCCACCTCATGAAGAACCTATCATGCCTCTTGATCCCCCTCAATATTATAATGCTTATGTCAAAGATGTTCATGAACCCCACAACATGTCAAAAGGGTTCCTCCATTTACATTTGATCCAATTTACTTCGCAATCCTATCATGTCCTCCATGTCAGCCATCTCAAAAAGGATTAGCCTCTTATTTCCAAATCATTAAGTATCTCATTGGAAGAAATATTTCTCAAAGCATGCATTATAAAGATTTAAAGGGTTAGACCTCCATGAGAAAGGAATATTTAAACCCCTCCATATCAAAGTAAATCCTAATGGTCATGGTCTTACCTACATACCACATTCTCAAGATGTTATTATACCTACAAAATCTAAATTCAAACGAACACCTCCCCCTTCAACCCTTCCATCCATCTTGGCTCCATATATCCCTCCCTCTATTATATCACAATCCTTTTATCCTTTCATGGGTCAAGATCAGAAAAGGCACATATATTTTAGGACCTTCCATCCATCAAAAACACCTCTGTATCATTCTCAACCATCCAAAATGACTTCATATCATTCCTTTTCATCTTTGAATTCCATTTCTTTCCCAAGCAATTTGGATGCCAAGCATAAAATCCATAAGTCCAACAATCCACATGTAGTTAAGGATCAAAATGTCCAGTCTAATCGACATGTAAAATTAAACCAAAATATGATCCAAAAAGAAAAATAAATATCCAAAAGGCCACAAAGGCCCACTAAACAAAAAGAAAAATCAAAATTCATATGGGTTCCTAAATCTCTTGTAAAAGCAATGTGTTCCAAGGAACCATAAAAGAATGAAAAATCAAAATCCATGTGGATTCCCAAGCAACTCCTTGAAGTGCAACTTCCTAAAGAAAAATGAAAGCTAAGAACCAAAATTTATATCCCTCCATATAAATGTCTCCCACCATCCAAATCCATTTCGAGCCCCTACATCCCTAAATCCACACCCATTCCTCTAAATTCTAAATTTTCTTTTCCTCCATCACTTTACCACCCTCCAAAGTGTGTGTTAATGTTATTCTTTTCCACATTACCATCCACAAAAAACCAAGGATTCTTACACCCCCTCCATTATCCGACACCTAATTTTTATCTTTTCATCCATCATATCCAACCTTTTCCATAAATTAGTATCATGTTGCATCCAACTATCCATTTCATTACCATGCCAACATCTTTAAGCATACCTTCATATCCATGATTCATTATTGCATATCATTCAAGAGTATAATCCAAAGCATAAGGTTCATGGGTCATTTGTCCATTTCTTTTCATTCTTCAACTATTTTCCAAAATGTCAAAAGAGTAAAAAAAAGAGAAAAGAAAAAAAAGAATTCGTTCATTAGTGAAAACCTGGAAAATAGGTGGTTTGGGAAAGTACCATGATGAAAAATTGGCAAACATGTGTCACATGTAATCTATGAACATCTTGTATTCCACACTTTGGGACAGGTTTCATCTATGTTATCCTATCATATAATACACCCCATTAATTTTGGTCAATTTTGAGTCATTTTGATTTATCTGTCATTTGGTCATTTATCTTGTTCATCTGTTACATTTTTGTCATCTTAGTGTGTCTAATTAAATAATTTGGTTAATTATTTATTTAGATGCCTAATGTTCTTTCTAATGAATTAATCAATTAAATTAATTTCCCTATGTACTCTTAGACGTAAATGAATTCCATTTATTTATGTCTTTTGTGTCTTTTATTTTACATTTGAATATTTTAAATATTCAAATGGCTTTTTAATTTCTCATTTTATTTTGCATTTAAATTCGATTTTATTTTAAGTATCTTTTGGACTTTTGGAGGGGAATTTGAAATTTGTTTTATTATCTAGTTTTTATTATTGTCTATTGGCTCTCATTTTCCCTCTAACTATTCATTTCTTTTTCGTGTACATTCAGTTTTTTATTTGGTTTTCTATTTAATTGGCTTCTTCTTTATTTGGTTAACCACGATTTGTGTATCCTCATTGTTATTACATTTTGCATACTTGATTTTTTGGTCATATTAGTGCACTCATTAAAGAAAGAGCAACATTAATTGGAGGAGAAAGAAAAATAATGAAGCACAAAAAAGAAGTTTTCATAACTTATTTTTTTTACTTTGTTACATTTTTTTAATGAAAATTTTATTTAATCAGTTCATTAAGTGATTAGGGATAATTTGAATATGATTTAATGCTTTTCGTAGTTGAGCTTTTCATATACCTACACTAACTTTTTCCCTATCTACATAATGCACTTGGAAGTAAAATAGGAGAAATAAGTTTTTAGATCCAAATTCCCAACTACCAAAATCCTAAAAAGACCTATAACTACAAAACTGAGATCCTAAGACCTATACTAGGGATAGGATGTCAATGACATGTTGTACCCTAGAATTTTTTCCAAAAGAAGTTGTAGATAGTTTGTCTCAATCCCAAGATGTCTTTGATACTATGACAACTAAATCTAAGGTCTTCAGTACCTGCAAATATGAGATTTATGTGTGTGGGTGGCTAATAGGGGTTTTCCTTGGCCAACCCCTCATTTTGGTGATTTCCACCTCCACGGATAACCAAATATGATAGAGATAAAGTGTGTAGTGCTCATGAATCTAGAGAATTTCTAAATTTCTATGAGCTAAAATACATAAATAAAATGCTAAGATCTATCCTAAGTGTGATACATTAAACCCTAATATGAAAATGCAATCAATGTGTGATTGAAAGCGTGCAAATAAACATAGATTTGAAGCACAAATATATAGACATGAAGATAAAATGAAACCATACCCAATCTCAAGAGGAAGAGTGCACTCCAATCATCAGTCAAAGATCTCCTAGCCATCATCATAATATTTTTGTGTCTCCATGATGTTGAAATGATATTGAATGCTTGAAAAAGGGTTTGAATTCTTGATAGAAGAGTTGTTGCAGCATTGATTCACAAGTCTTCACTTCATGAGATGTCTTCAAATTGGGGCTCCAACCTTTTAGTTTCCTTCATCATGCCAAAATCAAGTGTGAGGGTTTCTTTTATACAATATTAGGAGACCAAGTTGGGAAGGCCAATTGTAAATCTAAATCTCCTGCTAAAACACCAAGATGGGGTCCTAGTTTAAATCTAGGCATAAAAATTGGGGTATAGAATGCCATTAACATTCTACACCTAGGAGAAAATGCCAATGGAATTATATACATGGGACACAATTCCAATGGCATTTTGTACATGGGACACAATGCCAATGACATTCTATCCTACCCCAATCATGCCCAATTTTGGTGTGTGGATCCCAGACAGTCAAGGGATGCAAGATTCAGTTAGACAACTAATTATGGGGCCAAGAGAGAATACTGAGGCCACAAATGGTCAAATAGGGCCTAATAGGTGAGATGAATTATTTTATTGGAGGAAAAAAATAGAGAAAACTTAGAAATAAGGGCTTACCTCATTTTTTAGCAATATTGAAAGAATAGAGGGCCCATATTCAAATTTAGGTATGCACTAAGTGTAATTATGAGGTCCTATTATGCAATCTACAATGAGAACACACAAAAGGAGGTGCTAAATAATTATGAAATTGTACACCACTTAGGTGCTTACAATTTACAATGGTATAAACAATAACACCAAAAAGGATATCAAAGATAGAGACATTGCCACTAATGCAAATACCAAACATGCCCCAAACCTCTTTAGAAAAAAAAACAATCAAAAAATAGGTGATTAATAGTTTCAAGTATCCTACAATAGGAACATAGATTAAAATCTTGAGCATGAAATTTAATAGGAAGTCTATGCAACAATAGCTTCCATGAAAAGAATCTCTTCTTGGGTTTAATAGGTGTACAACATAAGGGTCCACAAATTTTATGCCAAGCATCAGGGATGAGACTCAAATGAAAAATATTATTCAAGTGATTAAAAATGTAATTAGAGTTAGCAAGGGAGGAGCATATGGCTTTGGCTTTAACAACATGAAGGGAAAATCCATCAGACCAAGTAAATGATGGGAGGTTACTACCAATGTCAACACAGGTAAGGAGGGGGGAGGGAAGAATGTGCCTCTTTAATTACATAACAAGTTCTCATTTGAGATAGTGGTAAATTATGTTTGCGACTAATTTATTTCCATGACAACAAATACCCATCTATGATTATTTCATCCAAAACCTACACACCTTTCACTTCCCAAGACTTAGTTGAACAACCTAGAAATAGTGCCAATGGTTTCTCCTTATGCATGAGATTCCACCATATGGATTGTGTCCCCATATTTTCTTATCATTGGTAATGATTCTATTATTTGTAATGGACAACCTTACACTATCCCGAACTTTTCAAATTGATTTAAAAATTATAGATTTGGTTGGGGAAACTAGGAATTTTCTAGCCAAAAAGTCACTAAAGGGTAAACCTTTCTAGGTAGACCCTATTTTAGGCACTAAATTATAAATATTGTGCCTTACCAACACTTTCCAAGGTTTCTATCCTTGGATGGATTTGAAAATCTATTTAGCTGCAAGTGCAATGCTTTGTATTTTTAGATCCTTCAAACCAATTCCTCCTTTTGATTTTATCATGACACACCATCTCCACTTGACATCATGCCTTTCCCCCCTTTTCCATTAGACCATAATAATTCTTGGATCATATTTTGAATGAAAGAATATTGATATTTTCTAAATAGCCATGGTGAAGTAAAATATATATTGTGTAATGACAAAATATTCTAAAAAATTTAAAATATCCCATCCAATGTGAGGTAGTTCTTGTTCCATTGTCTAAGTTTATTGTCTATCTTAGCCTTAACCCATTCCTACATTTCCTTCAAATTAGGGTTAATAGAAAAATATTCCCAAATATCTAACTTGATGACTAGGACCACACCACATAAGGGGAAATTTTCTAAACTAGTGAGGAGTTTGGGCTTCTCATCCCAACATAATAGATTTTGGTAGGGATACCCTACTACTTGAAGCATCATAGAATATTTCTAGATTTTTTATCATATTATTGAAGTTATCCTCCTCCATATTAACTAAGATTGTTGTATCATCTACAAATTGGATTTTGAGAAGTTCTTCCCCATTGGGAAGGTTAATTCCATTCACCTTAGAAGACAAAGAACTATCCCTTAGCAAATAGAACAATGTATTTTCTATAATGAAAAATAATGCGGGTGCTAAGGGATATCCTTTCCTAATAGATATGGCTAAAATGAATCTACCTAATATGTGGTTAAAATGAATCTACCTAATCTTATACCATTCACCTCAACACATGCCAAAACATTATTCATTATGTTTTTAATCATTTGATAGAAGAGCTTACAAAATTCTAAACTTTCTATCATCATATTATGACATAAGGAAGGATAGGATGAGGGGCCAAAGGTACACCCTAATCACCAACCTCCTTGTAGAAACCACACACAGAAGCAACAACACAATAGGGAGAGAGAGAATTATAGATACTTCATATATTATTCATCAATAACCTTATACATGTCGGGCTGTAAGGCCTTCCTAATTATGGCCAAATACATTAGAATTCAATGATAATGGTCCTCATACATGCGAGGATTCAACTTTTAGATCCTATCTTTTTATCTCCTAAAAAATAATGTCTAAAACTACAACAAACTACTTTATTTATACAAGAGGTTACCAAAAAAAGTTAGCCTTCAGATCCATCATTGGATAAGGAAACAACTAGATCTAGGTCCACATGCTTCCCAATTATTTATGTAACCATTAAATCCATGACCACAATTAAATACACAAGTTGGCCTCTACAGAAATCCAAAATAAACCACTCAATGAGCAAGATTATCAAATGACATAAAATTAACCCAATGAACAAACCGAGCCAACTCGGTGAATGAAGGAACCAAGTAGCAACTGAGCCTCGTCGGTGGAAACAAGAAAACATCACCGCAAGCCCAAAAGAAGCTACCGATCATATCTAAAAATTCTAACTTGTTTTTGGTAACACGAGATTGCCAAGAACCCGAGATGCTCCTACATTAGACACCTGGGGTTGTTTTGAGATGATTCTCTGAATCATGCAGCAAGTATAACTTGAGTTGAATCCAACTCAGATTGTGTGATATAGGAATTGTCTTCAATCGGTTTGTTCTTCCACTTTACCAGATATTCCATGTACTTGTTTCCTCTTGTAATTCTGCCAACTCTTTATTCTAAAATCTGCTCAACTTCTTCTATCATCTTCTTAGGATAGTCATTCGATACTATCATTTCTTCACCAGGTTCATGATATTCATACAAGTCTATAATGTTTAATATAGGTGATATATCCATGTCATCAAGTAACTCAATCTCATAAGCATTTCCACGGTCAAACTTTCTCAATATCTTGCAAGGACCAAATTTCTTCACTTTCAATTTTCCATAGGTTCCAACAAGAAATCTACCTTTCTTCAAGTGTACTATTACTTCATCCCCAACTATAAAATTCTTATGTCTCCTTGATCTATCTACTCTGTCCTTGTATTTATGATTACTATTCTCCAACTTGTGTTTCACTTCCTCATGCATTGTCTTCATGAACTCAACAAATTCTTCTCCTTCAACACTTATCTTTTCTTCACCAAAAATGTCCTTCAAATATGATATACCTCTCAGTTGTATTCCATTAACAATCTCAAAAGGTGCTTTCCCAGTACTCCTATTCACTGAATTCTTGTATGCAAATTCTTCTTGTGTCAACATAGAATCCCAATTACTCATTTTATCTCCAATTAAGAATCTCAATAGATTGCCTAAAATTCTATTTACAACCTCTGTCTATCCACCAGTTTGTGGGTGAAATGTAGAACTATATCTCAACTTGGTACCCAACTTTCTCCATAGAGTTTTCCAAAAGTATCCAACAAACTTATTATCTCAGTCAGAGATGATACTCCTCGATAACCCATGCAATCTAAAAATTTCCTTAAAGAAAAGATCTCCTATATGCACTGCATTTGATGTTTTTCTACAAGGTATAAAATGTTTCATCTTAGAAAATCTATCCACAACAACAAATATAGAATCATTACCTCTATCTTTCTTTGGTAAGCCAAGAACAAAATCCATACTGATATCAATCCAAGTTTTCTCAGGAACAAAAATCAGTGTATACAATCCAGTATTCTAACTTACTCCCTTTGCAACTTGGCAAACTCCACAAATTTTCAAAAAAAATTGAACATCCTTATACAATTGTGGCCAAAAGTATTTCTCCTTAAGCAAATTCAATGTTTTGTCAATGCCAAAATGTCCAGCCAAACCACTACTATGTTTCTCCTTTATCAAATTAGTTCTCATTGATCTTCTCAGTATACACAACTGAATACCTTTAAACAACATACCTTCTTGAATGAAATGGTCTTCCCATTTAGTACTTAGTCGATCTTGTTTAGGTTCTCTACACTTTCTCCATGGCTCAAAAAAATCAAGGTCAGTTTCATACAAATCTTTCATGTCAGCAAAACCAAGAACTTCAATTCTCATTTCAGTCATCAAAGATCTTCTTCTACTCAATGCATCAACAACTTAGTTAGTGACTCCACTCTTATGTTTTATATCAAATGTATAACTCTACAAATATTCAACCCATTTCATATGTCTATGATTCAACTTATTCTGACTACCCAAATATTGTAAAGCCTTATGATCAATATACAACACAAATTCACTTAGTATCAAATAATGTCTCCATTTCTTTAGGGTTTGAAAAATAGCATAGAACTCTTGATCATACACATAATATTTTCTTTTTACATCATTCAATTTATCACTAAATAAAGCAATAGGTTTACCTTCTTGACTCAAAATAGCTCCTATTGCACTACCACTTGCATCACATTCAACTTGAAATACCTTATTGAAATCATGTAAAGCTAACACAGGAAATTCAACAACCTTTTGCTTCAAAATCTTAAAAATTTGATCAGCTCCATGTGTCCACTTGAATTCTCTTTTATCTCCTCTCATAGTCTCAGTCATAGCATTACAAATTGAACTGAAATTTCTGATGAACTTTCGGTAAAAACTTGCTAAACCATGAAATTATCTTATCTCACTAGTATTTTCAAGTGTAGGCCAATTCAAAATAGCTTTAACCTTCTCAGGATCCATTTTCAAACCATCATCTGAAATCACAAATCCTAAATATGCAATCTCTTCTTTCATGAAGGAACGCTTTTTCAAATTAATCAGCAACTTTTCTTCTTTCAATCTCTGCAATACCTATTTAATGTGTAACAAATGTTCTTCTCTGGTCTTACTAAATATTAGAATGTTGTCTAGGTATACAATCATAAATTTACCCAATAATTTATTTAAAATTTTCATTCATCAATCTCATAAAAGTACTTGGTGCATTAGTTAAACCAAAAGGCATAACCAACCACTCATACAAACCTTCTCTTGTCTTGAAAGCAGTCTTCCATTCATCACCTTCTCTTGTTCTTAGCTGATGATATCCACTTTTCAAATCATTT
The DNA here is from genome assembly GCA_027943335.1 of Chamaecyparis obtusa. Classification (NCBI taxonomy): domain Eukaryota; kingdom Viridiplantae; phylum Streptophyta; class Pinopsida; order Cupressales; family Cupressaceae; genus Chamaecyparis; species Chamaecyparis obtusa. The sequence continues at coordinate 1,466,858 of BSBK01003177.1, read as the reverse complement.
TTGGTAAAATACTTTGCTCCACTCAAACTATCCATTATATCTTCCATTATTAGTATGGGAAACCTATATTTCACTGTTATCTTGTTGATTGCTCTGGAATCAGTACACATTCACCACTCTCCATTCTTCTTAGGTTCCAATACAGCTGGTACTGCACATGGACTCAAACTTTCTTGGATCAAACCTTTCTGTAACAATTCTTGGATTTGTTGGTTAAGTTCCTGATTCTTGGTAGGTGTTAATCGATGTGGTGCCTTATTCAGTAAGCTGGCTCCAGGAATCAGATCCATACAATGATCAATGCTTCTCTTTGGTAGTAAACCATCAAGTACATTATAAAAAATGATTTCTCTATACTTGGTGAGTATCTTATCAATCTCTTAAGGGATACTATCCACTATTTTCTCACTCAGTTTGTTAGGAATCACAAAAAAACATACATCATTCTTCTTTAAATCCTTAACAAACTTTCTTCCTTCCACCAAACAAAATTTTACAGATGTACAAACATTACCAATAGATTCTTCAATCAAAGGTAATAAGATTTGCCTTCTCCCATCAGCCCAAATAGTATATTTATGCAATCTTCCATCATATATAACATGTTTATCATATTTCCAAGGTCTACCCAATATAATATGACAACAATCCATAGGCATGATATCACATAACACTTTATCATAGTACTGGCCAATTTTAAAATTTACATAGCATTGTTCACTTACCAATAGTGTATGCTCATCCTTTATCCATGAAATTTGATAAGGCTTCAGGTGTTTCAACCTCTCTAACTACAAACTTGCAACCATTTCCTCAGATGCCAAATTCTCTGAGCTTCCACTGTCAATTATTACCTTACATACTTCATCAAAAACTTTGCATTTGATCTTGAACAAACTTTTCCTTACCAGATCTTCCTTATTACTTTCACTCCACAGTGCTCTTTTGACCATCAAGTTCTTTTCCTTTTCTGGTTCATTCGGTGAGTCTTCTTGCACCAAAGCATTTATACTATTAATGGCCTTCTTACTTACATGTGTACACAAAAATGATCTATGTCCTTCTTCTCCACAATTATAAAAAGTTCCTCATAATCCACCTTTGTTATAGCCACCTCGGTAGTTATTGCCTCTTCCTCTAGAAGAATTTTCACCTTTCCACTCGGTCTTACTTTTATCCTGATTTGTTTTGTCTTGATCAGATCTATTGTTTTCACCATAAGATCTACCTCTTCCTCTAGGGAATCTACCACCTCTTCCTCTTTTTATTTTTTCATGTCTCTTATTCAATTTCTCCTCAGCTTTCAAGGCAAACTGATAAGATTCCTTAATACTTTCCAACTTGACCAAACTAATTTCCTTTTGGATAGAAACTCTTAACCCATTCAGGTATCTATCAATTCTTTCCACTTCATCCTCAACATGTCCATATCTGATATCTAATCTATATAATTCCTCAATATAGTCTTTTACCGAGCTATCTTTCTGCCTCAAACTTTGCATTCACTAAACTAGGTTAATTTGATAATCACAAGGTAAGAAATTGCCTTTCAATTTATTCACCATCTTATTCCATACCTTGATTTTTTCTTTGCCTTTCCTCTTTCTGTCCAATTGTAGATGCTCCCACCATAAGGATGCGTGACTTTTCAAATTTGTACTTGAAATTTTCACCTTCTTTTCCTCAGGAACATTTTCATAATCAAAATACTTTTCCATCTCAGTTATCCAATCCATCAACTCATCTGAATCTAGCCTACCACTGTATTCAGGGGGATTGAAATGTGGTGCAGACATCAAATTTTCAATGCTTTCAAAATTCTTTCTTCACCTTGATCCATCACAGGTGCAAGTTCCACTTCACCTTGTTCATCTTTGGCTTCTTCATCACTAACATCCTCAAGATGTCTTCCTCAGCACTGGTCTGTCTCAACAACTTCTAACCTAGCAACAATTTGTCTTAGCATGTCTTCCAATCTTGGATTTGCATCTCGCCTCCCATGAATCATCTTGAAATGCTCTTCAATTGCAAGTTAGATCATAATCTGCTACCCCAAAACAAATATCACTAGGGTCTACAAGAAGGAACCCTCGACCTAAATTCACAAATTTAGGTCCAGATCTAACCTCGCTCTAATACCACCTGACGCAAGGTAGGACATGATGAGGGGAAAAAGGCACACCCTAATCACCAACCTCCTTGCAGAAACCACACATGGAAGAAACAACACAATAGGGAGAAAGATAATACATATACTTCATATAGTATTCATTAATAACCTCATATATGTCAGGTTGTAAGGCCTTCTTGATTATGACAAGATACATTAGAATTCAATGATAATGGTCCTCATACATGCGAGGATTCAACTTTTAGATCTTATCTTTTTTATCTCCTAAAAATTGATGTCTAAAAGTACAACAAACTACTTTATTTATACGAGAGTCTATCGAAACAAGTCGGCCTTCAGATCCATAATTGGAGAAGGAAATGACTAGATCTAGGTCCACATGCTTCCCAATGATCAATGTAACCATTAACTCCATAACCACAATTAAATGCACAAGTTGGCCTGAACAAAAATCCAAAATAAACCACTCAGTGAGCAAGATTACTGAGCAACGGGAAATTAACTCGGTGAACAAAGGAACCGAGTAGCAATTGAGCCCCATCGGTGGAAATAAGAAAACATCACCGAGAGCCCAAAATTCAAAGCTACCGAGTATATCTAACAATTATAACTTTTTTTGGGTGACACAGGATTGCCAAGAACCCGAGATGCTCTTGCATCATATTGATAAAACTCCATTCTACTCTATTGTAGACCTTTTCAAAGTCGATAAGCAACATGGAAACTTTTTGATTGGATTATTGTGCTCATTTCATCTCCTTCCATCACATGATCAAGTTCTCTAGAATGTATCTACCTTTCACAAACCCTGTTTGAGTATTACTTGCCAATTTAGGCAGGACCACCTCCAACCTTATGGCCAAATTTTTGTTGGATACATTCAATAAGGTAATGGGCCTCCAATTCTTAATGAAGGATTTGTCACCATCCTTGGGAATGAGTTTGATCACTCCACTATTGATGTTCCTTCATTGAGAACCTTTTACAATGGCCTCTTTATATATTTGTAAGAGATCCCCACTTATCCATTTGAAATTATTTTTATATAATTCTATTGGTAGCCTATTAGGTTTATGTGCCTTGTCATTTTTAAGTGCTTTAATTTCCTTTACAACTTATTCCACAAAAAAACCTTTATCCAATTTGATGTATTCTTCCAAAAAGACCTTCCTAGGGATGATACTACTAATCATTTTCTTCGCATTCTCCTTACCACACCCTATGCCTTCAAAAGAAAACATTTTTTGGTAATAAAGTGAGAAGGCATAAAAAATTCCATTCTGATCAACAATGTTAAATTTCTCTTCACAAATGCAATCAATGCAATCTCTAGCTTTCTTACTTTTAAGGAGATGGAAGAAGAGCTTTGAACCTTTATTCCCATGAGTCAACCAATTGATTCTAGATCTAGTTCTTGTCCCTTGAATTTTTCCATTTTGGAGTATCCTTAGCTCATCCTTAACAGATCTAAGATTATTTTCAGTCCCTAAGTTATCAAGCTAAGATTGCAATATGGTTTTAGACTCAACAAGACTCTTGTGTAGATATGTCTCCTTTTTTCCTAGCATCTTTGGCTAGTTTTTTTTTAACTGTTTGAAACAATATCCTCCAACTTTCAATATTTTGATTCCACCTAGCAATGTCACTCTTATGACAAGAATTCCAAGATTTAAAGTGTATAATAATGAAAGAGGCATGCACTACATTTTCATCTTCTAGTAGACTACTTTTGAGCACAAAAGAGTCATTTTTAACTTGGGGCTAGGGAGGAGAAACATTGAGACATAAGGTAGCTTGAATGGGGTGATGATCTGAAAGGGTGTAGGGGATAACCTTAATGTTGCAACCCTTATAAAATTTAAACACACTAATCAAATCTTTTCTAAAGTAAAATTTATCTAATCTTCTATAAATTCTCCTTCCTTATCTTTGGTAATTAAACCAAGTGTGCCAAATATCTTTGGAATCACTCTTTTTCCCAACCAAGGGGTCAAGTAGCCTCATCTTGTTAACCATTATGTACCAGAAGAAATTTTAATTAGGTTTCCACTCAAACTTCATACCTCTCGACTTTTCTTGTGGGTGTTCCACCATGTTAAAGTCTCCACCTAAAATCAATGGTACATTCTCCATCTGTGAAACCAAAATCCACATGTCAATTTTTTCCTTATGGTCATTTCTCATGCATACAAAGAGGCAATACCCATCTCATGCCCTTTAAAATTCAATATGATCCACACTATTCTACTACATGGGGAACAACCCCATATGTTCACAATATTGGCCCATTTTTTGGAGATCAAAATGGTTACCACACCTTTTCCCTTGGAAGGTTTAGTAATGAAGTGATCAACCTCTCACCATATAATTTCAAATTAATTTTCAGTGAGAATTGTACAACTTTTTTCTCATGGAGCAAGAGGATGTCAATATTCTTCTTCATCCTTAGAAATCTCTTAACCACATACTTCATGTTAGGGGATTCTAGCCTCCTTACATTCTAAAACACACTTTTCAAATCCATCTAAACTTCATAGGTCAGTATCCATTAGTGCCCTAATTTTTTTATAACATTTTGGCAATTGTTTCTTTTGATAATTTTTCTTAGGCTACTTAGAGGTAGATCCAAAGGGCCTACCCCTTTTCTTTTTAAACTCAAAAATATGATCAGCCCCAAATAGTGAAGGTTTCAGTTTGGATACCTTATTAGTTTCTTTCCTTTTCCTGGCCTTAGCTTTCATAGAGCCAATTTCTATGAAATAATCTTCTAATAATCCTTGAGGTTTAGGTGTCTTTTAGGGAACAATATCCCATTCTAACTTCTCTTCCTTCTCATCTATCTCTATATTCACCACCTCTTTTGTCTTACCAAACTCCATTCTCACTTCCTCAACCATCCTATCATAGAGGGGATTGCAACTATGGGCAAAAGAATCTACAATACATGTAGATGTCAAAGGATAGTTGATAGAGGGGGTGATAGAGAGATACACTACTATAAGCACATCAATGAATGGAACATTTGGGTTATAGGCCCTCTTAATAAAAAATGAGGCCTCATATAAGTCTAGAGTAGAAACACTTGAATTTTACACATTTTCCTCTCCCCTCTCAAGCATCTCATCAACTCTAATTGTATTGGAGATCAAATTGTTTGAACCTTCAGTCACCACCTTGCTAGGGATGTTTCTATGATTGGTATATTCACCACTAACGTGGGTCTAAGAATAGTTTGTTTCCTCTCATTGTTATAGAAAGACATCTTCTCAATTCTCTTTCTAACAACAACAATGTCCTTGATCTTTAGGAGGGCAAGTTGTTGAGCATTTAGGGTCCTGTGCAAGGGGAAATCAATAGGGAGAAGAACCTTAGCAAGACTAGTAAAAATACCATGGGTGGAGGGAGAGACAAAATGAGTAATAGAAGGGGAGATAATAGTAGGAGAAAAGGGGCCCTGGAAGCTACAACTGACTCCATAGGATAAATGGTGCCTAAATCATCAATATATGAAGAGTTAGAGCACAAAGAAGGAGCAGGGGTAGCCACATCTAGATTAATGGTAGATGTAACAACCATATCAAAAATTGGGGGCCAGGGGTCGAGGGCCTTGGGTTTGTGCACAAAACTATGAGAAGTATTATTTTTCCTACTCAATAAGGGACAATTCTTTCTCATCTGTCCCTCCTTACAATAGAGAAAGTAGGAGTTAATACCAACCAATTATTTCACTAGGCATGAGGAAAAAGTGATGGAGAGTATTTCATCCTTAACAAATTTCCAAGATTTTCCATCACTTTAGGGATGAAGTGCCATAGGTAGGGGGAACATTGTGGATTGAGGACCAATTAGGGAAGGATAAGGCCAAAAAAAATCATTATTGGTAGAGGGAGATCACCCAAGGCCCTAAAACAACAATATTCAATGCTCAAAAAATATTTTTTAACAACTTATTTTTGGTGATTGAGTCTTGAAAAAAACAATAAAAAGACCTTTTTGGACCAATCTTTAGAAAGAAAAGACAAACCCTAGTTTTTTAACCTATGTATTTTGTAGCCACGAGTTCATAAAATTACAAGAGGAAAACTTATTAGCATCCAAGGTGGCAAGAAAGATTGTAGACTCTTTGAGCCTACATTTTTACTTAGATATAGCTTTAGACATGTGAAGATTAGGTTTAACAATAAATTTATTGCTAGTAGGGCACTCACCTTGTTTGTCTCCATTGATGGTATTTGCATCTTGGTGTTGAGCAATGAACTTTGTGTCTATAGGCAACCTTATGGACTCTACGAAAGACTCCTTGAAAGACTTATCTCCTTCTCTATTTGGAAATACAGAGCTATCACTCACCGATTATACATGGATGGGTGAATTGTGAGCCATATAAGGAGAAAGACTCTTATTTATGCAAAAAATTTAGTGAGTACAAGGGCTAGAAAGGGGCATAAGGCCAAACTTCGCTCGTAGTGAGTAGATGCCTGTGTGCAAAACTAGCCTTTAAATGGAAAGGGGTCAAGTTACAGAGCCCACCTAGAAACTCCTTTCAATCTCAAGGTTAGCCCCAAATCCACATCTGTTAGAAATTATAACTTTTTCATATATATAAAATTTTATGATATTTACATAAATTTAAAAATACTATTTTTACTATATAATTTTTAAATTAGTTTTTCTTTCTTAAGTTTTGTAAATATAATATTTTAAAATATAATAATAAAAATGTTTTTAATGATAACAAATTAATATATTTTGAAATTTAATAGCATTTCTATTATTCATTGTATTTTTAAATTTTAAAAAAATCATTAGACAAACAATAATAAATTATTTTATAATTTCTGGAAATAGGATCATGATAGTAGGAATAATACTAACAAGACTAGACATTGAAGGTAAAATGATAGGGTTGTTTGGTTCAAATGGACCAATAGTATGGATCAACCATAAAATTTTACAACAAGCAAATCCCAAATCCCCACATGTTAATGGATGGTTGATGCTTAGAGCAATTGGATAGAAAAAAATGATTAAACCTTGAAAACGTCCTTAACTACCTTCCACACTCCATCAAACTACAAAGTTTGCTAAGGAAACTTCATTTTTCCTTGTCCGTGATCAATATTGATACAAAATTCAAATGTGATATAATTATTTTTCCCTTGTGAAAAATACTACAACCTTAACTTGCATGGGTTCTTCCACTCATGGAAAAATAATGAGCCTAGACATATGTTTTCCATGGGAACATATGTACCTTAACCCAAATTTCCAAGAAAATTTTGGAACCTCCTACAATAATTTTTAACTTTCTAAGAAGGCTTGGAGATTTTCTTGCTTCTTATCTACAAATATCTCTATCTTTCTTAGGGTTTTGAACTAATGCTCCAACTTAGTAATATCATTGTATAATACTCCTACAATTAACCCATAATCATCTCCACGAATGCCTCCAACTCAATTAAAGTTTTGGAAAACTTGTACATCATAAAAAAAAAGACATTTGAGACCAATTCTAGAAGACTTGACCCTTTTATTCTAACAACTAGAAAATGAGAATTTGGTGCACCTAGTATAGTATCACCGAAGTGTTGGATGATGTAGAGTGCTTGGTAGCCTCATCAATTGAAAATTTATAAGGGGGTTTGCTAGAAACAATTGTGGATCCCAGATCAATAGTAGAAAATGTCCTTTTAACTATTTTCTTGGGCTTATAAACCGTTTGTCAAAATATTATTTAAAAAGGGTTTCGATTGAAATTATATTAAAATATTAATAAAATATAGGGTTCAATCAAACATAGATAATGTCTTGTGTTCAATAAAAACTATATGTTTTATGGTTTTTTGATCAAAAGCATAGACCATGCTCGATTGAAACTTATTGTTCGATCGAACATGCTTCCCAATCATTTTGATCTTGCCTGTATTTTTCCTTTGTGGATGAAAGTGTAACCCACTATTGTGGGAGAACCCTATGGCTTGTTATTGAAACTATTGACATTTATAATAATTTATCATTTGATCATTCCCTTCTTCATATTCTGACCAAGGGAAAAGTTTATCCTTCTGAATCTAAATTTAAAGATGTGATCTTATCTTTTGTGATGGTTTCCACCATACAATATATTATACGAGCCTGATGTAAAGAGGATGGGCAATGCACTTTGCTTTCACAAATGTTGAAAATTTAACATTGAAAATTTGTGGTATGGTGGAAATTTTCTTTAAAGGCTATAGTAAATTATTTTTGATATTAAAGCAACAAAAATAAGGGTGATGTCACATTAATACAATATCCTAGAGGGCGTTTAGTTAGTAGGTGGACATTAACAATGCATTAACAACACATTAATCACTAATTACTAACATCAAAAACATAAAAATATAATGATCAACCAAACCATAAAAAAAGAGTAAAAGTCTCTAGAATTCCTATCTAGTATACCATCTAATCTACTCAAAGTCTGATAATAGTGCCACTTAGGTCCATACCTAGAAAACATAAAAATATTTACTAACAATATCATAACTAAAAACCAAAAAAGTATTAACATACTTAAAACTATGCCCATGATGGTAGTTAGCAACAAAGAAAATAAACAACAAAAGGATGTTTTCCTTATTGAGCTCCTTTGAAATTGCATCTCACTTGATGTGGTACAACAAACCAATCCTATGTGAGGAGCGTGAATAGTTCCTTGTAATTTCCTTCATCATTGTTAGCATCTCCTAGAACTTTCTTTTGCAACAAACACATGGAAGTCACTTAACTATGCAACGCCTGAATGGAAAAGATATAAATAATTCCAATTTTCCTTTCAATTAGTTCTAAAACTTTAGCCTTGGTCTTCTCGATCTCACCTATCATAATGACACATTTATCATAGGTCACTAAATGAAGGTCTCCATGAGTCTTGACAACAATGGGTTTGGTAGCAACAATTTCCTCCAACATCATCTCATTTGTGAGGTCTATGGGCCCTATATTGAACTTTCTGAAACATGGGAGGAATTGTTTGTAGAGTCTGAACTATCCTCCTTCTCCATATCATTGTCATTTTTAGTTTCCACCCCTTTTCCTTTATCTTTTTTCTCCTCACTCCCATTTTCTTCGTCTTCCTTAGACTCCGACTCCATAATTTTTTTTTTCTCTTTTCCCACGAGGTGAGTAACAAGCCTAGTGGACCTTTTGGGGGTATTGGTTTCCTCAGCTGCCTCAATATCAGAG